>CAJNDT010000768.1:529337-973141 GCA_905221615.1 Symbiodinium sp. CCMP2592
GTGATGCTAATTATGGTGCCGACAGCAGCGCTGTGCAAGCTCAGCTGGAGAATGTGCAGCAGATTCAAGCCTCTGCTGCTGCTTTTGCTGCCATTCTTGATGATGGATCCGTCGTGACCTGGGGTGATGCTGAGTTCGGTGGTGACAGTAGTGATGTACGGGATCAGCTCAGCTGAGGCCCAGCAATAGATGGCAAGGCTTTGCACAGGCACATCGAAGACACGGCCTCGAAGTACTGAGGCTCTGGCAGCCTGTGCAGAACCCCCAAACCTCGACCTCTGGACTCTGGCATGAAGAGACATGGGTTTCGTCCACAATGCTCGAGTGCTTGCAGGAGGAATGTCGCAGGAAGCCCTGCCCAATATCAGGCCGGAAGAAGAAAAGAGCAAAACCCACATACAGCCCTCAAGCTGCAAACTTGCTGTGAAGCCTCAAACTCCCAACACAGCCCTTCAAACAATGAAAGACGGAGAAAGCTAAGCTCAGCGTACAACTTGAGGGTAGCTGGATCGTCTTGGCTGCTCCTAGCATCACAGGGAATCTAAAATCTCAACTCCAAACAAGCCACAAAAACACACCACTGGCACAGAGGAGCCGCTAGCCCCTTTACCTGCACCTTTGATCTGTAATGAATCTGGAACCCGCAACCCTAACCTTAAGGGTCCGAGTCCAAGTACCTTGGACTCGTACTCATACTCCCAAGTGCGAACCTGCATTGTTACTAACCCTAAACCCTAAACCCTAAACCTAAAGTGCCGAGTCCTTTTTTGGACTACAACCCAACAGATCCGATTGACACAGACAGAGCTGGACTACCTTGGTCTTCAGATTGGAATAAGCTGACTTTCTGGCTTTCCTGTGGCAGGGCGATTTGGATTTCGGGCATCGAAGATTTTGGGTCTCAGAGGCTTCATGATGCCTATAATATCATATATCACACAATATATAATATAATATCTAATATAATATATAATATATAATATATATTATTTAAATAATATATAATATATTTGGTGTTGGGGCTTCAGGCCTTCCGGACGGTTCGGATGTAGAGCTGCAGCGCGGGGACCTGGTGTGAGCCTAAGCCTCAAAGCACGGCCCCAACTCCCTGAACCGCCTGCCGCTTAGAATGTGTAAATGGGGTAGACCCTGGATCTCTGAGCTCACAGACGCTCTAATTCAGGAACCCGGAGCATATTCCTTATTGTATAGCTATGGTATCATGGGCCACAAAGCCCTATACTAATGCTTGAGGCCCCTACATTAGGCCAAGAAACTGAAAGGTTCGATCGCAGGCTACCTTCTGTTGTCCTCGCAGCAGCGGCAGCAACAGCAACAGTAACATGTACGAATCATAAGCAGAAGAGAAGACCGATGATGATAGTGAGAATGAATTATGGTAGTAATGATACTGCCACTAGTATTAACGATATTAAGAACAGTCAGCCGCAATAGCAACAACAGCAGTGCTACAGGTATTAACACTATCATATTAGCAGCAACTACAATAATACAAAACTAATACCGATACCAGCAACAACAATAATAGCAATCGCAGCAAACATAACAGCAATGCTGAAGCTATGCAAAGACAGTTCAAAAAAACAGCTAGAACGATACCCACGCTCGTAGTGATAACAGTCTTCAGACATCATTTCCGAGCATCTTCCAACCACACTAGCAACACGGTTTTACACGAATCCTAGGCGCTGAACCTCAACAGTCAGGCGGACCCTTGAGCGCAAGGAAAAGGGCAGAGCATTGGCAACAAGTCTGAATACTACTACTACTATCATTAGTAACAATACAAAAATGACCTCTACAGTTCTTCTGTTTCCTTGCCGGGTCGTTGCTGGGAGGCGGCACGTGATAAGACCTTGAGCCCCGAGGAACTCAAGGAGCCCCGGGGAGAATCGGGGCTTTCGGATTTAGGGGTTGGATTCAATGTAGATTTTAGGAGTTTGGGGGTTGAATGACATGTAACGACGTAGGTTTTAGGAGTTTAGGGGTTGAGTTACATGTAACAATGTAGGTTGTAGGAGTTTAGGGGTGTGATCTTTGTTTCAGGGTTCAGAGTGGTATTTCTAGCCATTGAAAGGTTTTGGAGCTTTGGCAGTTTCGGGTTTAGGTTTCAGCTTTAGGGCATCTGGGTTCTGGATGTAAATTCTAATCTAAGCGTGTTGTTGCCAGGAGGAGTTTAAGGTCTTCTTGTCTAGTCAGCATTCGGGGGTTAGCTGCTGTCACTAGAGGCACTCGAAGTCTTTGCTGGGGATCCTTATGATCTCGAGTGCTGCTGCCATTATACTATAATTATTAGTAATAATAGCATACTATAATAAGAATAATATACTATAGTAATATAATATAGTACATAATACGACACACTTAGCTTCTGCCAAAATCCCGACTTGCAGGAGCAAGAAGAGCAGGAGCAAGCGGCTGGATCGCCCTTCCGCTTTCGCAACGAGTACTTGGTGGCGCTGCTGGTGCTGATTGTTGCGGGCACTGTGTTCAACCCTTTCCAGTGAGCCAGTCCCGGAACCTGCGATCATGAGCAGAGATGTATACGCGCTCAGGGAACTCCATGCTCCGTCGCGCAGCTGCCTCAACTGCTTTGAGGGGAGGTGTGTGCTCCTGTGAAGTCCGTATACACCCCCCATCGATGCATTTTTTAAAAGCTGCCAAAGGTTTCAAGCAGCTGCCCATTGGCATGAGATCTTGTTTTATGATGAGCTGCAGACTGCTCTGCTAGCTGCTAGCTACAGCCGACGGAAAAGATAGCCCCTGCGGCCCTGGTTTCCTTCCAGGGGCCATGGTTGATGTTTGCCACTTGCGGCGCGGCGTTGCTTAACTTGCTGTCCATAAATCCGTATTATGACCAGCCCTCGCAGGTGGAAGTAAGCATGTGATGAAGTTGCTACAGATTTCGAGCCAGCAGAACCTGTCATGTTTTCGGCCCACCTGCACGACCCTGCCCTTTGTTTAGACCCGAGATGTCAAGCAAGATCCCATGAACATGAGGTCTCAGAAGTGACTCCCATGAAGGATCGAGGTCTTGGAACAGCACCCTGCATGGTCCACTTCTGGTAGACTGCTCTGAGCGCGCTTCCGACCTCCCCTCGCAGAAATTTTTGGGCTCACGACGCTTCTTTTATCCTGGCTGCTGTGTTCAGCAGGATGTTCTCAAGGCGTGGCTCTGTCTCACATACGATGGGGTCTGTATAGTCAATTAACAGCATTCCTTCATAGTCCCTAGAGCCGTATAGTATACCCCAAAACTCTATTCGCTTCGACAGTACACCCATGCACATGCAACAGTTCAAAACCCCCACCCGCAACACGGAATCCTGGTTATAAAGTGTGGGGGGGGGGGGGCCCTTGTTGTACGGCTGGTTGTTTGAGCTCTCGTGTTGAGGGTTTGCAACTTTCATCCGCCCACGACCAGAACTGGCAGCCGCCCTTTGTATTTGAGGTTGTTTTCCGTTGTTGGGGTAGGCTCGGGCTTGGGTTGTGGGCTCTCTGCTTTTGGCTTCATGGTGTAGAGAGCATTCAATGGGTTTAGGGCCCAAGCAGCGTTCATGCGGGTAATGTTGGAACCTCTATGGAAAACTGACGCCGGGCGGGTAGCCAAGGTTGAAAGCCAGCCGGGTGTTCTTAAACCTCAAACCCTTGAGACTGTAATGTCCTGGACCTGGGTCTCAAGGCCTTTAATCAATCATTGTCAGCCCTGACCTTGGCCCGCACCCAAGTTTTGAAGCCGTAAGCCGCAAGCCCTTGCAACATCCACAAAGTACTGAAGACTCTGCAGCCACGGGTTACATGAACCCCACATCGATACGATGCAGTAGCCCGAAAGCCTCTGTTCCAACTACCGAAGCTTTGAGGCCCTGAAAATAACTCGTGAGCTCCACACGTTAGACGCAGTAAGCATTCAAGACGCGTAACCCTGAAACCCGAGCCTTGTAAGATTGCTCTAGGCCAAACAAAAATAGGTTGTTGTGTTACAACATACTATTGTTCCTAAGTAATCACAGCTCTCAGGAAACAGGTCCGCAAACAGAAAGCCGAAGTAAGGCACCCTAAACGCTAAACCCCTAAACCCTAAACCCCTAAACCCCTAAACCCCTAAACCCTAAACCCTAAACCCTAACCCTAAGGGATTGTCTTGGTAACTGCAGGCGCAACTCTCAGGCTGCTACTGTCTCAGCTTTTCCGGGCTTTCTTCTGGAAACTTTCGATCCCACTTGGAAGCCAAGGACTCTACTAAGCACGGTTTAGAGTTTAGGGTTTAGGGTTTACTAAGTTATAATAGCTACTGTTCATAGTCGTCACTTAGAGGATTGTTGGAATCTGCCGCCTTGTTTTGCCTGTGGGAGGAACTCATTGCTGCGGGCTTTAGGACTTTCGGGTTTTCGGCCAACGGACAGGGAGTGAGGGGTCAAGAGTCCCGTTGCGTTTGTGCCTTAATTGAAGGGCTTCTGGTAGACATGATTCCACTAGCTGCACACGGTATGGCAGAATTTACCGGTTGGCACCGCACTGTAGGCTGAAGGTGCATCTTCTTCACACCCAAAATCGAGCTCTACCTGAAGTCAAACCTCCGAAACATCCCTAGCACCCCTCAGAAGCCCGGAAACACCCTCTGGAGCCTTCCTTATTAAGATCCAGGAATCCCAGAGCTCCCAAGATGTTGCAGTCCTATGTAAAGTCTGAAACCATAGACCCGGAAACCCTGTGATCCTAACTCCTGAATCACTCCTAAACCTAAATCCCGAAACCCTAAGACCCTAAACCCTAAACCCGGAAAAGCCGTCCAAACACCAACAGAAAGGTTTCAATGCCGAGTCGTGAGATCCAGCCAAATGAAATGCCAGAGGAGGTCAGCTCTTGATATGGGGGCTTCAGGTGGCTTTAGCTTTTAGGGGCCTTAGGGCTCAGGGGCTTTAGGGTTTATAGGCTTTGGGATGTGGGTTTCAGCGCTCGGAGGTTGACTTCGATACTAGAGTCTTCGTGACATGGTGCAGGAAGTAGTGCTGATGAAGCTCGGCTCGGGTGTTTGGCCCGCATGTTAGCCGAGGACCTGGAGGACAGTGAGGCCGTGTGGTCACGCCGCGAGGTGCCTGAGCTTTTTGTTTAGGGTTTGAGGTTTAGCGGATTAGGGTTTAAGGTTTAGGGTGTACAGTTTCGGGTTTAGGATTTAGGCTGCGACGTACCGCTTAGGATTGTTTAGGCAGTGAAGTACACACTACTGTACCTGTAGAGAGCTTTTTGTAGTAAGGCCAGTAAGGCCATGACATTTCGCGGGACCAGAGAACCCAACTTAGTAGGGAATGGAAGAATGGTAGTAGTAGTAGTAGTAGTAGTAGTAGTAGTAGTAGTAGTAGTAGTAGCTATAGTTGTACCCCATTCCTCCATGCCCTACTACCCAAAGGTAGGTCTCTGGATGTTGGGGACTATTATTGGGGATTATGTAGGGACTACTATAGGGATCCATTCCCCCATTCCCTACTAAGAACCAGAGTTGTCGCCACTTTTGAGCACTTCGGCTGCCCTTGTCACAGGCGGCCAGGACACGCCAGATCATGATCGGCAAGGCCACTTCAAGGAAGTGGGTTCTGTAAGTGCTAGCAGCTAGGTGAATATATTTATACATATATACACATATATATATATATATATATACATACATAGTTGTGATGGTTCAGTCTTTCACTGCAGTTTATTCCCCCTCTCATCCTTGGGGGTCCGGCTGCGAGGAGGAGTGCTCCACCTTTCCTTTCAACTCTCGGTTGATTGATGTCGGGACGGACTGTATCAGCTATGGACATCCGAGAGCTGATCCGGACCTTTAGCTCCAGGGTTGAGGCGCCAACCTTCAAAATCAGAGACCATGAAAAAACTACCTTTTAGCTCTTCTGGCCCATTTTCTCCCATCCTGTGCTCCTTATAATAAGGCCTTTATGAGAACCTTAAGCCAGGCCCTTAGGTTGTGCAAAAAGCCCACGGTGAACTCCGGTCAGAAACTGCGCTTCCAAACCAGGCTCGCCCCGAGTACCGCCGATACCTCGCTGAGGCCTCTTGCCAGGGCCAGGGCGAAGGGTCTGATGTAGAATAATAATAATGATAATAGTAATAATACTAATAATAATAATAGCAGTGTTTATAATAATGTTATCAGTAGCAATGGCAACAAAAGCAATAATACTAACTAACAAGAATGATAATAATAGTAAGACGCTGGGTTCACCGAGTCCTACAAGTACTCCTGATTTCCATGAACCAACCCTCCTTTCACAGATAGTTTGAGCAAGGGCCCGATCATGAACGCCAGTAAACAAGGAGGCTTAGTTATCAGGGATCTACCTTCGATGTTCAAGGTTTAATGTTGCAGCTTGGGTTTACGGCCTCTGGTGTAGGGATCACGGTTCTCTGATGGTTTGCGGCTCAGGGCTTCTACTATAAGGTATAACTCTTCAACAAAAATCACAATACTGGTAGTAACAATGACTAGTAACAATCATAGCAGTATAGTTAGATGTTAATTAAGGCAGTATTGAGGCCCTTACATCACATGTCCGGCGCAGGTTCCTGTCGATCAGCGAGGGCCAGCCCCCTCCCAAGCTCTGCTGGGCTCCGGATCAGGGGTGCCATAGGGGCCCTTTCAAGGGTGATCTAAGGGCCTTCTTGAGGGTACCATAAGCGCCGGTGCTACGAGGGCCCTTTTAAGGGTAGCATTGGCTGGAGCAGGTTCTTGGGATCATGGTTTAGAGTTTTGGGCTGCATGTTTTAGGGTCTCCTGGCTTTGAGTCGGCTGGGATGTTATTTGCACCGTTATCTATTCTTACTGACGCGAGCGTCCTTGCTCTTATGATTGATACTATCATCATGGCTGTTAGTTATTGTATGTTGCTCCTTATCATGACCGTAAGTTTTGCTCGGATGGGGCTGAAAGAGTAGAAACAGGACAGAGACCTGAAGCCTTCAAGCCTTGGTTTGTCGCCCGGAGGTCTTCCCCGGTTACGATATTTACCATTGCTACCTTTCTACTAGTGTCATTGCTGCTTCTGCTGCTCTTCATGATGCTGTCGTTGCACATGCTGCACTGTTTCTACCCCTATCCTTACCACGACAGCAGCGCGTGTTAAATGCCCTCATCCTTCATCCTGTTCCAGGGACCAGGTCAAGGGCATTTACAGAAAGCATCATGCTAGGAGATGGGCACAATATGATTTTGGGACTTCCTGTCCTCATGACCCAACATGACCCAACAGCCTGCAGCCCAAGCCGCAACGTCACAACTTTAGCCCTGTAGTTTCAAGGCTGCTGACGGACAAATCCTGGCATTTTCCACAACACGTTCTGTAATTTGGATACTTGAGGGAGTATCAGGTCATGCAGGATCCGGTACACAGCGGTAGTTCCTAAGAAGCCCCCGAAGATGGAGCAGCTAGTTGCAATCCGAAGGCACATCCCATGACACCCAATCCGCGGGCCGGCGTCTCGGAGACGGGCCGTCTCGCGTTTCGTGTGCTTAGGTCGGAACTCTAAACTCTCAGCCAGACAGGGCATTCTTTAGAGGAATGCCGTCAATCCCAGCATGAGAGTTGAGAGATTCGGGTCTAGGGCGAGGTGTAGCAGCCACGATTGAGTGCAGTTCAGGGGCTGTCTTGGCTACATGACCATACCTGCTCGATTGTCGAAGTCATACGTTTTCTTCTGTGTCGCAGCATCCCAAGAACTTCGTACATTGGCAACCAGACTTTTTGCATTGTACAACGGGTGGACGTTTCAGGACTCGGGCTTTAGTCTAGGCTCGAGGTGTGGCAGATGACAGATGGTCATGTAAGCCGCACATGTCTCGTGATCGTTATAGAGTTGTAGGGATCGTGATGCCCGGCGTTTATGGGCAGGCTAGGCGAGGCTACGTCTAGGGCTTTGTACGAGCAGACCCTGACTACAGCTTGCTTGCAGGCATCCCCGGCATCCCCTCAATCACACCTTCATCCGCGTGCTGTCCTCACTACATGCTAGCCGTTTGTCCGTGACAAGTCGATGGAAAGATAGACAAAGAATATATTCCAATGTAGTTGCAAGACAGATGAAACATCACAGAGACGTATCTAGCCATGTAGTTATGTATTGCGATGTATTGGTCTTAAACGGTCCTAAGCTCCAGCTTCAAAAAGGACCGCGTCTCCAAGCGCCAGTTCGATCGTTCGCTGGGTGACTGGCCCCTCCCTGAGTAGATGAACCGTTTTCTTCTTGCTAGTCGAGTTCCCATGTGGCTTTTCTTTTGTCGAGGTTCTTCTGCAGGAAGGAGGAGGGGTTTGGGCTGTGCGGGTGTGTGGCTTGGCAGGGTTTTAGGGCTGACATGCTCTACGTGAAATGTCGCAGCACCGCCGCCAGTGGCAGGATGAATAGTCGCCACAGCCAATATAGTGCTAGTACGAGTACTAGAGTAGCAGTACTGGTAGTGTTACCGGTCGACGTCGTAGAAATCATGGAAGTCGCACCAGCACCAGCAGCACCAGGAGCCATAACAGTACCAGCAGCATGAGGTGTCGTAGTAGTATTGTAGTAGACGACGTGGTGGTGGGGGTAGCAGTAGCGGCAGTGCAGGAGAAGCATACACAACTTGCCTGTAGTGCAATTGAGGTAGTTACTTGTAACCGCACCATACCAGAGTTACCCAACGTCAATCTGTACGGCCAACGAGCAAGGCGTCGTAAGCTCCACGAGTTCGACGCCGAAATGGGCTTCGTGTCGGACAACCCGCTGGAGCTGCGGCCACTTCCCTTGATTTACGGTTTTGGATTTGGATGCAATGAGGACCGGTGGTTGGTGGGCTCCCCGGTTATTGCTTTTTCGGATTCCGCGTTGGAGGGTTTAGAGCTAGATGCAGTCGCAGTCTTGCAGCGAACTTGCTTTGCTGGCGCCTGTCCTGCGGGAGCACAGGTCCAGTCAGTGGTTGGGTAAAAGTAGCTTGCGATTTCTTGGTTGTGCGAAGTGCACTTGAGCACTAAGAACCGACACCTCAACCCTCACATTACAGTAGCCCATGATGCGTGGATGCGTGGGTGCCGAGAGTGCAGCGGGTGTAGAAGAAGCGCCTTTTCGGTTCTGCTGCCAACACCGTTGCGACTCCTACTGCATATTTAATACTGCGCCGATGTATGGGGAAGCCCTGACGAAGCCCTGCTGCACAATGCCGAAAACCATGGCAAACCGGAAGCCCAGACTGGCCCTGATACCCAAGAGCCTCACATGTTGGCTTAACTGAAAGCTCCCATCCGCTGGTGCAGAAGCATAAATCGAGATCTGTGAGTACAGTCAAGTAAAGGCGTAAGAGAAGCATACCGAGAGCGCACGAAATGCGACAACACGAAAAGCCAGCGCTGTCGCAATGACGACGACCACGTCCACGGAAGACAAGACAATAACAATAATCAGAGTTCAATAGGCCATAATCATAATGAACATAGTAATGATAACAATCGTAGTGACCATGGTCATAATAATGATAGCATCTGGCAGGTCAAATTCCACCAGTTCCTCGGAAGGGCCCGTACAACCGGGACCGGATCCAGTGCAGGGCTTCCAGTTTGGAACTGGGAGCCGTAGCTTTTGCGGTCATGCGCTTCAGGAATATGTTTGTTTTGGGGGGGAGGGATGGACTGTTCAGGACCTTGATGATTATAAGTATAGTAGTATAGCAGATATAGCAGTAGAATATACCACAAAGCCTCATTCCAATTTTTGAGGCCCTATAAAAGAGTTCAGAGTCCAAGCTTTGGGCTGTAGGGTTGCGGATCCTTTGTGGCTCTGTTTTACGATCTCTGGGGCACCCCCCAGTGTGGTCATTGAGGCGCCCATGTTCAGGCCTTCGTTGTTAGGTTTAGGGTTTTAGGGTTTAGGAATTTAGGGTTTAGGGGTTTAGGGTTTAGGAGGGTTTAGGCTTCAGGGTATAGGTTGCGGTTCACATTAAGGGGCCCAAATCCAGCCGGCGTGAGGAGCGATGCCTCCAAGCCTGCCCACATGCAACGGGCCGGCACCCCACAAGCGTGGGCTTTTTAATCAGGGTTGTATGTGGAGTTCAGGGCCGTTAGGACGGTTTTAAGTAGTTTAGGGAGTTTAGGGTTTAAAGTTTAGGCTGGCTTGGGTCCCGAATTGGCGGAGGGCTCGCTTGTCTCAGACCCCACGAAGAGACATGAAGGGACTCCTGAAACTATTCCCCATAAATGGTTGGCATGTCGTGGTAAGTTCTTTTTCCATACTGCAGCAATGGGTCTATGTATGTAGTGTCTTGCTGCATTCCCAACTGTATAGACGACGACGAACTACATGTTGAGAGGTTCTTGTTCCGAACGTGCCATTTTCTGTGTCGTCGTCTTGCCAATGATTATATCCCATTTTTTGTCCATTCCATGCGTGCGGCCGCTGTGGCCTGACAAGTTCTCAGCAATGACTGGGATTGCGGCACACGTGAGACTCTACACTGGCAAGAACCATGAGCGCTACGGCCGCTACAGTAGACCTTAATCCGTAACCCCTCAACCCTAAACCCTTACAAACTTTTCAGGGCCACCACAGCAGCAGCAACTGGAACAATAGACCCTGGAGGACAGCAGCTGAACCCAGGGACTCCCCCACGTCGAACCCCCCGAACCGAGGTTGGTGTTTAGGGGGGTGGCCGGTAGAGGTTTTGAGAAAAGTCTTCGGAGTTCAGCGATGTAGGAATTCGGGGTTTAAGGTTTTCTCATAGGCCCCAATACCCAGAGATCCCTGATATGATTCCTTAATTGAGGGATATTGGAGTCTCTGGATAATTGCAAAGTTGGGCAAATGCAAGGTCCTCCCTGCAGCCTCCAACCAGGCGCAACGTTTGTCAATTCCCAGTTCAGGGTTTGGGTGATGTGGCGTCCCTTGGGGGATAGTCATAGTCTAATGCACGGGCCTGCATAATTAGTATAGGGTTACGGGTGATATATTTCACTATACTTAATTATCCTACATTAGGTGCTTTGGTGTTGCAAGCAGAGGGTGGCTGTAGTCGAAGATCTTCAAAAAGGCGATGTTCCTTGCTTCGTGGATGGGGTTTTCTGTTCGTTTTTGTCCAAGCTACCTATTCTCATGGTCCGAATCTCTTCAGAAAGTAACGTGTTTCATATAGAAACAAGGTCGGATCTTAAGGCTTCGATCCAAACCCTCAACCCTAAGGCCCTTAAGCCGGAAACATGCCGAAGCCCCAAACTTCAACCCTGAACCCTCAATCCTAAGCCCCTGTAACAAAGCCTCAACTGAAAACCCTACACCTCCCTCTAGCACAGGCCTCCGAGCTTCCTACCCATGCGAGGCCATGTTGGGCATTTCCGGGCTGCGGGGTTTTGGGTGTACTACCCGCCATGTGTGCTTTTTGGTTTCGGGCTTTTGGGCTTTTTGAGGCGGTTGTCTGAGGCTTTCGGTTTTGTGAATATAATTTTGTTGGGAGGGTTTGGGCGCAGCCTTTGCCCATCTCGCTAAGCAGACTGCCGCATCATTCCGGCAAGATTTCCGAGCCAAGTCGGGCTCTACTATTTGTGTAGCATTAGTATGCACCTAAATCCCACGTTCAAAGGCGAGTCGCAAGCATCCTCTTTGTTGGCGCCAGCTGGGGCGGCTCCGCCGAAGCCCCAGTCAGAGGGCTTCACAGAGCGGCTTAGGGTTTAGACTTAGGCTTTCGGGTTGAAGGTTTAGGGTTTGTCCTTAGGCAACAGAGAGATGTTCGAGGAGACCTATGCCTATGCCCGAGGTATGACAAGCCACTTGCCACTGCGTTGTGAAGACTTGGCTGGCCTGATTCGTTACCCACAAACCAAGTTAGTAGCTGAGTGGATACACTTTACACTTGTCGGGATACTATTACCCACTATAGAACTGATGAAAGTGTACACTTCTTGGGGCTTATGAACTCAGCAACTAAGCCAAAACCATGAACCCTAGACCCCATGCAATCGAAGCTATGAGGTCTTCAGCGCCGCAGGCGACCTCGGGCGCACCTCAGGCCAGGCAGAAAGGAAGCCGAGATCTTGCGGACCAGTCACCTGAAGCCCCAGATCTGAGACCCAGAAGTCGTGATGTTGGTATTGCCGGGGCGTTGATTAAGTACCTATTCCTTTTTGGGGGGCCTTTTGTTATGATTCTAGTGGTATAATGGGCCCCAAAACCCTATTCTAATTATTAAGGCCCCTATGTTAGACTTGCCCTTTGTGTCGGAGGTGTTGGTTCCACAGCATCCACCGCCGTCGCAGCCTCCGATAGTGCATGAGTTCTGCCCAGGCACGGCGGCCGAAAGCCATGTGGGAGCCGAAAATAGGGGACCCTAATATTATAGTACCCTAAATAGTAGGATCCTTATTATACGGGCCCCAAAACAAGGTATCCCGAATTTTTGGAAACTCCCATGTGGGCTCCGCGATACCCCTTAACCAGAAACATGCGAAGCCACGAGCCCCCTTGAAGGGCCCCTCAACTCCAAACCTTTCCAGTACCGGAGTCGAGGTGAGAACCCCTCGGCCTTTTGCACCAGACACCCCTAAACCCTAAACCCTAAACTTTCTGCCCTTGAACTGGGGGCCGGAATGCCAGAGACGACCCGAAGTAAGAGCCGAGGTGTGTTGTTGCTTTTCGGGTTTAGGCTAGCATCTTGGAGTTTCCGGAGGTCTTTTCTGGTGATTTGGACTCCCTGGGTCTTAGGGCTTTGAGGGAGTTGACGATCGTAAGGCTTTGAAGCCCAGATTGCCCGAAACCGTCATCCCCAAAGTCCCAAACCCTAGTTAAAGCCCCTTGTCAAGACTTCTAGTCCTTAAGGGTTTAGGGTTTAGAGGTTTGTTTAGGGTTTAGGGTTTCCCTACATAAGCCTTGCTCTTCGGCCCGAAACCCAACTCGAAACTGCCAGGCATTGTCCAACTGCGCCTCGCCGACCAGCTGCCGGTTCCACCGCCGGATTCTGCTCCCTGGTGGCAGTGCGATGGTTCAAGCGGTTTGGATTTCCGAGGGTTTCGGGTTTAGGATTTCAACTTGCGAGCATTAGGGATGAGAACTTAGGGCTCGAGGCTCAGGGTTTAGGTCAAACTGCCAATGAAGGTTAGGGTTTTCCTGAATAAACCGCCCGTCGAATCATTGAGAACCAGCAAGATCCCGGGCAACAGCCTTTCTGCAACCGCATAGCTTACATCAGCTACCTGAAGCAGAGCTGAGGCGCACCAGGGGCACCAGGCAGTGGGTTCAGTCATTGCACCTGCTTGCCTTTACAGGGCTCTACAGGCTGCGTTGAAGCTGTGGTCGGATAGTAGTAGAATCAGCAGAAGTGGTAGTAGTGACAAGAAGTGTTAATTTTTCTCAGTATCACAACTGTTATGTGTAGTAGGTCGTTTCAGAATTCAGGCGTTCTGGATTTCAGACTTTGGGGGTTAGCACCGTAATAATTACAGAATCCGCCACCACCTTTGCCTTCAGCACCCCGATGTGGTCGCTGTATACCGCTTTATACACTACGATTGCTAGTTTTTGAACTCTGTGTCCATGGTGATAAGTAACACTCCTTCTAGGTGGCTGTTCATCGGACGCGAAACATGGTAAGGCCCCCTGCCTACCCTCAAAGTCAAGGCAGCTAACTCGAAGCCATAATTTTGACTTTATTGTATAGTAAGGTGATAGCTTCAAACTTGATGTTTCATGGATCATGGCTTCTGCCATGCCTTATCAAGCCCGGAGCCAGCCCGAACCTAATCTTCAAGCAAATGAACACATTTAGAGTTCAGGGTTCAGGTATTCATTCAGCTAGATCGAAGAGTCGATGGTAGAAATCAAGCCTGCGATCCTTAAGACCCCAAGCCCTGAACTTACCGTAAGCCGCAAAGCCCCAACCCCGTGACTTGCCCTAAACCCAGCCGATAGCCGCAAGCCTTGGAGGGCCTATGGGGGTTTAGTAGGGATAAGGGTTCCCACACTAGGGTTCATATTAAGGAATCCCTACCCCAAGAATCTTAAACCCCCCCTTTTGGCCTCCCATCATGAAACTCTACCCTTCAAGCTCCGCCGCTCCTGCACTTCCACAGAAGGCTCCCGAGTTTGTCCCCCAGGCACAACAACCGCAGGAGAGAACATGCTGTTAGGTTCGCATAGGAGCTCCTAGAGTGTGCATGTGTCCCGAGAAAAGGTACCATAATTGAAAGGGGTTTTCGGTTTTATGAAGTTATTTGCAGTTGTTTCTTGTCTTGGTTCTGGTGTTTTTGAGGCTCCAGGGCTTGAGAGTTGGATGCAACAAAGCGACTTCTGTCTCGAGAACCCAATTACGTGCTTCCTGGTTTGGGGATGTTCCGGGTTGTCGGGTTGCGGCTCTGGGTGGTACGGGAGAAAGCCGTAGAGTCATGAAGCGATGAAGCAGCTCATGACTCATGAGTCAGGAGCTGCTTCATAGTTCGAGGTCTGAAGGTATCGACAACTTCTAGGTCGGACGTATTGCAGGCACCCGCCCCTCCGAAGCAGTTTCACTCCAAGATCCCTCCAGCTCAAACCCGGGCACCATGAATACAATCCAGGCCCGGCCCAAACCCCAAAATACAGGACACGCAACACCCGAACTTCTTCCCAGGACTTCCCTCCCGTTGACTACGCCAGCGCTGCGGCCATCGGCATCGCAGTCGCTATGGCCACGCTGATGGGTTCCGGGCAGATGTCCTCGCAGGCTCCGGGTCAGATGCCGGGCTCCCTGGAAAGACATGGGAGTTTCCGAAAACTAGGGGTACCTTATTTTGGGGTCCTTATAATGAGGATCCTAGTATTTGGGGTACTGTATTAGGGTCCCCCATGTTGGGAAACTCCCACATGCTTTGTCTTGGGAGTTGGGGGCCCGGGAGGTCTGCGCCACATCGTAGATGTATATATAGTTCAGCATCTTCTTATGATTCAGACTCCCGTTCCATTTTTCAAAGATGCCCAAACTCATCTGGACCTGTCAGTCTACGAGAGCTGCAGTGAATTCAGGCCTTGTGTGTGATCCGTGGTTTCCAAAGCCCACTTGGCACGTCGTTTCAGAAAACAGCATCTGACGGCCAAACCTTCGAACCAGAGTTTGGGGTAGAGTTGAAGTGGGAGAAATACGAGTGCACAAAAAAAACGTAAGTGAGAGAGACAGAGAGCGGACAAACGCAGAGCATGCTTGAGGAGGCAAGTGTCAAGTTTACAGCAAGACAGCATGAGAGCGTGAGGGTTCTCAAGCTATGTTATAGCTCGAGGATTGGATTGCTGATGCTTGGATATTGGCCGGACTTTCAGGAAGTAGCGTCTGATTGTTCAAGACCTTGGATTGGGTGGGTTCTACAAATTTGAGATCCTTCAAGGAGTCCGGCATGTCGATTGCAGTGGAAATTCACCTGCTTAGCGGCAAAAGAGCAACTGTTACAGCAGGCCTGGATGAAATTGTGCAGACGTTGAGCCGACGGGCGCAGATCGCACTTGGAGCAGGGAAAGGGCGGCTGCTGGACTCCTCTGGAGTTGTTCTGGATGGAAGCCAAGCGATTATTAGCAACGGGATTCAACATGGGAGCGAGCTGACATTGCACGTAAACGAACTTAAAATTCAAGCTACTCATGGCGCCTTCGCTGCCATCCTTGGCGATGGATCGGTCGTGACCTGGGGTTCTGTTGCCTCTGGTGGCAATAGCAGCGCTGTGCAGGGTCAGCTGCAGGATGTGCAGCAGGTCCAAGCCTCTGATGATGCCTTCGCTGCCATCCTTGGCGATGGGTCGGTTGTGACCTGGGGTCATGCCGATGCTGGTGGCGACAGTAGCGCTGTGCAGGGTCAGCTGACGAATGTGCAGCAGGTCCAAGCCTCTGATCGTGCTTTCGCTGCCATCCTTGGCGATGGGTCGGTTGTGACCTGGGGTAATGCTGGCTTTGGTGGCGATAGCAGCGCTGTGCAGGGTCAGCTGCAGGATGTGCAGCAGGTCCAAGCCTCTGATGGTGCCTTCGCTGCCATCCTTGGCGATGGATCGGTTGTGACCTGGGGTTCTATTCGCTATGGTGGCAATAGCAGCGCTGTGCAGGGCCAGCTGCAGGATGTGCAGCAGGTCCAAGCCTCTGATCGTGCTTTCGCTGCCATCCTTGGCGATGGGTCGGTTGTGACCTGGGGTAATGCTGACTTTGGTGGCGACAGTAGCGCTGTGCAGGGTCAGCTGACGAATGTGCAGCAGGTCCAAGCCTCTGGCGGCTCCTTCGCTGCCATCCTTGGCGATGGATCTGTCGTGACCTGGGGTTATGCTGGCTCTGGTGGCGACAGTAGCGCTGTGCAGGGTCAGCTGACGAATGTGCAGCAGGTCCAAGCCTCTGGCGTCGCCTTCGCTGCCATCCTTGGCGATGGATCTGTCGTGACCTGGGGTAATGCTGGCTTTGGTGGCGATAGCAGCGCTGTGCAGGGCCAGCTGCAGGATGTGCAGCAGGTCCAAGCCTCTGATGGTGCCTTCGCTGCCATCCTTGGCGATGGGTCGGTTGTGACCTGGGGTAATGCTGACTTTGGTGGCGACAGTAGCGCTGTGCAGGGTCAGCTGACGAATGTGCAGCAGGTCCAAGCCTCTGGCGGCTCCTTCGCTGCCATCCTTGGCGATGGATCTGTCGTGACCTGGGGTTATGCTGGCTCTGGTGGCGACAGTAGCGCTGTGCAGGGTCAGCTGACGAATGTGCAGCAGTCCAAGCCTCTGGCGGCGCCTTCGCTGCCATCCTTGGCGATGGGTCGGTTGTGACCTGGGGTAATGCTGACTTTGGTGGCGACAGTAGCGCCGTGCAGGATCAACTAAGAAATGTTCCATAGATCTGGGTTTGCATGACAGTCAGTTTTTGAGCTGAAGGTGCAACCCTTTTGCAAAGATGCGCAGTAGCTTGCCAAGATGCAGCATCGAAGTGCTGACCGGGACTGGCAACATGAAGAGAAGCCAGCTTCCATGGTTCCTACACCCTCAATCACGACACACGAAAGCCGTACCGGGTCCTCTTCAAGAAGCTTCGGCGGAGCCTTCTGACATCGCCGCCAAGAGGTGCAGCTGTTACAAGCCAAAAGCAAGCGGAATGCTTTTTGCAAATGGCTGCAGCATATGGGAGTTTCCGAAAATAGGGGACCCTAACATAATACCCTAAATAGTAGGATCCGTATTGTAAGGACCCCAAAATAAGGTACCCCTAATTTTCGGAAACCCTCACAAGTACTGGCGATGCACAAACTTCTGCTTGCTGAGCCCAAAGCAAGGATGAGAGGTGGCACGGCTACATGTATTCTATCACTGTGTGCCTGTAGACTTTGTCATAGTTGGGTAACATTTTACAGTTTTATGGGTACTTAAGCCCTATAAGGAATAAACATGCACATATTTAATCCTATCCCAACCATGAGCTAGTAGACTATGTCATTGTAGGCAGTGCTGTATCATGGCATGGGCTGTCTTACAGTTCAGGGTTTACGGCTTAGAAATTGAGGATGACAAGCATCGCTGCGAGCCGCAACCCTAACATCATACGATAGGAGTCCTTACGATAACGTGTCGCATAGTATCTTGAAGGCCTCTACATTACCGCAGCTTCTTCCTGCACCCCGACGCAGGCCCGATAAGTCCCGTGACCCTAAACACAGCAAGCCCTCGCGTCTGCCCACATGCCTAGGCCGTGGGTTCCGCAAGCAGAAGTCTACGATCCGAACATGTATGCCCGGAGCTCGCTTTGTTTGTGGTTCGATAGGCACAATGGCCAAATCAAGAGTAGCATACTGCTCTTGCGAAGGCATGATATTGTTATGTCTGTACTAGTTAAAGTTTGCATCATACTAAGATTATTGTTGTGATTTGAGGTTTAGGACGATCTCTGGTGTACCAGAATCTAGGTAGTGCAGGTGGTCTCTGGACGCAATATAGGGGTCCGAAAAATTACCCTATGCTGGTTGGCTTGTTAGTCTGAGATGAGTTTTCTCTCCTGGGCAGGGTCTCGAGTTTTGGATGGGCCTGACTTCTCCCGACTGGTTGCTCTGAGGTTTGGGCTCGGGGCCGAGATTTGTATCTCTATGGGCCTATGGGCTGTCCAGGATGTTGGGCTACAATCTTGGTGGTTCGGTGGATGAAGACCGGCACTGTTTGTTCCCGAAGGTGTTGTGCAGGCAGACGGTCAGGGGCCCACATTATGGGGCCATTGAAGAGGCCCTTGGCGACAGAGCGGGGATGCTTGTACGGCATGTTGCTTTTTTTTGGCCGCCCCTCTTTAGCGGTCTCCTCAGGGCTCTTGGAGTCTTGGAGCATAGCCGCTGGGAGATGTGTGCTGTGAGTCTGTGAGCGTGACTGTGGCTGAAATCAATTCAGCATTTACTCACAGTTGGCACTTGTTCGAGATAGCTGGCTTGGGGTCAGGTGCTGCTGGTGCTCTTACTATTGCTTGCAGCAGCTGCAGCAGCAACAACAACAACAAGGAAGTACTTGCGTTTGCCGCCGCGCGGGGTGTGTCGTCGATTTTTGTCGGAGGTTTTTTGGTCCAAACGCCTGTAAACTTCGAGTTTTGTGAGGTTTTCGTCAAGAAGACGATGTTTCGGAGTTTGTTGTTTCCATAGTTTTTTGGTCTCGCTTTTTGGTGAGGAGTTTGCGATAGTGTCGCAAATGCCATGCGTTTCGTCCTTCATGTTTGTTGATTTCGGGGGTCCGTTGCGAAGTTTTGTCTAGAAAGCCTAGAAACGAGTGTTTTTGTATTGGTTGCATCTTAAAAGTAACAACCAGGGCAACAGGGAGCAACATTGTCAATGTAATTATTATTGTTTTCCGCAGGTATCGTCCTCGCCATTGTTATCTTCCGCATAAGCAATCAACATCATGCAAATTAACATCAACATGCCCCCGATCCACCCTCCCCACCAATGCACAGAGCAGAAAGAGAAGCAGTACATGTAAGCCGCATTCGCATGGGTCATCAGCCCCCCCATCCCCACCAATGTACCGCACCAGAACATACCAAAACAAGGTCAACAAGAGAAACACAAGACAGAATCCACATTCGCATGGACGTCATCAGGCCCCCGGCTTCCCCCCCGCCCTCCTTACCCCTGCACGGAGGTGAGTACAAAGGGAAGTCCAAGCTGGCATGTGCAAAAGTGGAGAGTCGGCAAGAACACTTCAAAAACCGATGCGAAAGGCGACACACAAGGAACACACCGAAAAAAAACGATGCGAAATGGAGAGCTCAGCATTTTTTGTACAATGTTGCCTGTCGGCTGTCGCCTTTTTGCTAGCAAACCACAATCACGATGCGAAAACAAAACGCAAACTCAATTCCGGATGAGCAAAGTGCCAAAACACGAGTTTCAGCACATGCCAGCAAAGAAATCGCACCACTCCGCGCGGCGGCAGACGCAAGTGCTGCCAACAACAACACCAACAACAACAGTAGCAGCGCGATAGCAGCAGGAATACCTACTACTAGAATCACATTCGTTTTAGAGACGTCGGTGCTATTCACGTGAGTACGAGTGGCGATTTCCACAGCATTTGGTCATTGCGAAAGCTGCGTAAAAATCCAAATTTTGGGAAGGCGTTCCATTTTCCTAAGCCCTATAAACAGGGCCACAGCCCTGAGCCCGCGCGCACTGAGGAAAGGACGGCCGAAGCCCACGAGATGCCTATCTTCTACAACTCGCCGATGGCGGGGTGCAGAGTTGTTCAGTGCTTGGGGTGGGGTAGGGAGAGTTCTGGGTGGTTTCGAGCTTTTGGGTGGCTTGTATGAAAAGGGACTAGGTTTCTCGTGCCCCTAAACTTTCAATAGGCCAAGTCGGCCCCGAACCCTAAACCGTATTCAATCCGAAAAGGAAGGAGAAACACTTGGGCTCTGAAATTTACATCGGTTTTGGGGGGGGGGTAATGGAGACTGAGAGGGCAAGGTAAGAAGAGCCCCTTACACTCCCTGTGTAGCAATGCTATAGCACGCACCCACCCTACCCCCAAACAAGAGACATCAAGAGACTCTGCTGTTGTTTTTGAGCATTATTCAGATCCTTGATGAAGCCCTGCACCCCGAGTCTTGAGCTATTCTAAGGTGATGGTTGAGGAATATCAGCCGAATCACAGGGCTCCTCAAAAGGGGAAACCGAAAGGAGGACGCGCTGTTTTTTTGTCGGGGGGTTTTGGTATGGGGATAGTGCTGAAAGATGACGTTGCTTCCTCCAGGAGGGAGGAGTACATGCAAGGCTACTTAGCTCGAGAGGCTGACTGACTGTGCCAGCAGCTGCAAGAGAATACCGATCCAATAACAAACGTGTTGGCCGTTGATCTGAACTCCTTATATACTCGTTGGGATCCAGAAGAAGCACCAGTTTTCCTTTTAGTTAGTGGTTGTGGAATAAGCATATCACAAGTGCACCACATCCCTGTTCAGATTATTCAGGCCGCTGTATTGGAACACAGCTTGAGCGCACTCTCCACAGTCATCCGAAAACGTTATGCGCGCATCTCCACGACCAGGTGACTGCCATGCCACCTGCACCACAAGTGCTGCTTGGCTATGACCGAACGTGTTGCTGCTGTTCGTTGCTGTTGTCTAAAGCCTAAATCTCTCCGCTTAACCCAAACCCAATGTCTTTCTTTTACATTTCGGTATGTTTACGTCACAATGTGAGACAGTATTGAATCCCCTGAATCACATCTTCATGGCTTCTTTTGGATCGAGGACGGTCCCGTCTTTAGGGCTCTTTAGGGCTTAGGTTTGGTCTTCATCAAAAGGGGGTCAGAGGCCACAAGGCAGTTCATCTTCTCTTCCGAGCTGGGCATGGACGTGTTGACTGCTTCCATAGCCAAGAATGTCTGTCGTCTGTTAAGGAAGCGCTCTAAATGTCCCTAGTAAAAGACCCCACTAGGTAAAAGACCCCAAAACCCTCCAAATCCAATTCGGCATACCCCGCTCTAAATAGGCAGCAATCACAGTCACACTCACCATCATTATCATATTCGTCATCTCAGAGGTCATGATGAAGATGATTGATTGACAACGGTGTTAAGACTGAACAAGATCGGATACTATAACATACTAGAATTATATACTATAATGTACTACTTACAATATACTACAAGATCTGGGTGCCAGGCCGACGATGTCCCTTGCCCCAGAGACGCCCTGCCGGATGCGCCCGATCAGCTTTGAAGACCGCGAGACACCTCCACCCCTGCCATACCAGATGCAGGCGATTCCTGGGGTGCTGTGGCGTTCGGAGTCTTGGGGTGTGAAACCCTTTTGGGATTCGGTGGTTTGGGTTTAGAAGTTTAGATGCCACAAGGCTTTTACTGGTTTTGTGAGAGCTTTTGTTTCCGGCTTTCCTGGATTCTTCAGGGGGGGTTGCTAGTCCCAGACGATAGCCCCAAGGCAGGGTCCGAGGAGCTGTGCGCGCGACGGCAGAAGAAGTACGCAAGGTTTCATGTGAAAAACCGTGTGACTCCTGGGCAGTGAATGGATTGTCTTGGCGTGGCTGTGAAGGTAGAACTCCAACCAAGATCCCGTTAAAACAAATGCCCTCCTAGAATCCTATCAGAACTCTATCTAACATCCCTAAACCCTAAACCCTCAACCCTTTTTGCCCAGGCCGTCGATGGTTTCCATCAGTTCCACGCAGGGCAGCTGGGTGTCGTGAACGAGGAGCCAGGGCCCCTGTTGCTTTCGAGCAGGGGCTTCGGGTTGCATGGGTTCAGATTGGGGGCTTTAGGGTAATAAAATATAGGAGTTTCCGAAAATAGGGGATCCTAATATAGTACCCTAAAAAGTAGGATTAAGGCTTTAGGGTAATAAAATATTGAGTGTTGGGATTTTCGAGTTTGCTTAGTGTACGCGTCGCGTGTATATGGCTCGAGGTTGGTCCGGGCTTAGCAGGTTAGGGGTCATTGCTGACAACTGACAGTCGGGCTTCTAAGGAAGAAATGCCGACCAGGTCAACTTCCTGAGATGTGTCACAGAGCGCGAGCATATGTGGTGCACAATCCCAGGAATGAAAAGCATGCTCCCTTATTCTTGGGATCTTTTTGTGCTGTGGTTTGGTTGGTTGACATGGGCTTCGAGTACTTGTTCATCACCTTTGAGCTTTCTCCGCAGTGCTACCATAAGGGCGAGTATTCAGCTTTGTTCAGTACTGCATGTTCATGCTTCCTGCATGACGGGCTTGTTTCATCAAGGATCCACAGTTAGGCTAGGCTTACTTACATCTATGAAATGCCACCTGCATTCAATGATTACCGTTCTGAGAATTTCTCTTCGGAAGCACGGTCCTGCTCGAGGTGCGAGAAGGTGAAGTTGACCTACGAGGATCCAGCGGCAGTGGCGGGAAGAGTTCAAGTTACTTACTGTCCTTTTCTGAAGGGTCGTTTGAAGTTACGCTACGATGCTCCCATATAAACTAGTGGGCGGTTGCTGGTTAAGACAGATGTCAGAGGAAGCTACATATTTCGCAAAATAGCGGCAAACACTAGATGCCATCGGTGGTAGCATCCTTCGCGAAAGCATCCTTTAAGCCCCCAAAACAGCCGTGTAGATCTGCTTATGCACGCCCGGTTTCAAACCTACAACGAGATAGCACCAGGCTATGCAGGTTTCAGATGTTGTCACCAGTTCTTGCTACATATCTTGGCTTTTGTAATTGGCGTCAGTGCTGTTGTGGTAGTTGGTTTGAGCATCGTTATGGGTTTTAGGTGCAGGATTAGCGGATTAGCGGCGTAAAGCAAACGTCCTTTTTGTTTGAGGACGCGCTGTCTCCTCGAAGCAACCGCGATTCGACACTTCTGCCGATTCCGAAGGACCGTGCAGAAATCTTGAACCCGTCTTGCTGATACCGCCACCAAGGAAAGGCATAATTAGTGTCCTCCTCTACTACAAGTCTTGTCTGCCGACGACGACGAGTAACGATACAGGCGAAGGACATCTGCAGATGTAAGGCCTTGGTATTGGCGCTGCCTTCCGTTTAAAGCGCAGAGCATCCACATAAGCTAGCATGCTAATGCGGTCTGTTTCAAGACTCTATCGGCAGGGCTCATCTTGTTTGTCGATTTTCAGACGCCCGGACGCTTCTACATCCGGGTTCTGTTTGGAATACTGCTGCAGGTGGTGCTGAGATCTGTGCATCCGTGCCCAAACGTATCGGTTGCAGATCTAACCATGTTCTGGCGTGCCTGGCATGGGGCTTGAGGACTTGTGTGCGCTTTCGCCATTGCTGAGAATACAAGTCCGCCGGAACTTGTACTACGGAACAATATTCAGCTCCCCAAGCCGATACACCGGGCCAGGTTAAAACCCTAAAGTCCCTAAAGCCTATACACCCTTATTCATAACGCTATAGCAAACCCCGTAGAGCTTGGCAAGCCATCAAAGGAGCCCCTCACAGGAACATGGACCCTTATGTTCATTGGCCCAAAGAGTTGTCGAACCTTTTGAACACATTTCAGCCAGCGTTCAGGCTTGCGGCATGGGCGTGCAGAAGCTTGTCAGACGTGGTTGCAGCCTGCTAAAATCTGTACACTATCATCACACACGCACACACTTGCAAACTCCATGGTGGGAGTAGTTAGCACTTGGTTACATCTTCATCTTGGTGGCAAACTGCACAATCAATGTACAGCAAAGATTCTGCCGGGTTCTTGGCTTAGCCCTTGCCATAATCACTCGCAGGTACGTCAGTCCAGCGTCCCAGACTGATATCACAGACAATACACACACACACACACACACACCACACACACACACACACACACACACGCACGCACGCACGCACGCACGCACGCACGCACGCACGCACGCACCACGCACGCACGCAACGCACGCACGCACGCACGCACGCACGCACGCACGCACGCACGCACGCACGCACGCACGCACGCACGCACGCACGCACGCACGCACGCACGCACGCACGCACGCACACGCACGCACGCACGCACGCACGCACGCACGCACGCACGCACGCACGCACGCACGCACGCACGCACGCACGCACGCACGCACGCACGCACGCACGCACGCACGCACGCACGCACGCACGCACGCACGCACGCACGCACGCACGCACGCACGCACGCACGCACGCACGCACGCACGCACGCACGCACGCACGCACGCACGCACGCACGCACGCACGCACGCACGCACGCCACGCACGCACGCACGCACGCACGCACGCACGCACGCACGCACCGCACGCACGCACGCACGCACGCACGCACGCACGCACGCAGCACGCACGCACGCACGCACGCACGCACGCGCACGCTGCACGCACGCGCACGCACGCACGCGCACGCACGCACGCACGCACGCACGCACGCACGCACGCAACGCACGCACGCACGCACGCACGCACGCACGCACGCACGCACGCACGCACGCACGCACGCACGCACGCACGCACGCACGCACGCACGCACGCGGCACGCACGCACGCACGCACGCACGCACGCACGCACGCACGCACGCACGCACGCACGCACGCACGCACGCACGCACGCACGCACGCACGCACGCACGCACGCACGCACGCACGCACGCACGCACGCACGCACGCACGCACGCACGCACGCACGCACGCACGCACGCACGCACGCACGCACACGCACGCACGCACGCACGCACGCACGCACGCACGCACGCACGCACGCACGCACGCACGCACGCACGCCGCCGCACCCGCACGCCCGCACGCCCGCACGCCGCCCGCCCGCACGCCCCGCACGCCCCACCCCCCACGCACGCCCCGCACGCCCCGCACGCCCCGCACGCCCCGCACGCCCCGCACGCGCCCGCCCGCGCCCGCACGCCCGCACGCGCCGCCCTCACCCCCACCCGCACGCCCCGCACGCCCGCAGCCCGCCGCCCGCCCGCCCCGCCGCCCCGCACGCCGCACGCCCGCACGCGCCCGCCGCCCCGCCGCCCCGCACGCCCCGCCGCCCCGCCGCCCGCGCCCGCCCGCCCCCCCGCCGCCCCGCCCGCCCCCCCGCCCGCCCCGCCGCCCCGCCCGCCCCGCCGCCCGCCCGCCCGCCCGCCCGCCCGCCCGCCCGCCCGCCGCCCGCCCGCCCCGCCCGCCCCGCCCGCCCGCCCGCCCGCCCCGCCCGCCCGCCCGCCGCCCCGCCCGCCCGCCGCCCCCGCCCGCCCCGCCCGCCCGCCGCCCGCCCCGCCCGCCCCCGCCCGCCCCCGCCCGCCGCCCGCCCGCCCCGCCCGCCCGCCCGCCGCCCGCCGCCCGCCCGCGCCCGCCCGCCCGCCCGCCCGCCCCCGCCCGCCCGCCCGCCCGCCCGCCCCGCCCGCCCGCCCGCCCGCCGCCCGCCGCCCGCCGCCCGCCCGCCCGCCGCCCGCCCCGCCCCGCCCCCGCCCGCCCGCCCGCCCGCCCGCCCGCCCGCCCCGCCCCGCCGCCCGCCCGCCCGCCCGCCGCCCCGCCGCGCGCGCGCCGCGCGCGCGCGCGCCCGCGCCGCCCGCGCGCGCCCCCGCGCGCGCCGCGCGCACGCACGCACGCACGCACGCACGCACGCGCGCACGCGCGCGCGCGCAGCGCACGCGCACGCGCACGCGCACGCGCACGCGCACGCGCACGCGCACGCGCACGCGCACGCACGCGCAGCGGCGCACGCACGCGCACGCGCACGCGCACGCGCAACGCGCAGGTGCACGCGCAGCGTGCACGCGCACGTGCAGCGGCACGCAGGCGCACGCGCAGGCGCACGCGCACGCACGCGCACGCACGCGCACGCGCACGCGCCGCGCCGCGCCGCGCCCGCGCCCGCGCCCGCGCCCGCGCCCGCGCCGCGCCCGCGCCCGCGCCGCGCACGCGCACGCGCACGCGCACGCGCCGCGCACGCACGCACGCGCCGCGCGGCGCACGCGCACGCGCACGCGCACGCGCGCACGCGCACGCGCACGCGCACGCGCACGCACGCGCACGCGCACGCGCACGCGCACGCGCACGCGCACGCACGCGCACGCCCACGCCCACGCACACGCACACGCCCACACACCACACACGCACCACACGCACACACGCACACACGCACACGCACACACGCACACACGCACACACGCACACACGCACACACGCACACACGCACACACGCACACACGCACACACGCACACACGCACACACACCGCCACACGCCCACACGCCACACGCGCACACGCGCACACGCGCCACGCGCACACGCGCACAGCACACCACGCGCACACGCGCACACACGAGCACACGCGCACACGCGCACACGCGCACACGCGCACGCGCACACGCGCACACGCGCACACGCGCACACGCGCACACGCGCCCACGCGCGCACGCGCGGCACGCGCGCACGCGCGCACGCGCGCACGCGCGCACGCGCGCACGCGCGCACGCGCGCACGCGCGCACGCGCGCACGCGCGCACGCGCACACGCGCACACGCGCACACGCACACGCACACGCACACGCACACGCACACGCACACGCACACACCCACACACCCACACGCCCACACGCCCACACGCCCACACGCCCACACACACACACACACACACACACACACACACACACACACACACACACACACACACACACACACCCACCCACCCACCCACCCACCCACCCACCCACCCACCCACCCACCCACCCACCCACCGCACGCACGCACGCACGCACGCACGCACCCACGCACCCACGCACCCACCCACGCACCCACCCACCCACACACACACACACACACACACACACACACACACACACACACACACACACACACACACACACACACACACACACACACACACACACACACACACACACACACACACACACACACACACACACACACACACATGCGCGCGCACACACACGCGCACACACGCGCACACACACAAACACGTATACCCTACACTCTAAAGCCTTCAGCCTAAGCTCGTAAAGCTCTTCATGGACTTGTGTTCGTGCCATGTCTCAATCAAGCTTTCTTTACGTGGGACAGTAGTGAAACTCTAGCATCACAGAAGGGTCGGAGTGCCCAGCAATGCCCAATAGAACTTGTAAGATTGTGAAGTTCGGAGGTTTCGGCAATGCCCGCACCCTCGCATTTCTGTATAGATATTGTTTCAACAGATTGAATCTTTTATTTGCTCAATTCCCGAACCTTGATCGTACAAAGGCGAGGGATCAGATACTGCCGCGTCGCAACATGTCGATTTACGTGGAAGTTGGGTTGATCAGCGGCAGGAAAGCCACTGTGCAAGCAGCCTTGGATGAGACGGTGGGGGCATTGAAACGACGGGCACAGGTTGCCCTCGGGGTCGGGACAGGGCGGCTCCTGGACTCATCTGGATGTGTCGTGGAAGGAACTGTGCCGATGAAGAAAGCCAGGGTGCAGAATGGTGACTCCCTGACCTTGTTGCGCAACACGGTTCAAATTCAAGCCACTGCTGGCGCGTTTGCCGCCATTCTGGAAGATGGTTCCGTTGCGACCTGGGGCAATGCTGAGTATGGTGCTGACAGCAGCGCTGTTCAGACTCAGCTGAAGAATGTGCAGCAGATCCAAGCCTCTTCCGGTGCTTTTGCTGCCATTCTTGACGATGGATCCGTTGTGACCTGGGGTTCTGCTCGTTATGGTGCCGACAGCGGCGCTGTGCAGACGCAGCTCAAGACTGTGCAGCAGATTCAAAGCACTCGTCGCGGCGCTTTCGCTGCCATTCTTGAGGATGGATCTGTCGTGACTTGGGGTGGGGCTGGTTTCGGTGGCGACAGCAGCGCTGTGAAGACTCAACTCAAGAATGTGCAGCATATTCAATCCTCTCGTTCTACTTTTGCTGCCATTCTTGGCGATGGATCTGTCGTGACACGGGGTCGTATCCTGAGCAGTGCTGTGCAGGCTCAGCTGAAGAATGTGCAGCAGATCCACGCCTCTGAGAGCGCTTTTGCAGCCATTCGTGGCGATGGATCAGTCGTGACCTGGGGTGTTGGTGTCCGTGGCGGTGACAGTCGTGCTGTGCAGAGGCGGCTGAAGAATGTGCAGCAGATCCAAGCCTCTTTGCGCGCATTTGCTGCCATTCTTGACGATGGATCTGTGGTGACCTGGGGTGATGCTGAGTGCGGTGGCGACAGCAGCGCCGTGCAGACTCAGCTGAAGAATGTGCAGCAGATTCAAGCCGCTGTTTCTGCCTTTGCTGCTATTCTTGATAATGGATCCGTAGTCACCTGGGGTAGTGCTGGTTTCGGTGGCGACAGCAGCGCTGTGCAGACTCAGCTGAAGAATGTGCAGCAGATCCAAGCCGCTGAGGGCGCTTTTGCTGCCATTCTTGACGATGGATCCGTCGTCACCTGGGGTCATGCTGGTTTCGGTGGTGACAGCAGCACTGTGCAGACTCAGCTGAAGAATGTGCAGCAGATCCAAGCCTCTCAGGGCGCTTTTGCTGCCATTCTTGACGATGGATCCGTCGTCACCTGGGGTAATGCTGAGTATGGTGGTGACAGCAGCACTGTGCAAACTCAGCTGAAGAATGTGCAGCAGATTCAAGCCTCGGGTTCTGCGTTTGCTGCCATTCTTGACGATGGATCCGTCGTGACCTGGGGCAATGCTGAGTATGGTGGTGACAGTACTTCTGTACCAGACAAGCTCAGGCATAGATAGCAACTTCTCTTTCAGTGCTCAGAATATCTACAAGCAAATGAAAAACCCGGCCTCGAGGCGCTGATGAGGCTTTGGCATCAAGGCCTCAAGAGTCTGACTTCTGCCCGATCCGAAGGCTCTAAATTCCAAAGACCCTGAACCCGAATGTGCCCTTCTTGTGCAAGCCATCGGAAGCTTTGCTGCAGGACGCGGTGTCTCCTCGCAGCAACCGTGACTCCCTCTTGGCGATCCCGAAGGAAGCAACAGTCTCTTTCATTGAGGATGATGATGATCATGATGACGACGGTAGTAATGGTCATGTCGACAAGTAATTGTCAACATCAGCGCCGCCCGTTGTTGTAAATGTTGTGGCAAGTGTTACTGATATTGTTAGTGTTAGTCCGTTAGTCTTCTGCTTCTTCTTGCTGTTGCTGGTCCTGGTCCTGGTGGTGCTGGCGCTGGTGCTGGTGCAACGGTCGTGGTTGTTGTTGTTGTTGTCATTGCTGGATCTTTGCTGGTGATGCTTTTCTTTACTGTTACGCCACTATGATAGTTTCAACCATACGGTATCGGTGGCAGCACCATCACCATCATATCCGTATCTTATTCTGCCCGGTCCTCGAGTCGATAATGACACCTTCGCCATCCACATGGCTCTTGTGATGAGACTGATCGTAGCCGTCCTTGAAATGCCCCAGGTGAATCTTCGGTTCGCTGTTGCTTTCGGTAGAGTGTGCACGAGCGTGAGGATTCCTGTCGAACGCAGTGCCTCTTCGCCTCCAGGAAGACATGCCCCCATTCAGCACGCCGCAGCGACAGAAGGCACAGCAGCTGCGTATGTGATTTGTTTTGGGTTCCTTTGCAGGGTTGGCTTAATTTACAGTTTTCGGGCTTAGGGTGGAGAGTGGGGTTTTAGGGTTTTGGGGCTTTGGGTGTGGGTGGTTTCTACGGGGTGGCAGGGTTCAGGGATTGTGACACTGGGCGTTTTTTTTTTGCTGTTGCTCGTTTTTGCTTTTCGGGGATAAGCGACTTCATACCTAGCATGGAGTTAAGGGTTTAGGAACCGCTTGGGGTAGCGGCAGATGTGGTCGGCACCATATCCATCTTTACCCTGCATGGCAGCCTATGCTGGATGGTGGGCCTTTGTCGCGTTCGAATGAAATGTTTCTTTGCCGAGGGTCAAACTTGCCCTGAACCCCAAACCTCAACCCTACATAAGCCCTATCTACTAAGCACAAATGGATAGAAATGGTGAGACTCAGCCCGCCTGACATCATGCGCCGCTAGGCTCCCTGCAGCCCTCCTTCATCAGTGGTACAGACGCCTTGTCCAGGCAGGGTCATAGGGGTGTAGGGTTGAGGGCCATGGCGTCCGTATCGTTTTTGTGAAGCGGGTGGAAGGGGAGTACAGGCTCAGCATTTAGGGACATGGGTGCAGCTTCGTTCTTCCAGTTTCGTCAGCACTAACGAATGGAAAAAGTCTTGCACCCTCCAGAACAAATGAGGAATCCACAAGAAGTCCTACAGTCTCGACATATTCTTTCGTAATGCACGGTTCTGTCCAACAGCACTATGGCAGAACATTCCACGCTTCCCTGGCTTCCATACTTTAACCATTTGCAATTCTCCTGACCCCTGCATGTGGATCTTGTCCCGGAGCTGTGTTGGAGTCCATGTTGTATGCCGAGGTGTTCTCCAGCTTCCTTCCATCAGCCCAAGGGATTCTGGCAGGGTTTGGGAATGCCTATAACTCCGTAACATCAAAGCTTGAATAATTGCAGTACCTTGATTACATCGAAAGCTTCTACTCTGAGTAGAAGGCCTATAGTTTTCCGACGGCGTGGCCCGAAGTTGGCTAGTACAGTAGGCTTATTCGACCCCAAGCACTAAACCCCTAAACCCCTAAACCCTAACCCCCAAACCCTGAAGCCCTCATGTATTTGAGTCTTGGGGCTGCCAGGGCCTTGGGTAATGGATACGCCGTCGCCACAGAACTGCGCCTCTCTGGCGAACTATGCAGTCTGCCCAGCTCCGTGGGATGTTTTCAGGGTTGGGCGTAGGTCTTGGGGATCCGGCTGTAGTATAGTGGTCAGCTTCTGTGTGGTCGGCGGCTTGAAGAAGAGGGAAGTATCTGGGGCATGGGGAGCTTCAGGGCTTGTGGGTTCCTGGTGTAGGCTTCCAACCCGACGGTCCGAACCCATCATCCGAAGTCCTAAACCCGAGAACCAGCAACCCAATGCCCTATGCCGTCCCAGGATCCAAAGTCACAACCCCAGACCAGTGCAACCGGATGCCTGAGCTTTCGAAGTCCGGGTTACAAAGACCCACCACCAATGCAGCTACTATCGTGTTATCGATTACCATCGGATATTTGGTTGACGGCTGTCCATACCGCTACTACCCACCGGCAAGGCTGGTGCTGACACTGCTACTTGCTACTGCAAATGCCATCAATCAATTAGCCTGCTCCTATTAACGATGGTAGGAACGATAACTATGGTGCAGCTGCTGCTTGTTCCTATCGTTCTGTTTTTCAGTACTTAGCCCCAGCTGCATCCGCAACATGGAATCGCGTAATCATATGGGCTTTTCCACGCCGCATCCTAGCTCCGTTCGTTCGGTCTGTTGCTACACTATTGTAGGGGTTCCGTATTTTAGTTATAGTATAATGAGCCCCAAAAGCCCATTCTAATTGTTAAGGCCCCTATATTAAACCCTAAGCCCCAAAGCCCAAAGCCGAAACGAAATCTCTTGATTCTGCGGCCGCGCGTCATTTGCAGCTGATCAAGACCTGGTGCCCCGGGTCCCCTGAAGACGAAGCACCGCTTGGTGAGCGGCTTGGACTAAAACCATAATCTACACTACAATAATCTACTATACTATACTCTTCTCTGCTCTACTCTACAATACTGCTAGAACCATAAATCTACATTACAAGAATCTACTATGCTATACTCTTCTCTGCTCTACTTACTCTACAATACTACTAAAACCATAGATCTACATTACAATAATCTGCTATGCTGTACTGTTCTCTGCTCTACTCTACAGTACTACTAAAGCCATAATTTACATTACAAGAATCTACTATGCTAGACTCTTCTCTGCTCTACTGCAAAAAATGTTGGAATATCCCGGCACCCTTCCCAGGTGGGGGGCTTCGGCTGTTATGTTGGCCTGTGTTTATGGTTGCTTACCATGCGTAGTGTTTGTGGTGTTGTGTGCAGGAATTCACAGAACTGTCGTCGAATTTCCGCGTGGGTCTAGAAGGCTTAGAGGTTTTGGCTCTGGCGCGTCGTGGCTGTCTAGACTCTCTGAATTCTGCTTCCGCAGGAGCAAACAAGGATCCCAAGACATGTCCCTGCTACTACTAGGTTGATGATATAAATCCTGCATTACCTTATGACCCTAGACTATGGGAGTTCCATATTCGCTATTATGGGAAATGCAGGATTTAGATCATCAGCCGTATTACGGGATATGATGCCTTTCCAATGCCCGAAATCCGGCTGAGAATCTGGTGATCGACACTCCTGAACCCTTACACCATGAAGCTCCTGAAGGGTTTGACATGAGTTAATGTAGGGCCCCCTTAATTAATAATTAGAATAGGCTTCCTTTACCGGGCTTGTAAGGGATCTGTAAGAGGCGTCTATGATACAGGGGCCCCAATAATTAGAATAGGGTTTTGCGGGGGCCCCTTCTTATTATGAAGGCCCCTACATTGGGGTCGGCAAGCCTGGAGGAAAGGCATCAGAGATCTTAGCTGAAGGTTGAAGTTTTAGTCGGCGTCCCTGAGTCCTACTATAGAGTTAATATTTACCTAGACTATTTTGGAGGTTCCGTATTAAAATTGTAGTATAATATGCCCAAAGACCCTATTCTTTAAGGCCTCTATATTAGCCTCATCCGACGCGTGGAAAGCAAGCACCACACCGTTTCTGCTGATCTTTACAAGAAAGTCAGGAAGTGTGATATTGCAAGTTCGGTTATGCAGGCCCTAAGTAAACATAGTTATCCGCCCAAACATAGAGGAAAATATGGTGGAATCTCTTTCCACACTCTAAGTTCCCAGGCATAGGACCTTTGCTCCGCTTGAATGTTTTAGGGTTTTGGGTTTGAGGGTTTTAGGGTTTAGGGTGTGGGGTTTCAGGGCTTGCAGGTCGCGAACGGGGGCATACCTGCATGCTACAACAAGCCCCGCAGATGCCGGTGCAGGACTTAACCACTGAGGACTGAGAGAATCAAGGGGTCAATACCCCAACAATGAGCTTTCTGTCGTGGGCTTTCTAGGAGGTATCCGGTATCGATATCTTACCTTGGCGTGGGGCAGTCTGAAACCTTAGCACAGCCACACAAGTGTCAGCGCAAGCCACAGTCCCAAAACCGAAACCCAACTTGACCCTGCACTGTAAGCCCCAACTGCATAGCCGAGAGATGCCGAGAGCTTTCAACCTTCAACCCACTATATATAACTCAGATCCTGTATCACCCTAAACCCCTAAACTCCAAACTCCAAGGAACGGCCTCATAACGATGGCCAGCGCCGCCCTCCAGTCCCTGGTGGAGGCGGCGCCCGCGATGCGGGCGACGCATCTGCGGGAGCTCCTCAAGGATGAGAAGAGGCTACCCTCAGAACTCGCAGGGTTTAGGGTTGTTGTTTGGGGCTTCTTTCGGTTTCGGGTTTAAGGTTTTGTTTTTAGTGAGGTTAGCATCATGGACGATTTTGTGCTTAGGGTCTGTAGGGTATAGGTTGTCTGTCTGTTTGCCTTTTTCCAGGCGTCGGGTTTGGTAAAGGGCTCTCGGCGTGTTAGGACTTCGTGTGGCGTGTGTGCAAGCTAGCATCGTTTGCAGTTATAGGGCGATGAGAAATGAGGAAGGCAGTTTGCGTGCATGTGCAGTGTTTGCTCGCTACCACACTGTCGCAGGTGCGATGCAATGATGGTCGAGGCAGAAGGCATCTGCCTGGACTACTGCAGACAAAAAGTGACCCAGGACTGGGCTGGCGAGACGGGAGCATGTCTGGTGCGGGAAACTCAACTGCTGGTTTTGTCGAGTGCTCCCCTTGCCCACAGTCTTCTAAGCCGACGAGATGCATGTTGTCTTGAATCTTTTTCTGCTTGTCAGAGCCTTCACTAACCGCAACTACTCCCATCGAGTATTGTCGTGCAACAGAAGCCGATTGAAAAATCAGACAACAAGACTACTTCAGATAAATTCCGGTCTGTGTGAGGTGTGTGGCAGAGGTCGAGCCGTAGTAGTAGTAGTAGTAGTCGTCGTCGTCGTCGTCGTAGTCGTAGTCGTAGTCGTAGTCGTAGTAGTAGTAGTAGCAGTAGTAGTAGTAGTAGTAGTAGTAGTAGTAGTAGTAGTAGTAGTTTTAGAGTAGAGTTGTGGTAGTAGTAGTAGTAGTAGTAGCAGTAGTAAACCCTCAATCGCACTTATGACTTATGTAGTATGGCATTCTTCAGCGATAAATACGAGTAGGCACATAGGAAGGAAGACAGAGAAAGAGGGGGGGAGCGAGAGAGAGGGACTGAGAGAGGCACAGAGAGGGAGACAGAGAGACAGAGAGAGAGAGAGAGAGAGAGAGAGAGAGAGAGAGAGACAAAGAGACAAAGAGAGAGAGAGAGAGGGACAAAGAGACAAAGAGACAGAGAGACAGAGAGAGAGGGAGAGAGAGAGAGAGAGAGAGAGAGAATGAGAGAGAGAATGAGAGAGAAAGAGAGAACGAGAGAGAAAGAGAGAAAGCCAGAAAGAAATAGAGAACACACGAGACATTAGATGAGGGGCCGTCGCCAAATTGGGTGCACAAGGATCCCACAGCCAAAGCTATTTCCTCGAAAGGTTCTGGAGAAACTTACATCACATGACTGCGACGCCTGTAGCCAGAAACACCCTTGATCTAATCCCGACGGCCCCAAACCCTAAATCCATTGCAACATTATTTCCCTCTTTTCCCTAAACCCTAAACAGCCTAAGTCCTAAATCCCTTGCAAAGTTATTCCCCTCTTTTCAGTGAGGAGACCATGTCCAAGCTTTTCGACCTGGCGAAGGTGAGTGGGAAGCTAACCGAAGGGAATCACGAGAAAGGGTCGTACAGTGACTACAAGCAAGACCCTGCTGGTCTTTATTTTCGGACGCTAGTACGTTGCAAAGTAGAGTGCATATACATTTAAGAAGGAACAAAACTGTTTTCCAACGCCCTGCAGGGTGTGGGCTTTGGTTTGCAGGGTTGAGCAAATCGGCGTGATAGCCTTCGAGTTTGCCTTCGACTTGTGGCGAAACAGTGTGCTAAGAAGTCGGCGAAGTTTCAAGATAAGGGGCCTATTCTGGGTTTGGGTGGGGAGGTGCGCAGTAAAGTCCCCCCCAAAACTCTCCAAACTCCTGACTGCCAAAAGGTCGCCGACGTGGAGGGTAAAAAGAAGCGCCTCTTTGCAGGGGCAGCCTTTATGCACTTATTCGGTTGTTGTTTTGTTTCAGGGCTTTCGTGTTCCGTATGCGTCTGTGTTTTCAACTTTGAGGTATTTGAGATTTTGGGTGTTATGCTCATGATGCTGCCGCTGCTACTACACCCGGCATGCCAAGGAGAAGATCAACGAAACCGAGGGCCGTGCAGTTCTGCATGTCGCCCTCCGGGCGCCGAAGGAGGACGATTTCATATACAGATCCCGGATGAATAAACCCCTTTCTTGTCCGGCCCTGATGTAAAACTTCCCTCCTGCAAAAGGTCTACTAAGGGAGTGGGTACGTTCCGCGAGACATCGTCCTTTTCGCTGCAGGTGGCTCGTTCAAAGCTGCGCTGGAAGACGAAAAAAGCCCCCTCCCTCATCTGGCCTTCAATCGCTGCAGAAAACCTAGCCTAAACCAGGTAGGCTTTCGAGCCATTCACACTTGCTCTTACTGGGCTTAAGAGGATACCAATTATTTATCAGCTTTTAGTTACCAGTAGGCTTGAAAGGGACAACCCGGGCCGATAAAGCTAGGCAGGAGTATTGTACCTCTCTACACGCAGGAAACCATCAACGTGGATGGCAAGAACGTCGTCCCGGAGGTGCACTCCGTCTTGGACGCGATCAAGGCCCTGTCAATTCTGGTCTTAAGGTTACTATAGGGTAAGATAGGGGCCTAAACAGTCAATTTCCATACTGTTATAGCATAATGGGCCCCAAAACCCTAATTATTCCAATTATTAAGGCCCCTGTGGGGATTTTCGCTTGGTTCTCTAGATCTCCCGAGTCTTCAGTTCTTAGCGTCTCTAAGAGAGCGAGGTTTTGAGTCAAAGATACATCGGATGCGCGCCCCAAACGGCATCTTGTGCCGTGGAAGGCGCAACTAGGATTCCGAACCAAACCCGCTTTTCTTCTATCAGGAGGTCACTCACACAAACATCTGCAAAGCCGTATCCTCCCATCTTACTGGTCATAGCAACAAGACTATAGAAACGGTTGTAATTTGTAATGATCATGATTCACAAAAACAACTAACAACAACAACCAATCACAACAACAACAACAGCAGCAACAACAACAACAACAGCAACAGCAACAGCAGCAACAACAACATTTAACAACAACAACCACCACCACATTTAACAACAACAACAACAACAACAACAACAACAACAACAACAACAACAACAACAACAACAACAACAACAACAACAACAACAACAACAAACAACAAGAACAACAACAACAACCACAACAACTACATATAACAACAACATATAACAACAACAATTAACAACAACATTTAACAACAACATTTAACAACAACATTTAACAACAACAACAACAACAACAACAACAACAACAACAACAACAACAACAACAACAACAACAACAACAACAACAACAACAACAACAAACAACAACAAACAACAACAAACAACAACAAACAACAACAAACAACAACAAACAACAACAAACAACAACAAACAACAACAAACAACAACAAACAACAACACAACAACAACAACAACAACAACAACAACAACAACAACAACAACAACAACAACAACAACAACAACAACAACAACAACAACAACAACAACAACAACAACAACAACAACAACAACAACAACATTTCATTCACACGCAGCGGGGGAGGACTGTCTGTGGTGAAACTTTTCGTCCACGCTTTGCGAGGGATCGACCTAGTGCCCTGCTTACTACTTGCGCGGTCATTCTTCACGGCAAGCCGTGCCTCAACCCAGCACTTGCACACGCTCCGCCCCTCAAGGCTGCAAGCTGTGAAGTGGGAAGGGGATGTGTCTTCAGAGTCTTATGCGAGTTAAGATTTCGGCACTAGCTGAAAGCTAACCGGCTTGGTTGCAATGTATCACTGGCTGATTGGCAGCAGATCATTTTGCACTCAGCTGCTGGGGAGAAACTCCACCAGCTGTACACACATGGCAAGGGGAGAAACTCCTCCGATTGTTGGGGAGAGTCTCCTCCTAAGGGAGCATCTCCGCAAGGCGTCTGGCTCAGGAAGAGGCTGCCATAAGACGATCTTGTCCCTGATGAGTGTTGCCACTGTTCCCATTTTGGTAACAACAACAACAACAGCAGCAGCAACAACAACAACAACAACAACAGCAACAGCAACAGCAACAACAACAACAACACCAGCAGCAACAACAACAACAACAACAGCAACAACAACAGCAACAACAACATTGTAAACTAGTACAATGACAATAGCAATGACTGCCTGAATTTTGTCTCCGAGAGGTGCTTTACGAATGCTTGGAAACGGAACGGGCCCAGCTCACTAAACACACACATCCACATCTTCCAGCAGTTGAGCTTTCACGGGACGGGCAGTACTTGCCGGCAACGACAGAACATTCATATAGAACCCGTTTCGAAGCCCCAAAGCCCTGAAGCTTCCTGAGCCACCACACCAAGCACCTTAATTTATTGAACATGCAGCAAGGATGTCCGAACAGTTGCCGCTCTAATCAGCTAACTGAACGATAAACAGGTCACTAAGTTTGAAAACCCTACACTAGCTCTTCGAATGCCTCCATATTGCCATTAAGCCCACTCCTGATGCTTGTTTTGAAGAAGGCGTTCTCAGATAAAGTCCGTTCTGGAAGCTTCGTTGGCCACACCGGCAAGAAACTGACGGACGTGCTCTGTATTGGCGACCCGGCGACAAGATCAAAGGGATTCAGGGTTGGGCCTGTGGCCCACAGGCTAGGCTTTCCTTTAAGCTTGTCCAGTTGTCCAGCGTGTTTAGGGTCTCGTCGAGCTTGGATGCGTGAGTGGTCCCTGCAGAGCCTTCGGTTTTATGCAGTCGTATCTACGAGGATAGGCTGCCTGGGGGGAAGGTGTGGTCCACGATTCGAACACCACAGCTTCAGGTCTCCCCAAACCGTAAAAGCCCCCAGCAATCGCGCGCTGGGCTCAGGCATTGGTGGATCCTACCTGGGCGTCGAGTTCGTCTACGAAGCGCTGAGCATCTGGACTATCACACAAGCCGTGAGTCGCCTCGTACATGTGCACATAGAACCCTCGAAGACCCGGTACTCTATGCCGTTGTGATATCTCAAGTGCCAGTCTAACAAACTAGAAGTGACCGTGGAGGGTCACCGGGCGTGCTTGCGCAGCGTGCACGATGTTAGGGACTTGCCTCCTTCCTGCCTCTTCACCGAGCCCATCAGCTTAGCCGTGTTCTGAAGCTTGCATATAAGGGTCATGTTGGGTATTTGTTGGCATGAGTATTGATTTTCAACTTTCTGAAGTGGTGCCTATCTAAAGTCTCCATTGCATTACCTATTTCTGTAGGTGTTGGTTTAACGCATGTTTCACGTAAATTTCGGATCCTATAAGATAGCTGCATAGCCCAAAGAAGGACGGAACTACAATGGAGACAAACCCTAAACCCTAAACTTGAAGTCGATGGGTAGGCTAGGAATCAGAGCCCTGCTGCTCTAGAGCTCGCTTTGGCTACTTTTCTTCATACCTTGCCTCAAACTACCTCTTATGTACCACATGCTACTATTGACCTGCTTACTTTGTTCTATGCTACATTGGATACCGTATTATTATTCATATTGTATTCTAGCGCTGTAGCCGGGACCGGCGAAGCCGCACAAGCGCTAAGCCATGAATCCCAAGGCCCAAATGAGATGCAAAGCATCTAGAAAATAGTAAAAGTCTTGTGAGTCAGCTCCACAAAGCCGTAGTCGAACCCGCCGAAGCTTTGAAGCCCCGAGCACCGAGCCCGGAAAGCAGAAAACCCGAACTCCCAAGGTCAAACTCACTGGAGCTTTTGGAGGTACCACTTACGATCTTAGACCGTAGATCCAAGGACCTAGTGCAGTGCAGGAACGAAAACTTTTCTGCCGATGGACATCACTCGCCTGGTGAGTATACCCTGATTCCGATTCCGAAACTGGCCACTGCACCCCAAAATTTTCGAGAGCCCTCAACCCCAGTAGTCGGTCCCCACACACGGGACCCGTATAAAATAGTTCATCCTAATATAGCACCCTAAATAGTAGGATCCTTATTATAAGGACCCAAAACAAGGCACCCCTAATTCTCGGAAACCCCTCTCTGTCAGTAGGACCCCACCCCTCGGAGAACTCAGGGACCGACTCAACGGCCGCAGCCGCGGCAAAGGGCCGATCTTTGCGGCGTCCTGGGTTGCAGAGTGAGGAAGAATGGTTTAGAGGCCTACATAATTCCCTATACTAGTTTAGGGGTTCCCTATTGTAATCATAAGTACATCGGCCCCCAACACACTAATCTAATTATTAAGGCCCCTATACTAACGTGGTTCCTGTAGAGGGGCAGATAAGGGTCGGCTTGAAGGATTTTCGCTTTGCGTTTTCTGGTATGCGAACCGGAGTCTGAGTCGGTTGAAGTTAAAAAGAAGAAGCCTGCACAGAAAGTACGGTGCTTCAGTGAGCACAAGCATGTGATGTAAGTCTTTGTGCAAGCAGCCGGCAACGGTACACAGCGAAGCATCGCAGGTTGAAGTCGAAAGCGATCGTTCACACGTCGGCAGTTAACGCACAGATGGTTTGATGAAGATCCTTCAAGTTCTGTGCTACACCAATGTAGTTGTCACCGGCATCAATGAGATGCCCACTGCAAGATCTAGCAAATGAACCGAACCAAAGTCGTTCAAACGATGGAAGCATCTAACACAATACGTGTTTTTTCACATGAGGGTTCCGGGAATGAGCCAGACTTTGTCATCATTTTCCCATGCTGCAATCAAGCCCTTCCATCTCGCAGGAAGTTGTTTGTGATGCGGGTGTCTGGGAGAGCTAAGGCTTAAGTACTGCTTGTAAGTTCAGTTGCGGATAGAAGTCTGAGGTCTCTGGGTCCAGAAGGAAACCCTACTACGGCCGAAGCCCTACACCCTATCGAGCCCGTAAGCTCCAAACGTGAGACTCAGATGCAATGACAACTCCCCGACAAACCCTCAACCCTGACCAACGAATGGAACGGTCAGAAGCCATCAAGAACAATACTTTGCCCAAATGATTGAACAAACTCACAAAGAACCAAACCCCCAAACCTTTTAAAGCATACACCTCAAGCAGAACATCCCTTTACCCGGGGAGTGGAACCATGACCGTCAAATTCCCCAAGGTTTTTGGCAAACGTGGATCCCATCGATGTGAAGCGGGCTTTGTGCCTCGAACCAACATGAACACTAAGTTTTCCTGTGGTTTTGGGGGGTGGGGGGTGGGTGGAGAGTTTCGGGCTTGTTTTGCATAATTTCGGTTTCTGGGGTCTGGGTCTTTTTGGTTGATGCAGGGCTCCAGCGTTGATCATGCATCGGGGTTTCGTTGTATACAGACTGTCAAGCTGAGATGAACGGTTTTGAGTTGTAGGCGATAGGATTCGGTCCTTTGTTTGGTGATCGACAGCCGAGACTGTAGAGCCTGAGCTTCTCATCGGCGGTTCCCGGAGCCTGAGAATAAGATTCCATAACCTCAGCCGGCAATCTTAACGGGTTTGTTAGTGAAGCTTCGGGCAGCCGCTGCTGTCCGGCCCATACCTGCAATCGTTTAGGGTATTCATTGTATGCTCCTGCTTTTTTCAGTCAGCAGTATTCCCTTGTCCCTGATTCAGAAATTTCTGAGGACGGGTCTCAATGCCGAAACCACACTTGTCGTTGTCATCTCCAAGACTTTCACCACGGCGCTCCGGCGGAAGATTGGAGACACGTGCATGTGAACTGGTGTAGTCAGCACATTCCAGCTGTTTGTTAAGCGGCGTTCTTTAAACGTGGGAGGATGTCCGGGGCGTATTTGGGCTCATGTTTGCATGACCTTTCATGTACGGAGGGTTGTTCACACCCGGTAGCAGATGAACATGAATCCCCGGACAGCAGATGTCCCCATCGCCTGATCAACCAAAGCAGCAGCAGGGTCTTCAAAGCCCTGCTTGTTGACATCACCCTCTTGGTTGTCATCAGTATTAACTAAATACCATGATCAGTCTCAAGATGCTTATCGTATGCATTGCAGTCATCGCCACCAGCAAAAAGCAAAGCACCCGTAAACATCATCAGCTTGTTGACCTATTCCACATCATCATTGCCGTCATCATCATCATCATCATCATCATCATCATCATCATATTGCTGTTTTGATTATATTATACCATATTGTTATGTTTAATATTCATCTTCGTCACCGTGTCCATCACCATCACCATCACTACCATCATCATCATCTTCTTCTTCATCTGATTAAGTTTCTTCGTCTTCATCTTCATCAGCACCACAATCACCATCACCATCACCCATCACCATCATCATCATCATCAGCATCACGCGTTGGCAGTCGGATTTGTACGGAAGCTTGGCTCGGATTCAGATTCTCGTAGGGTTTGATGAGTAGGGTGCCCTGCAGGCAGAAACCATGCTGAACGCCCGGACAGTCAAAGACTGGTTGGTGAAGGACCCAAGCAGGGGTGGGAACGGGATGCGAATCCTTAGTCTGCACAGTGCAGGCTACTGCCCATCAGCAGCACCGAGAGGAGTAGAAGTCACAGCTTTGGGATGGTCATGACATGGCAGGAGCTTGGTACGGAGGCGGCCATCGCCAAGCATGTTCCTTGGAGGAAAGGATTCCTTGATCTGTACACGCTTCCCCAACTTCTACCTCTGGGGCCTGTAGGGCTTCAGGCTTAGTTTTTTTAAGTTTAGGCTTTAGGGAGTCGCCCGAAGGGAGGAGCGTTCAAGAAGCCTCCAGTTTAGGTTGCCATGGGGGTCTTCCTTGCTCAAAGGGGAATTGGAGCTGGGGCTTTGTGATGGAGCGCTCTTCTGATACTTCTGGTGCCCTCCAAACTTTAATATGACTCAAGGGACCCAATAGCTCCCCCCTGAAGACTGATCAGCACAGGGAATCCGAATTTCAATCTACGCCGCACCATACGTCTGAAGCTGAAACCATCGGAGAGTTTTCCAAGGTCATCGCATGCTCGACGGCGCTGGCCCGGGACCTCAGGAAGTGTTTTAGGAGCTACTGATTCCGAGACTCTACGGAGTCTTTGTAGAGGCTAAAATAATCGTCCTCAGAGACGCAGTCTGTCACAGTGCATCAGGGCTTTGGGGAGGGCCGGGTGCTTACATGAGAATTCAAGCATAGTTGAATTTGAAGCCCAAACTGACTAGCTTCGGAGTTGGAATGACGGGTTTCAGGCCAATGAAAAGCCTCGATGTTGGTGAAACGCCGCAAAGCTTCACACCCACCTCAAGCCAGCAGCTAAATCCTCCCAACCAGTAACTAAATCCTGCCAACCGTCAACCCTACACGAATCCTAAACCAGCACGCTTGCAAAACATCTCACGCGAGGCCGCAAGCCTCAAAGCCATATGGCCTTGAGAATCCTGTATGACAGAACGCAAAGCCCAGACATTCAGAGCCTGCAGAGTCCACTTCAAGCATATGTCAACAGCAAGGTGCAGTACACTAAGACTCCAAAACCCCGAAGGCACAAACTTAACCCCTACTTCCAAACCTCGGAAACCTCAAAGCCCAAGACTGAAAAACCCTTCTCACCAAACCTTTGCCTTCTAAGGACAAGACGAAGGCCTTCGGTATCGACTCTGCCAACGTCTTCGGTTTCTGGGATTGGGTGGGTGCCGTGACAGCACTTTTTGGGGGCAGTGTGGGGGTTATCAGAAGTTTACGCGTGACTGTTGCGATGCAGGGCTTGGCTTCAGAGTCCGAGCATGGTGAAGGGGTACGGGTTGGCGGCTTGTCGCTGTTTTCTTTTATTCGTGTTCCCCTGCTTCAACACTTAGCTTGCTTATGTTGTTTGACATCACACTGGGTGTAAATTCTGTTTGCACTGCATATATGTGTGTACCAGATCGCAGCCGGGCCTAATAACAGAACACTGGGTTCTTAGCAGCAAGGATTGGGAAAGCAACCTCCTTAGCCCACTGTGTAGTTCGGAAAGGTGTCCTAATCAAGTTGAACCGGCGTTGATGATTAAGCATCCTATACAGCAATATATACATCCGGTTATTAGTCTGCACCTGACTAAGAGGTGGATGTAGCATTACACAGGTTACTGCACAAAGCCATGACCGCAAGGTCACGTTGCGTGGAGTTTGCGGAAACCCGCCACCACGGCCACGGATTGAGGTGTAAGTCGAATTGCCTCAGTGGATATAGAGCTAACCTCCATGGCAATCTAAAAATAATACAATGTTTACAGTTAGTGTTGATGCAATCCGAAGTCCGGTTCAAACCATTTCAGTAGATGTCCTACGTATGACATATTAAGGACAACATACCCCACAAGAAGGGCCCAAAGTCTTATCTTCTCAACCCTAAACACGCCTCAGCGGCTTCTGAAGAGTGATGTTCATATACCAGGTGGTCGCTTCTCCGTTTGCAGCGCGGTGGGGGTCGTTCCGCTCGCGTTGCAGTGCCCTGGCCCCACCAAGGTGAGCTTAGTGCTTGAGGGGCGTAGGCTTTGGGATGGGTTGAGAGCTAGGGTCTCAGGGCGTGGGACGTTTAGTTGGGATTTGTTGCTTCGTGGATGCGTTTCATCCTTCCGCGATGTCCAAGTGATTTGTTGAAAAACCGTGTAATTCAGGACTGTCGAGCAAGAGCCCGCAGACTCTGTGAAGTCTCACTTCCTGTTCGCTACCAGCAAACCTACTGTAGGGGCCTTAATAATTCGAACAGGGTTTTGGGGGTTCCCTATTCTTATAGATATAGTAGAATATCAATCATATCCCCCAAATCCTATTCTGATTATTAAGGTAGCCCCTAAGCCCACAAAGTCGTCTTGGGGTGTATGGGGTTTAGGAGTTCTTACAGGAGTTTAGGGTTTCTCCTTCTTTTTCTTATGCATCTCAAATTTCTTACATAACCTTTATTATCGCATGTACCTCATATATACATCTTACGTGGATATATATATATATAGACAATATATATATATATATATATACACACACACACCTTAGATATAGCATACATATATACATACATAATATTAATATATATATATATATATATATATATATATATATATACATATACATATACATATACATATACATATACATATACATATACACACACACACGCATTTACATCTTATATATATATATATACACATAGATATTATATATATATATATATATATATATATATATATAAAGGTACGGCTTTGACGTCGTTCAGAAGTTCCTGGCGGGCTGCCGGGCCATGGACCTGCACTTCCGGGACGCGCCCTTGGACAAGACGCCCGGGCACGACCAGGGCTGTTGAGGTTAGGGTTTGAGGATTAGGGTTGAGGGTTGGGCGCTTTTGAAGTTCAGGTATAAGAAGTACTATGGTATACACCCTAAAGCATCCCACAGCCCTATTGTACCCACGAAGGGTCCTATATTGGTCAAGGTCTATAGCCTCCCTGAAAACAGGATCCGTATTCTGTTTCCTTCGATTCCCCATTCGGGTCGTGTTTTCAAGTTGATCAGAGGTCCCGCATTCTGACCTCAAGTCATCGCTCCGAGGAACCTGCCTAGCATCCTCGGCTTACTTTCCGTGTGGAATGCCTCCTGCCTCGGATACGAGGCTCTTCGACTTTTGGGGGGATTTGGGGGGTGGGAAGCAAGGTTTCCAGGCTCGGCTCACTGCATAGGCAGCAGGGTTGAAGCCCTATAGGGTCTAGGATAGCACCAGCCTTAAGATGAAACCTCGGCTCCGAATACACATGGCATATGGTCCTGGATGGCTCACACTGCCAAAGGTGGAGCATTAGGAATGATGAAACAGTACATACATGAATGTGGACCCCAAAGTAGAGCCGAAAAAAGACCAGGCCCTCACATGGCCATCACGTTGGGAGCACACCCAAGGTATAGCGATCAGTCCGAGGTCAGTGTACTGTAGGGGCCTCAAAGATGACCTACACTATTTTGGGGCTTCCTTATGTAAATTATGGGATAATGGGCCCCAAAACCTTATTCTAACTGGTCAGGCCGCTATATTAGTGGCATCATGCATTGGATTTGCTTCAGCCGCAGCAATAAAGACTCCTACACCACCTCGGAAGTATGGGAAGGGTACCTGGGTTCTCCTTAGAAGGTGGGGTTTGATTTCACTGTAGTACATAACCCAGGGTACGTTTAACACGGTTGTTTTGTCATGTGCCCAAGAGGCACACAGGTGCGGGACTCCACTTAAATGATATTCTCTGTTTCCTGCAGAAAGTATGATTACATAGTGTGAATATGAATAACATGTATCTCGAGATGTTCTTTGTTAATTTTCATTGTTGAGAAGTGCTGTCGAGCTCCGCTGTTCAGCCTTCCAATCGAAAGCCTCAGCCCTGGACGCTGCGAGCGCGAATCCTCGACCCTGTGAACCCTGACACATGGGGAAGCCCGAACACGCGTTTTAATGTTTAAGACTAAAGGGTTCAGGATTTTCGCGGTTCAGAGTTCCCCGCTTTGCTTTTAGGGTTCAGGGTTTGGGCTGTGTTTAGGATTTGATTCAAAACCCTCGGCCGCCAGGGCTGTGCTGTCCTGCCGTACTGTCAGGCCCTGGTGTGTCTCGGCTGCTATGTAGGAACCTGATTCAGAAACACTGGGCCTATAGCCACAAAATAGTAGGATTCATATAAGGAACCCTAATAAAGGCCCAAGGTTTCTTAATCAGCTTCCCACATGATTCGAGACCCGGTTTCCCTTCAGACTTATACTACCCGTCAATGTTCGTCAGTCAGATGCCTGTTCGGGGCGGTTGAGGGAATCTCGTCAAGGCGCTTCGTGGCCCACATCCAGCAACTGGACATGGAGAGCAATGGTGTTTCGGCAGCAAAACTGGTGGGATAACCAGGGAACCCCTTTACATTCCGACTTCAGAATGTGTTCTTGGTGGTGGGAAACAGTGGGGCAGGGTCCCATATGTGGAGTCTTTGGGCCACCCTTAAGTGCTACAAGGCTGAACTCCGCGCAGTTCCCGGTTTTTGTGAGGCACACAACCTCGCTTAAGTGTACAGTACCTTGTGCAAGCCCGAAACCGAAAAAGCCGCGGAAAGCCCAAACTTTGCCATCGCGAAGCTGCAGCCACTGTAATCATCAGTCCCATACCCTTGTAGCGTTGACATCAGCCATCCCTAAGCTATACGTTCAGCCATGAAGGCAAGCGGGTGCAGATGGATGGCGCTGAATGCACAGCTGCGCGGATGCACTCAGGACTAGGTCAGATTCAGTGTTTCAGGGTCTTGGTCTCGGGTGTGGCCAAGCAATATCTGTTTCATGTTAAGTTCTACCTGGACTCATTTCTGTTGTTGTGACTTTTAAGGCATTATGTATCAGTATTCGTAGAGGTTTGTTTTGGTGTGCTGCCTGTCAAGCAGACTCAGACCTTTTGCCGACATTTCCCGCTTAAGGAGCAAGCTTGGCTGAATCCCTTCAACAAGAAGCTCTACGTCAATGATCAGACTAGGATCGTGGGGTATAGGGCTATAGGGGATATTACTACCTTGCCCGAGCCAAGCCCTGTCGTAAGAGAGAGCTCTAAACTTCCCATGCAGGGGCCTAGCCGATTGATGAGGGCCTACATTGTAGCACAGTGCAGGGACTGTGAGGGCCATTCAGGCCTCGAGACTTTACAGAGGGCCAGATTGGGATTGTTTTGGAATTGGCGTTTGGACGGTGGCAACCAGACTGGTTAGAGTCCCATGCGAGGTGCCCACAGGCGCCATCTACTTCGGCGAACCCGGTACGAACGGTCAGCACAGCTTCTACCAGCTGATGCACCAAGGATAATGCTTGCTGGGGCTGGGAGAGCTTATGACCTTTATGTTTCCTCTTGCAGGGTCAGAGTTCGACCCGATCGTACTTCATGTAGCAGTGTTCCAGCAATGGCTGGAAATGAAGCAGAGTCGCATCCATGAAGCGCTAAAGCTTGCAGCCCAAGCCCCCGCAACCCAAGTCGTTTGATCCACGTTGTCGTCGTTTCTATGAGACCGTGGTCGCCGGTTCTCAGTGCGATGTTGTGTGCTTGAAGGTTCGTGCATCGATTCAACCGGGTGGCGAGCAACACAGCCCTGTAGATAAGCACTGCGACCCCAAGCCCTCTTGGGTCGAACTCGAGAAACTACTTAGACCTACTGAACCCTACGTTTTCGTAGGTTCTTAATATAAACCCGAATACGGGATTTATAGAAAAAAAGCGGGTTCGGGTAGGTTAAGGTACCTAGGAGTTCGGAATTGAAAAGCGCCGGGCTTTGGAGCCAGGCTCCAATGATGTAGCTCGCCTAGTGGATAGTTGCTTGGGGCTAATGCCGCGGTTTCCGGTTTAGGCTTTAGGACGGTTTGAGGGGGTTTAGGAAGCTTAGGGTTGAAGGTCCTGCCCTGAAGGAGTCTTGCGTCCTGACCTTTCTTTCCTAATGTTGGTAGCAACGTGGCGAATCGAAAACCTATAAATCCGAAACACAACAGCCCGTAAACCCCTGTAAGTCCAACAACCTCCTAAAATTAGAACCTGAAACCCTGAACCCCTACCTACTAGGTAATTCCGACTGCAGCTGGGAGGAACAGGGCCCTCAAAAGAAAAGAAAAGAACCCTGAGTCGAAGCAACAAAATGCCAGGACGCGCAATTCCGGCCGACTTCATCGGCTTCAAGGTGTCGCAGAACCCGATCAGCCACCCGGCACTTACTAAGATATCTCTCATATAGGAAATTAGAAAAATCGCCAATACGATTTTGGCGGTGCCTTATTCCGAACATAGTAGAACGGGCCCCAAAACCTTATTCTAATTTTTAAGGCCCCTATGTTATAGTACTCTTAGTATAGATCCTGTGCAGCTGTTTATAGCCCTTATAGACACCTGTTAAAGGAACCCTCTTCTAATTATTAAGCCACCTCCCAACCCATAGCCCTTAAAGACCCTTTTAAGGGAACCCTATTCTAATTATTAAGCCACCTCCAACCCAGGACCCTGCATGCCCTAAGTCGAAGTTGCCAACCTTTTCATCTCGGTGTTTGCGGTTGCATGCAACGGGCAGGCACTAAGATAAAAGGAGACTATCAGGTAAGAAATGGTTCGCCTTTGCTGATGGTTCTCATGTCAAGCTGCGGAACCTCGTACGACGAGAAGAAGACTAGCTTACAGAGGAAGCGTGTCAAAACTGCAGTCGCAACAGTTTCAAACCGTTACGTCAGTTCTTCTTACTGCGAATTCCACCACTTGTGGTATCATCACAACTCGTCAGAAGGGCACATGCCTCGCGGCAAGCTGCTACTACTAGTGTACTACTGTACTACTGTACTACTGTACTACTACTACTACTACTACTACTACTACTACTACTACTACTACTACTACTACTACTACTACTACTACTACTACTACTACTACTACTACTACTACTACGACCACCACCACCACGACCACCAGCTCGCCCGAGGCTTGGATGGGGAGCCGGTGTCCAACCACGATGAGCTGATGTCCAACTTCTTCGCACAGCCCGATGCTCTCGCGCTGGGGAAGACCGCAGAGGAGCTAAAGGCAGTTCGGGGTTTTGGAATTGGTGGGTTAGTACTGTTGTGTCTGTAAGTAATCTAGGTTTCAGAGTTTAGGGCCTAACCATCAGAGAAGTGACAGGGATCGGTTGTGGGGTTGTGGGATTGTGAACATGTCAGGATGTGTTGGGCATACCCCGAATGCTTTTGAGTCGTTTAAGACCCCTAAAACCCTAAAACCCCCTCAGCCGCAAGAACCCCAAGAAAGCCAAACCCCAAAATCCACCCCACCCCTAAACCCTAAGCCCCCTTAGCCTCAACCGCCCACTACCAAGCTCGACTGGATCAGGCCGATGGCATTCCCGAGAAGCTGATTCCGCCTCTGGGTTTTGTCAGTTTTGTCTGTCATGTGGGAGTTTCCGAAAATTGGGGTACCTTATTTTGGGGTCCTCATAATAAGGATCCTATACTATTTAGGGTACTATATGAGAGTCCCCAATTTTCGGAAACTCCCATGTAGGAGAGTCCACTAGGATGCACCCAAAACCTCTGTATTCGGGTGTCGGGGTGGCACAGGCTTCAGGCCCAAATTCATAGACCGCAAGCCCCTTAAATCAACGGTTCAAACCATGGGCCCCTAGTATGGGCCCTTAACCTTGGGATCCTTATATGCCTATATACTATATACTCTATATAGACTCTTATAATACGGGTCCATATTAGGTGCCCATACTTCCAACCTTGGATTAAATCAATCCCTTCCCTTATATTTGAAATCGCCAAATCCTGACGCTCGAAATCCTTAAACCTTAAAACCCCCACCCCATCCCAACCGCCCGGCATTGCAAGCCGCTTTCATCCGAGGCATAAGGTCTTCACGGGAGATCGCCCCTCGAACTCCTTGCTGCTGCCCGTGTGCGATCCGCATCTCGCTGGGGTATGACTTATAAACCTAGGGTCAAGGGTGCAATCAGTACAGAGTCTGAGTAAGTAGTAACAGAACCCGTTTCTGGAATGCACTATCATATACTCCAAGCCCATTTCGAAATCACTCAGGTGCTGAGACCCACCATGCTTGGGAAGGTTGACACCATGTAGGCTCTAGGTCTTGGACTGTTAAGAGATCTGATTCAGCCACCACTATCCCCTACGTACTTAAGAAGGAAGCCTTAAACCCGACACCCTAAACCTTAAATCGCGAATACCCATTGCTTTAACAGAACTGACGTCTTTCACTGAACCTCTAAAGCCTAAACCCGTTTTACGGGCCCCAAACCTCTTCGGACCTCTGAGGTACAACTTGGGACTGCTCCTGGCCCTCTATGAACACCGCACGGCCGTGCAGGGCTGGGTCGGGACCTCAGGCGCTTTCTCTCTGAGATATCAGACTGGGGACTGGGGTTGGGGGGGGGGTAATTACATCACATAGGATACCAAGTGATAACAAGAAGGAGCTTCGGGTGCCTTAGGGTCTACAGCTTCTGGCCTAAGGTCCGGGTACTTGCAAACGGGCCAGGGTGCCTGGGCCCTAAACTTTGTCCATGAAACCCTGCGCGTCTGTAAGAAGTACCTCCGAAATCCTACGGACCGATAGGTGGCTTTAGATTCCTTTCCTGAAGCGCCGACCTGGGGATTCAATGTGAGACTTGAAGCCCAGAGCATCCTAGCTTCCGAACCCGAAGCCCTTGAAATCAGCGACTCCAGAATCCATAAACCCTACATGAAACTCAGGAACTGCTTAGCCCTGAGTTCAAATCAGCGGAAATCTCCAGACTTGATGAAGTTACATCCCTAAACCCCGAAGCCCACAAAAGCCCACAGACCCTAGTTCCGGGAACCCTGCACCCCTGTTAGAGCTCGCCAAACTCTAGCCCTCAACCCCGAAGAAGCCCGAATTCCTAGACCCTAAACCCCTAAATCCTAACCCCTAAATCCGAAGACGAAGGTCTGGAATATCAACTCCTTCGATCAGTGGGGCGTGGAGCTGGGCAAGGTTCTGGGAGTCAAGGTCCGGAAGTACCTCTCGGAAGCGCGGAAAGGCAGGGCCTTTAGGGCTTCAGGGTTTACTTTTAAGTAGTTACCTATGCTATACTCTTTTCGGGGGATCCGTGTTATAAATATAGTACAATATACACCAAAACCCTATTCTAATCATTATATAAGGCCCTCTTATAGATCCCTTGTACACCCTTCAAAGGAGCCCTATTCTAACTATTCAGGCCCCTAGAAGGGTTTAGGGTCGAGAATGGGCTTCGGGATTGGGAAGTGTAGGGTCTGCTGTGTCTGAAGTGGAGGCACTGGTTGTCGTCGCAGTCGTAGTCGTGGTTGATACATGCATACATACTATTCTGAATACTGCTATTGTTGTTGTCATTCTTCTCCTTGGTAGTGTTAGCATGGCCAGTGTGAGGCCTGTTCACAGGGCGGAGGATAACACCGATTTGTGGCAAGCTAGACCCTCAGGTTGAACTAGGTACACGAACGTCAGGCTCCTTGAAAGCTGTGCGAGAGTTGGCGCGGTAAAGAAGCCGCCTTGCCCGGCAGGACGATTACATCCCAAGATCCAGAAAGGCTTTGGAAGCCTTAATGCCAAAAGCCCTGAGATCCTGCGGACCGAAAGCGCTCTTCGGCCCCGAAAGGTAGTGGAGATGCCTCCGGCTTCCAGAAGCCCACCGCGATACTTGTGCTGCGATAGGGGCCTTAAGCATTGAGCGTTCGAATAGGGTGTTGAGTGTATATATTGGAGGATAGCTATTAATTACTAATTTGCCCCTGTAGTACAGGTTGTGGCTCGGGCCAAAGGGCTCTGAGTGCAGGTGGTTTGTGCATTGCAGTGCTTGGTAGGTGTTTTTGAATGCAGATTTGAGGTTGAAGCTTCAGAGTATTTGGGGGCTAGGGTTTGTGGTGTAGGGTTCATGCCACGGGCTTTGCAAGGGATGTTTCTTGATGAACGTCCTTAACTCGAAGGCGGCGAGGATATTGCCTTGGACACCGCAGAAGTAGCCTGAGCTCTCGACTCTGCGTATCCAAGGAAGCTAATGTCGGCCATGCTGACGGCACCTCAAGCGGGTGGCGACGACAGGAAGCAACTTCCTTGGCCCACCCAACAGCCTTAGATACTTAGGGATTGGTTTTTTTTGGCCTTCAGCATCCTGCTCCAGCTGCTGGGAGTTGCACGTAGGGTGTACCTTAATTGAGCCACACATCAAAACACAAGCTAAGCTCTATGAGTCTTTCGAATCTTAGACCCCGGACCATAATCGCCGGCGAATCAAAAGCCAAAGTGTTTGATCAACACTTTACTGAACACCTCTGCTACACGAGGCTCTGCCTTGTGGGTTTAGGGTGTTTGAGGCTTTAGGACTTTAGGGTTTATCACGAAAGCTAGCTCTGTTGAGCTCGCGGGAGTTGCCCTTTAGCAATTTTCACTTGGTCTACCTTGTATTAAGGCACTAGGGCAAAACCAGGGCTTACACCTTATCAGGTGGGACGTCCAAGAGTTAAGGTGGGGGGGTGGGGGGGAGGAGGGGCCGCCCCCCCCCTCACCTCGCTCATGAAGCATTTTGAAGAGACAAGGTGTGGTTTCCCCCCGCCTCCCCCCCCCACCTTTAAGGTTGCGGCGCGTGGGACAAGGTGGGGGGGGGGCTCCCCCCCCCCCTACCCACAGGTCCCCCCCCCCTCCTTCCACAAGGTCCCTGAGTTTGCTTGTGTTTGAAGTTTATCAACTTGCACTCCAACCGTAACAGAAACTTGTAACCAGCACAAACCTCCAGATCGCAACGCCAACCCGGTGGTTCCCGTTACAGCATGGCGGCAGCACCTTCTAACTGAATGTGGCCTGTTGGCTTCTAATATTACGTCTTAGGGTTACAGAATTTGGGATTGAAAATCCAAAGTATCTTTCAGCCAGCTGACACTCCATGAAACTGAACCGAACATACCTTGTCGCCTCGGCCTCGTGTTCGACAGTACTCTCATGTCACATGTGTCCCCCGCCTTACTCAGCCCCAATTGCTCGCAGCTACGCTTCCTCTCCCCTAGCTTTCGTGGCCCTCTTCTCAAGTAGCCCCCAGACTTCCCGTATCATAATTACACAGAAGCCGACCTCTGTTGAGGAACCCTTCTGGTGATGTGGCCGAACTGAGTAGCAAGGTTTGACCCCAGGCTCACCTAATATAGTCAAGACGAGTGTAGAACCCCTCAGTGGAATTATTGAGGCCTTTTGTGGGAGTCCCCGTGCCGCAGGATAATTATGATCCGCGCCCGTGAAATCTACGACTCCAGAGGGAACCCCACTGTCGAGGTGTGGCAGGGCAGTCATGGGTTTGGATTTGGGGCGGAGGGCTTCCCTTGCATTCTGTAGGCCCTGCAGGCACCTGGAGTGTGGGGTTGAGTGCAGGGTCCTGAATCTTAGGGTTGTGGGCTCACAGAGGGTTCTTTGCAGCTGTGGCAGCTACACTTAAGGGTTCTTGTTGTAGCTGTGGGCAATCAGTTTGGGGTTTCGGACTTAGTTTTCGGCTCTATGTAATTAAGCCCCAATCCCACAAGAAAGGCCAAAAGCCTGTTTAGCAATTAACCCTGAAGGGATTGATGCTACAAGCGATCATGGACAAAACCCAAGGCATCATCTCAGCCCCCAAAAGCCTCGAGAAGTGAAGCCCCATCCTAAACCTTAACCCCTAAACCATCCCCAACCCTGAACCCTAGTCCCTAAACCATCCTAAATCCTTAAGCCTCAACCCCAAACCATCAAACCCCCAAACCCTAAACCCTAAACCTTTGAGCCTCCCTTGAGGTCGATCTCGTCACGGAGACCTCGCTCTTTCGCGCAGCGGTGCCCTCCGGTGCATCGACGGGGATCTACGAGGCCCTGCATCTTATGGAGCTTAGGGTCCGGGGCTTAGGGCTCGGGGTTTGTGTTTGAGGTTTGGGAGTTGCGTTGTGCGGAGGCTGGGGTTCGGTTGCAGTACCAGTGTTTCGTTTTAATTGTAGACTTTTTGACGCGACTCATATCACCCGAGAAGCCCAGCAATCTATATGGAAGGCTGCGGGCTCATGGGTACTAGGCAATGCTTCGATGAGGTTTCAGGAGCAGTCTTCCACAGCATTCATACGTGCGCTTGTCGGAGACATTCCTTGGAGGATGGCAGGGGGTGGCCCTTACATGGGGACTCTCCAGTCGAGCAACATGTTGATAATGATTCTTGTGGTAAGGCGCTGAAGAAAAGGGGTGTAACCAGGGCCCAGGCCCAGGAATCTATATGGGTGGTTGTCAACACTAGGTCCCGCTTTGGGTTCCTATTCTAATACGGCACCTAATATTAGGGTACCCAGAAAAGACCCTAATTTTGACAACCACCCATATGATCTAAACCCGAAACCTCAAACCGAAACGCTTATCACTCAGAGCTTAGACTCTAGACCCTAAACCCTAAACCCTAAACCCGTAGCCATTTTGGCTCAAGCGCACTTGGCTCAACAACTCCAGGTGCCTTGCTAACTCCCCACACTTCTCCAATGCTTTTGAAAGGACTTCGTTCTTGTGTTGTGTTGTTGGTCCTGGGTGGTGGTACAGCGACAAAGACGTCTGTCCCTGTCCAGCGGCCGGTGCAGGTGGAACAACATCTCTCAGAGGCTGACGAGCCCGCGTCAGTCAGTCTCGCGACGGATGGAGCTTTGGCTTCTTGCGTCGGTGCTTATGCCGACGAGCCCGTGTCAGTCAGTTCCACGGAGGAAGCTTTGCCGACGAACGAGGAATGCTCCACGGCGAGTTTCGGGACGCTTGCAGTTGTGGTTGAAAACACTGAGCCGTTGACTCCAACTACTGCATCCCTGTTAGCCTTGGTGGACGATGATGCTGCTTCATCCAGCTCGGCTACGCATGCCGAGCAGGCTTCTTCGAGCTCGGCAGCACCTGCCAATCAGATCACGGCTTGCTCGGCGCCCGCTGAACATGCGGCTTACCCTGAAGAGGCTGACCAGGCTGCCGAGTTGGCGGCTTCAACTTCACGTTAGACTTGGGCTGTGATTCTTTTTCAAGAAGCTCCACTGACCCGATGCCGCGGCAGGAGCGCAACTTTCGTGTGCAGCGGCCGCGCTTCAAGAGAACACCTGGGCCCATGGAGCCGCAGGAATGCTCCACGGCGAGTTTCGGGACGCTGGCAGTTGTGGTTGAAAACACTGAGCCGTTGACTCCAACTACTGCATCCCTGTTAGCCCTGGTGGACGATGATGCGGCTTCATCCAGCTCGGCTACGCCTGCCGAGCAGGCTTCTTCGGAGACTGTACTTCGTCCTCCTGGTCTTCATGGTCCACGTGGGATTCGTGGACTTCGTGGACGTCCTGGTCGGCCTCTTCCTGGGATACATGGTGGTCCAGCTCTTCGCCTACCACTTCTTCGTCTACATTTCTGGTAGTGCCTACTGCTGGCCTGGATCCTCAAGCCTCGACTCCTTCCCATGAGGAGGTCTCTCTGATGCAAATGACAGGTGCAGAAAGGGCGACCCTACAAGAAGCTGGTATGGACGCCATCGGCATTAACCAGGTTGAGCAGTTCCTGGAAACCCTGGACCGACATAATGACAATGATCTAGGTCCTGAGGCACGATGGGCACTTGGACGTTTGCTTGCCCGTGTAGAGGAAGGACTTGGTGCGGTCGAGGCGATTTATGGTGTTCTCGTTCGCAGGCTCTTACCACACAGCTTCCTCCCGCTTCAGAGGGTGCCCAACACCGAGATGGCTCGCTGGCAGTTGTTCAACTGGGCACGGGGTTTGACTGGGGCAATCAGCAACACGTTGGATCGGCATCTCCAAGTTCGGCTACAGGCAGGAGAAGGCCCTGAATCCAGCGTGCACCCGTCTCCGGCTACTATCGCGGCGGAGGTCGTCCCCGGGAGTCCTCGTCTACGGTGATTGTCGAGCCCTCGCCGGCCAGTAGTGTGCGATCTCGCAGCAGAGGGAGCCGTGGTAGCGAGCGTAGTGTTACTCGGCACCGGAACTGTTCCAGCTCCTCTTCAAGTGGCGATGCTCCTTCCCTTAACAGTGACATGGCTTACGATGAGCGAGGGGTCCTTGTGCATATTCCGCCGGCTAGTCCGGGAGGATCTCCTCGTGGACCACCTCCACCAGTTCCTGTCAATCTTCCTCCTGGTGAACTCGCTCCTGGACATCATGGTACTGTGGCTCAGGCCCTCGGGGGTGCTCTTCTTGGAGTGTGGGCGGAAGTCAGTGAAACGGACTCCTCCTCTACAACTACAACCACCTTGGAGCCTGGCATGGAGTCGCCAGACCTGTTGGAGTATGAGGAGGGTGATTCAGTGGTGTGGGTGCAGTTGCCAGGTTCTATCTCGTCCTCGCTGACGACCACGTCTGTGGACTGGACCTTGGAAGTGACTTGTGTTCATCCTGGCTGGTCCTCTACCTCGTCAACTTCGACCACGTCCACGATGCTCGCTCCGGAAGATGTGGTACGTGACACCGTTAACCGGGAGCTGGTCTATGGCAGTGTGGCCGATATTCTACATGTAGTCCATCGACTCCAAGATCGCCATCGTCATCTACTACACCTGTGTCGGTTGATAGGGGTGGCCACTGAAGAAGCTCTTACCTGGATACCCCACCCTGAACATTCTCTCATCCTCAACGGTGGGACCATAGATGCCCGGATCTGGGAGTGCGTGGGTAGAGAGGCTCAATATGGGGTGAGAGCTTCCTCGTCGGGCACCACCCAAGTTGCCACAACGACAGCAGCACTGATGCACCCAGGGCTTCCACAGGATCTACCTGTTCTGTGGGGTGCATTGCCTCAAGTTGAAAGGCACGTGGTTGTTGGATTCCGTCGACGTGCATGGCGACGACACGCTAGACAGTTGCACGAGTCGGCCGGCGTTTCGGTCCCGGAGGGGTTCTGGCCGGCTGAGGATGACCAGGTACTCTACCTGATCCAAACGAATGAAGGTGAAGCGGCCACTAACCTTCCGGATGGGAATACTCTACCTTCTCTCCCCAACCGTCGTGACCCTCGCCAGCGCCGTCGTCAACATGTTCCGCGCCCTGCACCGGTTCTTCTTCCCCTTGGAGGTCTGGGAGATGTGACAGATGCTCAGCCACATGTTGGACGATCGTCTGTTAACAGGTTGCCAGGGCGAGATAGTGTGCGACTTGCTCCTCGTGCTGCCCGTGATCGCAGCAGAAGCCGTGATGGTGAGAGTGGAGTTCTGCCTGGACCTCATGTTGGAGCTGAAGATGGTGGCTCTGGCTTGTCGTTGTCAACCTCAACTCCTTCGTCGGGTTCTACCGCCGGGCCTCTGCAGTTGCCTTCGGGAACCTCGCTCACTGCTGGTGATGACACTTCGTCTGCTCGTCGTGATGCTGGCCCTCGTGAAGAGCATGGTGGACGTGTCGGTGCTCGAGCTGTCTTGTCGTCCCGTCGCCGCGGTCTGGAAGTGGTTGATTGAGGAGTACATGAGTGAGAGAGGGTTTTCTTTGGCGTGGATTCTCCTGCAGGATCTATGCTAGTGTAGGCCGAATCTCGGCCGGACCTTTCTGCAGAAAAAGGCCCCATTGCACTTAAAAAAAAAAACCCTAAACCCCTAAACCCCTAAACCCTAAAACCCTAAACCCCTAAACCCCTAAACCCTAAACCCCTAAACCCCTAAACCCTAAACCCCTAAACCCTAAACCCGGCAACCCCGAAGCTGAACTGATAAGGGAAGATACAGGGGGCCCTTCGCCAGGTCCAAGTCCCTGTAGAGCCACTATGAAGCCCCGCAGACTCCTCACATCACCCTGAAAATCCGTCACCAGAACAACCTACAACTCTCATGAAACCCCTAAACCCTTTAAAAGTCTTTATGAAAAAGGCGGCCCTATGTAACGCTTATGAAACCCGATAAAATCCTTAGTATAACCCGAATGAAACCCGTATAAACTCCTTATGAAACCCGTGTAGAATCCTTATGATTATGAAATCCTCAATAGAACCCTCATGAAACCTGATAATACCCTTGGAAAAGAGGCCGACCAGCCTGGATTGTTCCAAGCCCTAAACCCTAAACCCTGCTTCTGTCTGGTAAGGGTGCTGGGGCTCCTGGCCTGCTGGCCTTAGTGCTTGCCGACTGCCTGGCAGACATCAAAAAGGAGCTCAAATAAAAATCCCTGAAGCAGGCCCTGGAGCTAAAAAAAACTTTAAAGCAGGCCTTGGAGCTCAAAAAATTCCCTGAAGCAGGCCCTGGAGCTCAACAAAGAATTCCCCGGAGCAGGCCCTGGAGCTCCGGGACGGCGACAAGAGTCGGCTTCTGGGGAAGGGAGCCTCGGCCCGATGGGGGTTCTTCTCTTAGCTTCCTTCGAAGGTAGAGGTTCCCTTAAAGGAGCCCTTGAAGGAAGCCTAAAACGAGCCCTTGAAGGAGCCCTTAAAGGACCCCTTAAAGGAACTCTTAAAACCAAGCCTCTAAGGGTACCATGGTTCCTTAAAGCGTATGCGTTCCCCAAAGGGTACATCCGGCTTGCGGGATGAAGGTCGAAGGTTTGGCATGCAGGGTCGAGCCCAAACTGTTTCCGAAATTCGGTTCAGAGTCGCTTAGGGTTTTGGATTCTGGATTACAGGCTGAGGGTGTAAGGTTTGGGACTTGGAGTGCTGGGGGTAGAGTGCGAGGGGGGCTTACGCGCTTGAAGTTTGTAATGTCGAGGGTTTTCGGCGGAGCAGGCGATGTTACTCACCGAGATCCTGATCCAAGCCAGGCCCCCACAAAGGTTTCAGGCATCCGACAAACATGCTACTCAAGACTCGAGTCTTGTGGTCACAGGTTGAGGGTCACGGGGACTCACAGGTGTGCTGAAAGCCGTGGCGAACATCAATGACATCATCGCTCCGAAGTTGATTGGCATGAAGGTCACGGATCAGGCCTGCGGACTCAGGGAGGTTGCTCCCTCACTGGTACAGGTAGGATCCTCAATATGAGGACCCCAGAACCCTAAGTAGTCGGATCGGCAGCACAAAGGGCCCTCAGGGAACTGCCTCAGGAAGCACGTACGAAGGATCCTCATGGCTCCGCTTGGACCGACAACAGGGTTCCAAAGGATGCGGCTGTTATGGATTCGGGCTTACATGGTTTTCGGGTTTGGGGCTTGGCGCTTTGGTACGAAAGCCATGCACTGACCAGGCCACTCTGGACAAGCTCATGGTCGAGCAGCTGGATGGCTCCAAGAACGAGTGGGGTTGGCTTGGGCCTTGGCGTTTGCACCCCTTGGTAGGCCTGCAGGCTTTGGGGCGGGTTTGGGTAGGTAAAGCTAAACTGCTAATTTTCCTCATTGGAAAGGATGGCAGGAGAGTGTAACGGAGTGTTTACCATATCTGAAGCCCTTGACCCTGCGCCAAGCTGCTGCTGCTGCTGCTGCTGCCGCTAGTGGATAAGTTTCTGCGCTGTCCATGATATGGCATCGTAGTCTCTCCCACTCTCCCAAACCCTATAGACTACTGTGCATAATTAGCTAGGGAGGGTCACGCTTAGGTTCGCGGACTACCGTCCCACCATATTCCCCGATAACCATTCTTACCAACATATCCTATACCCACACCACCCAAAAGACCTTAACAATCCTCATAACCTATCATAACCAAATACCCTAACCCTCTCTAACCCACAATCCTATAACCACACCACCAAAAAGACCTTAACAATCCTCATAACCTATCATAACCAAATACCCTAAACCATTCTTACCAATACTCCTATCAACCCAAACCCCCAATACCAAAACTCCTAACTCCCTAATCTCACCAAAACCCCCTCCAAGCGAACTCGGGCGTGAACCTTATTTAATTTTCATAATTAATTATTATGAAAACTAAACGTTTAAGAATGCATTATTGCATATAAAGATGCAAAAGTTTTAGAGTTTTCTGTTTTCGCATTCTGATTTTTATTTTCATCCCTAGCAAGTTGGTTATGTTTATTCTCATTCCGAATGTTCTTTTGTGTTTTCAAATGTTCTGAGAAAGTATTTTTCTTCACATTGCAGTCACAAACTTCACAATATTTTTCTAGCGGTCTATACTGTTGTTTTACTTCTTTGATTTTGTCTTTATTTCTTTCCTTGTATTTTCTTTCCGTGTCCAAACATTTATTACAATATTTGTTTTCATCCCTGAACTCATTCTTATCTCGCGCAACTTTACATCTGGTACATCTTTGTTTTTCCTCGGTCATCTCTTAATATCATATGTCGCTTTCTCTTTAAGTCTTTTTCTCCTAAAACCCCTCTAAAATCCTATAACTAACAATAATGTTTCCAATCTCTCTTTTAATTTTCCTCTGCTATATTATTATTCTGTATCATAATTATATTCCTCATATAATATTCACGAGACCTATCTAAACACCTTCTACACGCTTTATTCATCCTACCGTTTTTCTTCTTATGTCTATACTCTGACAATTCCTTAAATCCATTACAAACGCTACATTGTTTATATATTTTACCTTCTTCTCCTGTTATTCTAGGCTTTTCACTAAAATCAATATTAAAATCTTCTTTCTTCATATTATATTATTTTACAAACTTATTATTAGTTTTTGTAATCTTAATTCATCAACATCTTTCTTTACATCTTCAATAGTTGTTTCCAATTTGTCAATTCTTTCATCAAGCTCTTCTGGTGTAATACGATTTGAACCAAAGCCTGTATCACATATTTCAATACTGCCATTTTGTAATGCACTTTCTGGCTTAAATATTACATCTGGACTAACATTTCTACTACTTCCGAATTTTATGTTTCTTCTGTCTTCTATTGTATTCGTAGTAGTTATATTATTTTCCGTTGTTGTTTTAGTCTCTTTATGATAAAGTTGTTTTTTACATCTGCACGGAAAGCAAGATATGCCTTTTGTATCAATACGAAATCCTCTCTTACTAGAATTCTTACTAGTATCACTCATTATATTATTAATAATTACAAATAATTATTAACAATATCATAGGGGTTCTTCTTCTCCAAAACGAATTCTGAATTCTTTTGTTATAATATCTTACTCTGTGAGCTAGTAAGTATTTATAACGATATAGATTATTCCACTGGCAATACAAGGGGTGCAAAAAATACGGGGACTGTCCTTTACCCACTATTTAATAGAAATTAATTTCTAAATATTATTAATGAGTAATATTCCGATAGTCAAACCTATAAACGTGAAGGAATACGATTTTAAACAATCTAAATATGAAGTAGCACCTAAATTACCGTTCTCAATGATTATAACAGGTCCATCAGGAAGCGGTAAAGGTATTCTATTACAGTCGCTTATTCTAGACATCTACAGAGACGTCTTCGCACGAGTTTATGTCTGGTCTCCTTCGGTTTCCATTGACCCTAACTGGACACCTGTTAAACGATATATACAAACAGAATTGAAGGTGGATACAGAAAAAGAAAAATGTTTCTTTGATGAATACAATCCATCAGAACTTGAAGCTGTAATAAATAGACAACATAAGATAACAGAATATCAAAAGAAGAACGGACATAAGCAATTGCATTCAATATTAATAATAGTGGATGACTTCGCTGATTCAAAAGAATTTTCAAGAAACTCACCTTTACTTAATCAATTATACGTTCGTGGAAGACATAAAGCAATATGTATTATAACAGCTACTCAAAAATTCAATTCGTTAAGTCCTATCATACGTGTCAATTCAAGACAGCTTTTTTTCTTCCGTTTGAGAAACTATAAAGAGATTGAAACGATGGTAGAAGAATTAAGCGCCGTCTTGATTAAGAAATCAACGGTCGCTGATGCAAAGAACCTAGCGGAAGCTAAAAAACTATTACTTGAAGTTTATAACATAGCCACGGAAGAACCATACAGTTTCTTATTCATCAATCTTATGAAGCCGGATGTCAATGATATGTTTTACAAAAGATTTGATGCTAAATTAGTTATTGATTGATAATATTAATATTCATAATATTATTAATCATATTAACGAATAGTTACATATTTGAACGGGAAAACGATAAAATATTTTATCACTCTTTTTATCTTTCACTTCTTTAACATCTTTAATAATTTCCTTTAACACTTTAATTTGTAATTTATCAATATTGCTTAAATCCAGTTGGTCTTCATCAATATTATTTATTTCATTTATATAACAATTATCATTATCATATTTCTTTGTAAAAATATTACCCATATATTTTTGATGAGAAATATTTTTTCATTATATTTAATTTTTACTTTTCGCTTTTGCTTTCGCTTTCGGTTTTGGTGAATCGTCATCATCTTTTTTATTTTTCTTTACTTCTTTTTCTAATTTATCTATCCTATTTAGTGCATCTTGTAAAGCACTCCATAAAATAGGCACACACATACTATAATCAAACTTTAAATATCCGTCTCGTCCTTTTTTAATAATATTACCCCATTCCGAAGGCATTTTATCAGTTAAAAAATCATTAGCAACCATACCCACGCAATTTCTGTCACCGTATTTTTCTTTATCAATAAATTTATATGTTTTAGGAACTATATATTTTACCATCTCAACGGCTTTATTTCTATTTATCTCTTTTATACCCTCCTTTAATATTTTATCATTGCTTGGAGCAATTCCTCCAGAATATGAGATGTCCCCGATAACATCTATACCGCCGTCATTAACAGTTAATACATTTTTAGTTCCTATTTCAATTACTGTATCTCCGTTCGTATCTGGATTTCTAAAAAATATTTGGTCAATTGGTCCTGCTAATTGAGTGTGTGTAATACTTGCTTTTTCAAAGAAATTAACACTACTACCTAATACTCTAAATTCTGGCGTTCCCGTTGCGCCGATATCCACATCAAAATCACCTTCACACGTCAATTTACCTATTATATCAACTGTTTCATTACATACCGTTGGTTTATTTAATGTTATTCCATTAGTATCGTTTAAATTTATAAATATGTCAGATGATGTCGGGTCTATATCTCGGTTAGATTGAATACAAAAATTTTGTTCTATTGTTGAAATAAAATTTAACGGAAAATTTGAATTTTGTTGTTCGTATATTCTTCCTCTACTATTTAGTAAAATATTATTGTTAAATCTATTATTTGTACCATTAAATAAACAATTACCTGAAAAATTAGCACTGCCTCCACCAGCGACATTTAATCGGGTGGCACCACCAGCGATAGCGCCGATGCCTAAATTATTACAATATACGGCACCTCCTGCCGTTGCTGTATTCAATAATAATAAAGATTGACTGTCATTAGAAGTATTATAAGCATTAATATTAAAACTATGCATTTTAATGTATCCTTGCGCGTTCTTAACTTGTAAAACTGGCGAGGCGTCTGTTGTGTTCTTGAACAGTTCAATACCATTAGTATTAGTTGATGTTATTGTATCTCCATTCATTGTAATATTATTATCAATTTCTAAACTATCTACTTTTGTAGCTCCTCCTACACTTAAAAAATATCCGCTTTCGTTTGCTTTACCTATTCCCACTTCTGCACTTGTTAAGCTTCCTAATCTCATCCTGTTAGAATTATTAACTGCTGAATTATCATTTAATATCATAATATTACCGTCTTCTGTATTGGCATTGGTACATTTTAAATTGTTATTAACATATATCCATTGTGCCGTGCCGTCTCTAATTCTTAATGTTGGGTTACTATTATTAGATACTCTCCATAATGAAATACCATTGGTAGAAACTGGAAGAAATACTGTATCATTATTAAATGATGTTGTTCCTTCTATAAATAATTGTTTAAAAAATGTTGTTCCGTTTGTTGTATTATTACATTCTAAATAAGTGTTTGTGTCAGTGTCGTCATTAGTTCCGTTAATTAATCTTATGGCACTTGCTGTTTCGTTTATAGATAAATCTAATGAAATATTTGATTTTGTAGCATTTGTATATCTTTCAATACTTGTATTACTATCTACTAATTCAATAGGATTAGTAACACCGCCACCTCCGCCACTTACTCCCGCTATTAATCCATCTACCTCGCCTTTATTGTAATAGTTGGTGGCTAACTGACTATTAGTTTGATAATTTGTTGTTAATGTTGCTGTTGTTGCGTATGGTGCTAATGCTGTATTATTAATCCAGTTATTAGCATCTATTTCCGTCTTATTGTAATATGACGTTCCTATTTGTGTAGAAGTCAAATAATCACTCGTTAAAGTAGAAGTTAAAGCATAACCTGCCAACGATGTATTATTAATCCAGTTATTAGCGTCAATTTCTGTTTTTGTGTAGTAGTCATTAGCAAGTTGTGTATTATTTTTATAGTTGTCAGTTAAATTAGTATTAGTAGCATTGATTGCATTGAAATTAGCAAGACTTTTTCCATCAACGACGGCAATAGCACTATCAACCTCCGTTTTATTGTAAAAATTAACATTGAGCTGGGCTGTTGTCTGAAAATTAGTTGATAAATTATTATTTATATCAGTAATTACTAAATTCTGACCATCATTAACTGCTATAATCGGATTTATTGCATTATCTAAATCGGTCTGACTTATTCCACCACCTCCACCGCCTCCGCCAGAGTTTGCTATTTCAGTATCTACATAAGCTTTTGTGGCATATAAATCATTTAAGGCAGTTCCATTAACAACAATATTATTAGCTGTTAATGTGTTTGTATTATTCAGTGTTAAGGTCATTATTAAATTAATTTAGATAATTAATTTAACAATGTTTATTTTTAATCATACACTTTGAGCCCTAAATCTTTTATCTCGATCACTTGTTCTGAAAGCATCGTGATGAAAAGCTCATCCGGCATATCATTTACTGGAATACTTGCTCCTGCTGGTTTAACTCTGATTAACATTTGTTGTCCGGCTCTTGTATTAATTCCTGTGTAGCTACTATCCGGCACCTTTTCAAAAGAGAAACCAAAAATAAATTGACGGTCACGATATTGTTTAAAATCAATTGAAATGCTATGTTGATGAAACACTGGAAGGTTTAACGCTTTTCGTAAATGGTAAAAACATTGAGTTAGTGAATTGCAAGGATATTCTGGATACAGTTTAGAACCTAATTGAATTTGGAATTCTAAATCCTTGTTAATGTCATAAATTCCTTCCACGGCAGAGTCGTGAGACTGATGAGGATGATAAAACCGACAGAAGCGCTTATTGGCATATTCATAACCAAGGCTAGGGTCATCGTCTCTATAAAAGGTGATAAACGAAGCAACTAGTTTAGAAACTGAACGAATAACTGGAACGCTGATGTCCGAATAACCTGCTACTGATTGTGATTGTGTAATATAAGTTGTATATGTAATTGGTAGTCCTTTACCTTCTAGTAAATGCTTTACATATTCATTGTTTAGATTATTGTCAAGGGTGCAAATATCGCACGAAACGAAGGCGTTGTTAAGTTCAAAGAGTTTTGAAGTGTTGGAAGCATTACCTGCGGGAAGTGCGACATCAGATGTAAAACGGTCGCCGATTGCGTTTGCTTCAGTGTTGTCATCAGGATTGATGATACAATCAATATCACTATTTACAAGTTCAAGTTCAATTGTTAAGTTACCCATATATTTTAATGGTAAATACTTAAACTGTGAAAATAAACCACATAATGGTTTAAATCCTACTGTCATCTGATTTTTAAAACCAGGGCAATTAACAGAATTCACTTCATAATCTAATTCAGTTCCTACATTATTGACTAGTGTTTTCACTTCATCATCATATCTATAACCGAAACCTTCATTGGCTTCATCTTTTCGCGCTCCTTGTGACATCAATTTTGAAAACATCTGATGAACTCGGTTGTAATTATCAAAATCTTCAACAACTTGATTACCTGCAATAATTCGCATACGTCTGAAAAAGGAATAAGGCGGTGCCAATGGTCGTAATTTTCGGTTAAGGTCTTGGTCTAGATTTTGAACTGTAAAGAATACACGAACACTTTGAGGGTCTAGCCATCCGTTGTCTTCTGCATTTAACGAAAATTTTAATACTCGGTTTCCTGATGTTGGTTTATATACATTACTACCACTAGGATAAAATCTGACGCTTCTTCGGTCAGTTACATAACTTGAACCCTTGTTTAATTTAAATGAAAGGTTATCAACTAGAATATCCTCGGGGCTGAACGTTTCAATAGACATTTTCTTATATATCTTGGTTAGAAAAATAAATTTGATTAAATATAATTTATAATTATATTTAATCAAATAATTTAAAACTATATGTATTTTCATTACTGTTTTTCTTCTTGTTCTTGTTCTTAACTATACTATTTATTTCTTGTCTGTCCACATCATTTTCTTCAACTAACTTCCGTATTTCTTCATAGCTGTTCTGTTTAAATTTCTTCTCTGGTTTCTGCTTCTCCATTTGTTGGTATGATGTCGCTTTGTAAGAAAACATTATTACTATTAAGTATATTATTTATTACATCTTGATGTTTTTTACTTCGTATGTGTTTAGATGTATTCTTTTTATTATGGACACCACCACAAACATCACAAGTAATTTTTACACTTGTCATTTCGTTATATTTCTGTCTATGTTTTTCACAAATTGTTTCCTTCCTTTCTTTGTAATATTCTCTGTTCTTCTCGTTTAGTATTTCTCTATTGTTTTCCTTGTATATTTTCTTTTGAGGATAGTATCTCTCTTTGAATTCTTTACAATAATCGCTACTAGTTCTTCCTGCTACTTGACTGTTCAATGTTCCAAATTTTCTTATGTATTTACCTTCAATAGCTCTCAATTGTTCAATGTTTTCACAGGGTGCTTCTTCTATTAACTCAATTCTAAAATGTTCTACACCGACTTCTTCCATCTTTTGATAAAGCTTGATATGACTGTCTCGTTTGCTTCTCATACTGGTTCTATGTTCTGCCATTCTTTTTGATAATGGCTGGCAGGTTGAACCTATGTAAATATCATCGCTGACATCATTTATTATTTGATAAATTTTTGCTTTTGAATAATCCATAGTCGGATATATACTGATATATACTGATATTTCTTTAAATATCAACTTACAAAATCATCCGCTGTAATTGGAACATCTGAATTTTGATGACCTACATCATTAAAGCCCTCCATAAAATGATTGGAAAAAGGTTCAACTGTTCCTTTATCAACTGTAATTGCTCCTTGGTCTAGGACACTGATGGGGTCGTATTTGCCCCTTATTCGCAGGTTCTGTCCTACCTCTTCTGGTTTTTGAAAAGAAAACGTCGGACTTGCATAAACTCTTGTTTTAAACCTATTGTCATAGTCTCTATTCAAATGTAATGTGATCGCACCACCAAGCGAGTGTCCAATAATTTGCTCTATATTTCCTTCCTCTTCAATCTTCCTTTTAGCATCTTTGAATCTTTGTGTTTCATTAGTTTTGTTGAAAGGCACTTTTGTTATATCATCATATAAATCACCTAACCATCTTCCGCCTCCGCCTGTTCCTGCTATGTATAATCTCGTGCCATTTTGATATAAACCGTCGGGGCTTTCATATGCAAGTCTTAACCCGATAGCATCAGTCAAATTATTTTCGCGACCTGCTAATTCTTCTTTGACATCATCAACAACTTTACTTCTTGTGTTAGGCGCTTCATATAATATTCCTTCATTTCTTCTTTTATGTTTATGCATTATAAATTAACTTATAAATTAATTTTTCTCAGACATTTTATATTATTATGTTAAAGTTTAAGAAGATATATATTGACAGTAGTTATAAAGTCAGTGGCACGTCATCCGATTTTACTATTGACTTGCCCGAAACAGTTCAACTAGAAGATAACATAAAGTGTATAATTCACGAAGTGAGCATTCCGCATTCTTGGTTTGCAATTCAACAAGGTTTTAACGACAGCCTCTATTTTTATCAGTTAGACCCTAACGGGGTAAATCCTGATATCATTGACTATCGCATCTTTTCAATTGATGAAGGAAATTATTCCGGCGTGGAACTTGCTGAACGAATTGAATTTTGGTTGAATGATTATTTTGACAGTAGAAATCCTGATGTTGCTAGAACCGACACTTACACAGTTTCATATAACACAAAACTTAACAAAATTCAAATAGCCGTTAATTATGCTAATCTTATCTTCAATGTTTTTACAGAAGCAGAAGTAATAGCCAATCAAAACCAATTTACAGGCATTGATGTAAGTAATTTACGGTCAATAAACAAAGTCCTAAATATTGTTGATAATGCACCTACTCACGGAATTTCCTTACCCTTCGTGTCAGGTTTTTTAGACCTAGTTCCGATTAAAAACCTTTATTTGCACTGTAACGAAATAAGCAACTATAATCAATTGACGGTAGCTGGTAATTCATCAATAGTAAAGAAAATCCCTGTTACTGTTCCATATTTAGGTATCATTACTGATAATGAAGTTAATGAGTTTGATTATGTTGATTGTAGTAATAAAATACTACGCAGGTGCAGTTTCAGATTTTCGGACGAGTTTAACAAAACAGTTAATTTTAACAATGTTGATTGCTCTTTCAGTTTAACATTTTTCAGGGGTTGAGAATTATCTAATTAGAAAAATATATACTATATTAAATAATGGCGAGTGAAGAGGTTGATGAGGTTAAAAATGAAGAAGCGCCCGAGGTTGTTAGTAATGAAGTTAATGAAGAAGCCAACGAAGCTTTATCTGATGAGGTTAAACCCGAACAAAACGAAGAAGTCGTTAAAAAAGAAAATGATGAAGTTATAGAAACAGAACCAACTCCAAAAGAAAAACCGAAAGCAACACCAAAGAAACTAGCCAGAACAGTTAAAGTGGTGGAGCTGGTTGAGTGTCAGGCTTGTTTGAAAAAAATGACCCCGAAAAGCTTGAAACATACACATCCTAATTATTGTAAAGGACAGCCAAGTGAGACATTGCCAGCAAATAAGCAAAAGGCGAGTTATGGTTCAAAGATTGAACAGAAATTAAGAAAAGAAATTGAAGAAGAGATGAAAGCTAAATATTCCAATGGTGAACAAACTGTTGAAACAAAACCAGAAGCAAAACCAAGTGTGCCAAGTGTACCCGTTAGAATGCAAGATACACCACCACCTAAACAATTAACAGCAACAGAACTTTTACAACAGCATTACAATGAAATTAGGAAAGCTAAACAACAACAAAAGGTTGAACAAATTAACAGGTTCAAAAGCAGTATGTTTTAAAGATTAATATATACTTATATAGATATGAACAATCTTAAAACTGATGATGAGATAAATCTTGAAAGGGCAGAGATAGTAAGAAATGAATTAATGAAGATGAAAACATTTGACACAGATGAGAAATGTAGCATAATTCAAAATTACGTTTTTCATTGTTTAATAAATGTGAAAGGTTATAATTATAATGATGAACTTATAAAACAATTAATCGTTTTGCAAGCGTGTATTAGAACGGAAAGACCTGTTCAAAAACAACTAGAACCACTGAACGAACTGAAAGAGCATTTAAACAATAATCGGTATAAATTCCTTGATGAAGAAACTGTAAAAGTGTTTCTTGATGACATTGAAAAATATATTGTTGATTTTCCAGAAGATATTGTTGAGACTATGAAGTCCAATAAGTAATTATTAATATTATTTTTATCTAAATAATATTAATAATAATGATGTTTAAAAGTAAGCCAGAGTTTAAACGTGCACCTCCTGTTTCAAAATATTATGATTTAGAGGAGACAATAGGTGTTGCTTCACGTAAAAAGGAATTAGAAGATATGAAGTTAAGAGTTGAAGAAGCAGAGAACAGAGCCAAAAACATTAGGTTAAGGAATGACTGGGTGGAACATCAGAAGAAAGCACTTTATCAAGGAGAACTAGATAGTATTAATAGACAATTAGAGAGACCTATGATGCCATTTAGAACAAAAGAAGAGCTGGAAAAACGTCAATCCGACCTAAAAAATATTATAGCAAATATAATCTAAATTAATAATATGATTAAAACGTTGAAATCTGAATTAAAATTACGTCCGACTTATGACGAAATGATAGGAATGATTGAAAGTCAAGGCGATGTTACGCGACCTTCAATTGAAAGTGTCATTGACAGACGAGCAACCATATTTAGAAATAATCAATACGGAAGCCAGTTTGATAATGTTGATTTTCTAGGATTGAAGAAGCAGGAAGAAGACAAAGTTAGAAACGAACTTAGACAAGCACAATTAAGAAAAGCCGGTATTGAGCAGGGCACCTCAACGGGTGTTTTAGCTGTTGGTTCAAGTGGATTCAACACCCCCCTAGAAATTGAATTTTTGGATGGAAAAAAATTAAGCGTTGATGAAATATCTAGAATACAAGCAGAAATGGAAGCTCACAATCAAAGAATGAAGGAAGCGCGAAACAGGGTCGTTAGTAGCGCTAGTAGCGATTTAGCTGACGTTCATTCTCAATCATTACCCGCAGGTGTTCCGGTTCATTCAATGGCTTCTGATGGTGATGACGAAATGCAAGAATTAGAACCAATTGAAGGTGACGATGCGGTAGCATCCTCAGGGCGAAGCCGTGACGAGGAGGAGCAAATGGAAGACGATGAAGAGGTTGAAGATGATGATGTTGAAACGCAGGTGCCACCACAATCGCGAAAACACAAGGAGATGATTGATTATAACAATAGAATTGAACGTTGGAGACAGAAGGATGTAAATTTTGAAGACATTTTATTTCAAATGCATTTAAGAGGAATAAACTTAACAAAAGAACAGCAAGAAGAAATGGATAAACTAAAAATAAAAGGAAAAGGTAAGTCAGAAACCAAGAAAGACTATTTGTTAAGATTTGTAGAAGGACTAATTGATAGTGGAAAATGGACTGACCACGTCAATGACCAGTTGCTACAAAGTAGAATGAAGGAATGGCGAGAAATGAAAAAGGGAAAAGGTAAGGGCGGTGGTATTGGTTCTGCTATTGTTAGTGGTGCAAAGGCGGTCGGCGGTGCTGTATTGGATGCCGGTAAAGAAGTTGCCAAGGATGTAGCTCTCGCAGTAGCGCAAGATGCATTATTAAGTATTATATAAATAAGTATATAGAATGCTTAAACTTCGCCCTACTTATGAACAAATGTTAAAGGAAGCCAGAACTACAAGGTTAAAGATATTACCAGAAAGACAGACACGAACACAGCAAGGTATATTTATTGATGATGTTGATTTTGAAGAGTTTGATTTGAGTAAGTATGATAAGAGAATGAATATTAATAATAATGATAATGATAAACCAGATAAAGCAACACAGACGGATTTTAATTTAACTTCATCTTCAAATTCTTCTGCTAGTGAAAGTATGAGAACGCCAGAAGAAGCATTTAAAGAAGAAGTTAGTGAAGCATCTAGTATAAGAAGCAGTGATAAATCAGTTGAGAGGGGAACAGAAAGACAAAACGAAAGAAGCTTAATGAGAAGAATGTTTGATAGTATGTTTGGAAATGATGAATACGAAGAAGGAAGAGCAGAATTACGAAGAATGAGGGAGCAACGACAGCAAAGAGAAGAAGAAGAAGAGGAGAATATGGAGCGTGTAGCAACAGAAGAAAGCCAAGCGAGTAGTTCTTCTTTACCAATGAATGTTAAGAAATCTTATGAGCCATCATCTTCATCAAGTTCTAGACGAAGTTCAGGAAGAAGTGCGCTTTTGCCCGTTGAAGAAGGAGCATTGAGTGAATACGTTCAATCCAGCCCTCCGGAAACAGTTCAAAGTTCAGTGCCTTCAACTGCGACTGTTGAATATTTGCAAAGTTCCCCGCCCGTTAGTGTTGCCAGTTCGGAAAGGACTATTGAATACATACGGTCAAGGAGTTCATCAGGAAGAAGTAGATAAACAATAATAATATTGATATTATTGTATATCTTTTTTACACCTTCAATAATTCGTGCCGTAAATAGCCTCTGTTGCCATCATCCAAAAAATAATAGGTCTGACCTAGCTTATCATCAATTCGGGTTATTTCTTGAATTGCTTTCAACCAGTGGCTTGTGTTCTCTTTTTCTGATATTCCTTTCTTTCTCATAACCTTCACCTTATCGCCTTTTTCTAGGTCAGGGTAAGTTCTGCTTCTTTTGGCTTGTAAACCTATATTCAGTTTCACTTCAAGCTCATTTTTTTTCAGCCTTGCATCTTTCGGAGTGAATTTGGTTGCAGAATGAACGTCTTTATTATTGTATGTTAGCATTATTTCAAATATGTAGTCCGTCCATTGAATATTTTGTTTACCCTTTTTTTCGTCGGCTTCTACTCGTTTGAAAAGTTTGTCTTTAAAGGTTCTTATCAGTCTCTCGGCGAAGGCAGGGTGTCCTCTTGTTCTGTGAAGTTCTATCTTTTCCTTTGTCAGGTATTCATTTACAACGTGAGAATTTAAACTTCCTTCGTCGTCGCCGTAAAGAAGTTCGGGCTTATTATTCATCTTATTCAGTCCCTCCATCAATCCGGCTAGATAGTCGGGTGGGTCTTTGCTTTTGATAGGAACTACGACGGCGTATTTAGTGAAAACATCTATAAGCACCAAGCCTACTCTGAATTTTTGATTTTCAAGGTCTTTCTTGGAAATGAAGAACAAATCAATTTGAAAAGTATGATAAGCATATGGTGCAACGAAGGAATTTTGTCCACGTGGTTTTCTTTTCTCTTCAATGTTGTTTTTAAAAAATTCTTCCACGTCTTGCACTGTTATAGTTTTATCTTTCTTTCTGGCATCGTCTAGGGTTGTTTTTTTACTGCCAAAACCGCTTTTATCGTAATAAATGTTTGCTATAATTTCTTGTTTAGACATTAAAATAAACAAGAAAATATTTTTTAACAAGAACTGCAATTGCAATAAGTGCAGTAGGCTATACAATTGTCTGTCGTGTGGCTCATCTCGTTGTCTTTCCGCTGTGCCGTGAAATCAGTAGAGATACAACCAGAATTGACGTCAATGTCAAACTGCTTACCGCATTTCTGGCAGTTTCCGCATAATCTTTCAAAACACCATTCGGTAGTAATGTAGGATTTTAGGTTAATATTTCGTCCGGCTTTTTTGTCCTGTTGCTTGTATCCTTCCACCTTGTTTTTTAAGTAGTTTGTTAAAAAGTTTTGCTTGATTTCCGCTAGTTGCCCGTCGTCTAGGTAAAAATACACTTGCTTAAAATCTCTACACCGAGTGATTGCAGTCCACAGCCATTGCCGAGTTACTAACTTACTGTTATTCCATTCGTGTATGGTTATTCTGTCTCCTATTGAAGCCCCTTGACAAGAATGACAGGTGGCGCAATAGCCATATCTAAAATGATTATTTAAAATCTTTTCTTCCACTAGGTGTTTCGTTTTTTCCTTGATGTCTTGGATTACGTATTTGTCGTCTATATGGTGAAGGATTTTGTATCTGATATTCACATTAAATTTCATTCCTTCCTTTTGTAAATACTTACGGCATATCATTATCTCGCCTACTTCGTATTTGGACGTCTTGCCCAGCTTCTGCCTAACATCCTTGGCTACTGCATCGCATCGGGCATTCGTGTAAGCTATGTTATTAGGGCTGGTTAGGGTGCTGTTGGTGAATTGGAAGTATTTGTGCGCTATGGTTTCAATAGGCAGTTTATTTAGCCAGAAGTCGTTGTAAAGACGGTTCATTGTTTCTCTGTCCTTCTCTCCTACCCGTTTACATATTTCTAGAAAGATGTCATTATTAAAAATAATATTTATACAGTTGTCGGCATAAGTATCATAGGGTTGTGTGTTGGATAAGTCATTTATCGGAGGAAGCTGTTTTGTATCACCTGTTCCGATAATAATTTTTTCTTTCTTGTATCTGATGGTGAATTCCCTTATCCTGTTTAGGATGTAGGCATTCGCCATATAAACCTCGTCAAAAACAATAACATTATAATCTGAATGGTCGTAATAAGGAAGTTCGTCGCCCTTATGAACCGGAATACTGAAAAATCTGTTTAGGGTAACGGCTTCGCATTTGATTTCCTGTATCTGGCGGTTGTTAGGAACAACGAAAAGGACGTTGTAATTTAGCTTCTGGAAGTGTTCGCAGATATAGGATTTTCCGGAGCCGGCGTATTTAGCGCGTATCATACAAGGGTTGTTTTCTACGATTTGGTGACAGATGGCTTCGGTGTTCCATTCGTCGGATATGTTTAGGCGGTTGTTGGTGTAGATTGGTATGTCGTGTTTTATGTTTAATCTGTATTTGTAGGGCTCAGTCGGGAAATTGATTTCCTTGTCGGTTTCCGCTCTCCACCCTCCGACTTGGTTATTGAAGGTTATCAGCTTCTTGGCTTTTGTCAGCTGATTTTTGTTGATGACGAAGGCGTCTGACTTTACACTGAAAATTTCTATGTTGTTTTTGGTTAAGGTGTTGTAGGTGTCATACATATCATAATTATGATTTTGAAGAAGAAGCTCTTTGATATAGCGGAAGCCGTTAGTTAATGTTCTGGATTTTGTGACGTTCAGTATATAATACTTATCAGTATATTTCATAAAAATATTTCCTTCTTCGTCGTCTTCCGTGATGCCTTCTTCAATGACAAACACCCTACCCTCATAAATGTTTCTGTAATATAGCGCCTCTTCTAGACTGTTGAAGGATATTGACTTTTGCTTTTTGTTGGTGGATTTTTCCAATAATCCGAAATTTACATTGGCTATTGTTTTTTTGATTTTGGCGTCCTGTTTGGGCTTGTCGCTTATTTTGGTGTTCCAGAGCTCGGACACGATATTTTCATAATCCACTTCGTGAATGTGCGACGGTTGCTTGTGGTAGTGTATTTTGAAGGTTTTTTCTTCAAGGCGTTTAAGAAACATTCCATATACCAGATTGAATTTTTTGTTGAAGAAAAGATTGCCAGTTGATGCTTCAACAAGGTATAGGTTTAAACCTTGTAATTCTTCGTTTTGGTAAGGCTTCCATATGTCAAACTCGGTAAAAACCGGTATATTTGTAATTTTGGAAAAGGCTTTTGTGAAAGCTTTTGTTCTGTCAATTTCTATTGTTCTGTTAGAAAAGTCGTGCTTGAAATATCCGGTTGGCACTATGGTTCTGCATTCGTCTAAAATGTCTATGTCGGTCTGGCTATAATAGGACTTATGGGCATCGTTGAAGATTTTCTTGTTGAAGTTAAACATTTCCCTGTTCATATCGTTGAACAGCTTTTCGTTTTCTACCGATACGTCTTCGTCTATGCTGTGGGTTGATAAGTTTTGTAGCTTGATTGTGTAGGTGATTTCTTGCTTCGTGCTTTTTATCTTCCAATTTACTTTCAATTCTGTCATCGTTCCCGCTTGATATTTTATGAAGGGCTCGTAACCTGCTAGTTTTAGTTCGTGGAAGAGTTTTACGAGGTCATTATCTTTATGAACTAATGTATATTCTGGTTTTTCTGTGTATTTCAAAAGGTCGTTTGCTGTCTCTATCATATGGCATTCAGGGGGCTCTTCTCGGTCGCTTATATAATAGTTGCTACTGATTTTAAGCTTGAAGTCTTCTTGGTTGGCGTTGATGTTCGCGTTCATTGTTCTTTTGATGCTTTTCAGGTCTCTGTTTATGGTGTAGACGTGGTTGTTCTTGATGAGCCCGAAGAAGCCTTTCGTGTGCATATGGTAATTGGGCGGGTCAAATGAATAAATAAGCTTCCCGTTGAAGTCAAAAAGACGTGCTGTTATGTTAAATGCCTTGAAGACGTTTTCCATTTGCGTCGTGGTTGCGCCTTTTTTTTTAAACTCTTCTTCTGTTGTGTGTAGAAGTTCTAGCATATGTTGTCGGGTTAGGGTTTTGGATAGCGAGCCCCGCTTGTGTCTCATAAGGTCGGGGTAGTGGTCTAGAAGTGAATTTATCCAACATTCGTTTTCGGTATAGTGCTTTTTTGCGAGTGCTTCTTTTATTGTTGAGTAGCTGGGGTCAATCTCAGTTTCTATATATTTGTTATATATGGATATGTTTGTAGCATCTCGTAAGTTTTGATTTTCTGGCGGTTGAGCTTCACCTTCTGCGATGTTGGCACTTTCAATTCTTATAGCGTCAATGTATTGATACATCTCTCCCCGAGCCATCTCGTTAAATTCTGAATCAGTTCTTAATATCAACATAAGGCGCTTAAAAAGGAATTTGTCAAATTGTTTTGTAATTCTCCGTTTTATGACAGTCTCTATAAAATCGTTTGCTTTTACTTGGGCTTCCCTCTGTGCTGGATTAAGTAATGGATAATAATTTCTGCCATTGACTTCAAAAGCTCGTTTTTTTCCCGAGCGGTTCTGCGTTGAAAGAAGCATATATTTAATGGAATACGTTTTGCGATTTTTGAAAAGCTCCTTTGTTTTGGATACAAATTTGGTCAAAACCTGCTTTCTTTTTTTGCCTTTCCTAGCCGTTTTGGCTGTTTCTTCCATTCGTTCCGATAACGGGGCTTTTGCTTCAAACTTTTCTATGGCTTTTTCAGCTTTTTTAATGCCTCTTGTTTTTTCTTTTTGAGTTCCCGTTGTCATATCGTTGATGAGTTTTTCGGCGGTTTTGAAAATTGAAAGTTGGCGGTTCTCATATAAATCAACAATTTGATTAACTTTGGTAATAACGTTTTTAGGTGCTTTTGTTTCTATTAATCGTTGTCTCTTGTTATTTAGGTGTTTAATATTGTCACGGATAGCCTTTCTAGTCATATGATAATCTAGATTAAAATATATTGTTATTATTTCTTTAAATGGTTTCTCCTTAGTCTCCTGTTTTGATTTTGGTTATATTGGTCTTTGTTAAATGCCTTAAAGACAAAACGCTTATATATAGTAAGCATAAAATGACTGCAATGAAGAAGCCCGAGGATTTAACACTGGACGAGGTCAGGGAGCAAATGGCGCTGTATCAGAGGTTGTATTATAAGCTGAGAATGCAAGACCCTGATTACGCAACGGCATTAAGAGAAAGGAAAAGGTTAAGCAAGCAACGGATTAAGGAAGCCAAAGGGGGAAAGGTTAAAATGCTTCCTAATCAAAAATATAGTATGGAGAATATGGCGGTTATAACGGCGAGTAAGGTTGAGGAATGAAAATAATTGTTTTAATAATTATTATAACAATTATTTTGGACGAGAGGAGGTGAGGAGTTGAAAAAAAATGTTGTATCAAAATATTGATGTGTTTTGTTGTTTTGCTTTTTTTGGTATATGTTTTGCTATATGTTTTGGCGTAGGTTGGATTTTTTTGCAGGTTTGTATCGGATTTGGTGCTTAAAACACCGTTTTTTACTACACCGGATGCTGTATTTTTGATTTTATGTTTTTTGAGCCGGTTTTGAGATAAAATGGCTTCGGGGGAATAGGGAACCGAAAAACCCTAGGGGGGTTCTAGGGTTTTTCTCACGCGCGGTTTGAGCCATTAGGGAAACACGACACAACCACAACGAAACCCGAGCAACCCGAAACTAACCCCAGCCCAACCCCGAAAACCCTGAACCACTAGACACCGGAAAGGGCGCACCGAAGTCTGGTAGTTCTCGGCATAAGCGTCGTTGTTGTAGAGCTCCACCTGTCGCGCACACAGTAGCCGTTCTCAAAGGGTTTAGGGTTTAGGGATTTAGGGGACGTCCGCACTGCACAAACTGCCGAAACTGGTCTCAAATCTGCTGGTGCGCACACTCAACGACATTTCACTCACTGCGAAAAAGGTCTGCGCATCAAGTCGGTTGAGTGGCATTCAATCAACGCTCTGTGCAAGCGCGTCAAAGAAAGAGACAGCTTAGCCGGTCGGTGGAACAGGTTGGCTCTGCACTACCATAGTAGCCATAGCACGCTTTGCGCCCTCCATCTGCGAAAGGAAAGTCTCAAAAGCCTTCTTGTCAGAGAACACTTCTGCGAAAGATGCCTTGAAGTTCTGCTCTGTGAAGCGAAGCACGAGAGACAGCCTCTCGTTCAAGTCCTGAAAAAGGGGTTTTACAAACCGAAAAAGGGGTTTTACAAACCGGAAAAGGGGTTTTACAAACCGGAAAAGGGGTTTTACAAACCGAAAAAGGGGTTTTACAAACCGGAAAAGGGGTTTTACAAACCGGAAAAGGGGTTTTACAAACCGGAAAAGGGGTTTTACAAACCGGAAAAGGGGTTTTACAAACCGGAAAAGGGGTTTTACAAACCGGAAAAGGGGTTTTACAAACCGTCCTCCAACTCCTTGATGTGGGGCAGACAGCGAAACACTCTCTGCGCCTTGTAATCGTGCCCTCCGCCTTGCACCGCATTCTTCATATTCTCCAAGTCTTGGAAACTGACGATATCTGAAATTGCCATAGCTTCAAAGTCCTTCATCTCCCATTTTTGCTGGAAGGTTTGGATGATAGAGGCGACGAGTGGGTTGTCGTTCTCTTCGGGGGTCACCTGAATGCTTGTTCTGCCACGTTTCCCACTGCCAAACATCAGGAAGGCGAGGTGAAGGACGCCCGTGCCATCCGTAGGAATTTCAAGCTCGTCAAACAGCTCCCGCTCGTTGCGCGTGTGGTCGCCGTTGAAGAGCAACGCCATCTCTACGCTGATGATTTGAATACGTCCTTGCATCATCTCTTTCACGCTCCTGATGGTGTTGTAGTGATTGACCTTGAAATTGTGATACTGCATATCCGCAAGGTTCAGGACGCGGATGTCAATGTTGTAGGAGCTGTCCCCATCCGACTCCACTTCAAGCTGGATAGTGCGCGGGTTGCCTAGGTCTTTAAGCAACATTTCCTCATCAGCAAGTTGGTTGCCATTGAGAAGAAGCTCTTGGCAAGAAGGGTGAAAGGCTGGACGCGCACCATAAATCACATTCTTCAACGAGGAAAGGAAAGTCCATTCGCTCACTCTGACCTTGAAGCTTTGCGCGTGAGCTTCGGTGACAACCGCAATTTCAAGGTCGTAGGTGCTGGAATCAAAGGGGCGTCTGCGACCGTCACCACCTCGGTCGCCTCGTCCATTTCCTCGCTTCTTGTCTGACTTGTCGTCGTCATCACTGTCATCGTTGTCGTTGTCGTCTGGTGGCGGTGCACCACCACCGTAGCCAGCACTTCCAGAAACCGTCGGGTTAGAGGCACCGTCATCGCTGACGGTTTCGCCGTGCAAGGCGAGACGGGCAACGAGCTTTTCAATCGTCTGCTTCTGCTTCATAACTTCGTTCATCAGCACTGCGCGCTGGGGGTCATCTGAGTCTGATGACATCTTGGGTGGAAGCATATGCCCGAAGACATCTTTGAGCTTCTTTTCGGTGTCCCTCGTGCTCGTCATTGCGTTTAGGGCAACAGCAAGAGGAGAAGGCTTACGAATTGGTCTTGGCTTGGAAAAAGCTTCAAGTCAAATCAAATGCTCAACAAGGCACATAGGAAACTGTGGAATTCTCACGCACTCACTTGCAGTCTACAACGCAATTGCTGTTTTACTGCAAAGGCGCTTCGGTGAGCCCTCTGCACCACAAAAGCCAGTGCTTACGACTGGGCAGGTGCTTCTGGAAGAAGCTACAAAAGCCTGTGCTTACGACTGGGACGGATGCTTCTGAAAGAAACTGGCGAACTCAGGGGAATGCTCCTTGTAGAGGTGCATCGTCACATCGTTCTCCTTCGTGAAACCAAGCGACCTCAAACTACGAATTGAGTCGGTCAATGGTGTGCCATAATCGCCAAGGGATGGAATAACCAAGCCCTTGAAGAGCATCTGCTTGAACCTTCGGTTTGCCAAGTGCAGGTAATCGCCGTCCGTGGGGATGAGCTCATCATACTTCTCTAAGATGGCTACGCCCAAGCTGGACACAGACATATCCGCCCTGAAATTGAGCACGAACATATTGCAGTAGATTGGAGGTGGGTTCTCACCTGACACTCGCATATCTCTGAAATGCACCGTAATCTCAATCTCCATCTCATTGACAGCTCGTTTCCACCAGCGACCAATCTTTTGAACCGCCTTTGCTTCTACATCACTGATTGACGAGTGCTTGGCATCCTGCAACCTGTCAGCAGAAGACCCATACCCTTCACGAGCCATAGCGACACAGGAGACTATGAAGAACGCTTTCAAAAGTCTTGAAGCAATAGTTGCTACAAAGGCATATATTTGCTCACGTGCTTCAATGAAATTCACAGCACTTCGCGCTCAGCAACACTTGCAACCAGTCTGCAACGTAATTTTCCGCTTCAAGCCTTCTAGTTGCCTTCGGCAGGAGCAATCACAGCCTTCGCTTTGGCTTTGGACTTCGGGGCAACAGGCGCACTATTCCGCATATAACTTTCAACGTGCTTCTGAACAAGCTTGCTTCGCAAACAACAGGCATCCGGATAGGAAAGGTCATCTATCTGTGTAGGAGCACCTTCTACGACTCTCTCATCCTCATCCAGCACGTGGACGACGCATCCCCTTCTCGGAATGACAGTAGAAAGCCTTTTGGAGTTATTTGTCAGCTCACCGATGCCCTCAAAGAAGTAGAAGACACGCCCGATATGCCGTGGAGCATCTGGTTGAGGGCAACGGAAGGCAGAGCTGATTGCAATCTTGATGGCTTTGACCGTCCAGAACGGCTCGGCAATGATGGTGGCAAACTGGTTCTTGTATGTAGCCATCACAGTGAAATCACGAGCATTGTGAAAGGCAAGTTGCTTCTTTGCTTCATACAGCTTCACTTCACCATCCACAATGAACTGTTCAAGCGCCTGTGCTTCTGCATTGGGAGGAAGGACGATGCTGTGTTGCCACCCATCACGAATGACAAATGACAAGGCTTGTGTTCTACGAAGTTCAGCGAAGTAAAGTGCCTTGTAATCGGGCTCTGCGTCGGACATTGCTTCAATCTATGGCGAAAGGCTTGATATTTCACAGGCTTCGGATTATAAAAATGTGTTGCTGATGGCTTTCACTGGCAAACTCTTTTGCGCTCACTTGCAATCGGAAGTCCTGCTTATGGATAAACTCGCAGGGCGCACAATCTGGATGTTGTAGAGCTCGGACACGAAATCAGAAGAGCTTCACGCGGGGGTTCGTGGATGGTGGGGTTTTGGTAAGATTAGGGGGTTAGGAGTTTTGGTGAGAGGGGGTTTGGGTTGATAGGAGTATTGGTAAGAATGGTTTAGGGTATTTGGTTATGATAGGTTATGAGGATTGTTAAGGTCTTTTTGGTGGTGTGGTTATAGGATTGTGGGTTAGAGAGGGTTAGGGTATTTGGTTATGATAGGTTATGAGGATTGTTAAGGTCTTTTGGGTGGTGTGGGTATAGGATATGTTGGTAAGAATGGTTATCGGGGAATATGGTGGGACGGTAGTCCGCGAACCTAAGCGTGACCCTCCCTAGCTTAATTACCCTTTTATTTATTTTCACACACATACATATGCCAAAAAAAAAATATATATATATATATATATATGTAATGTTTTATCTATACATGTCATACCAAACTACCCGTAGTCTGAGCGACCCGAGCTACTGCCGGAGTTCGTCCACTTTGCCACTACAGGTCCAAGTCGAAACTGGGCGCCAACGCCATCTTGGCCGTGCGAGCCCTGGGTGACACAGGATCCTTCAGAGGGTTCCTCTAAAGGGTTCCTACCAAGGAGGGTCATAATAAGGGCTCTATAACTAGTGTAGGGGCCTTAATGATCAGGCTAGGGCAGAGAAATTCGAGAAGCACGGAATGACGCCCAAACCGTCCGGGTTCATCCCAAGCTCTCTTGCGTGATTTCGCCTGCAGCCGTGTTCGGGTTCAGCTGTCAATCCTGGCATGAGGTAATAATACTGACTGACTGCTTGTTTTTGTCTCGTGACTACCGTTAACTCTTGTGTTAGTTTCAGAACCGTATCTATGTAGGCAACGATTTGTTGCCACGCGCACTTGAATCTCAAACCCTTGACCCACTAATCCAAGCCTGAACTCTCTGCCCCAATATCCACTTGTTCAATCAGGTTTCCATGGCCATATGCCGCGCTGGTGCTGCAGCGATGCAGGTGCCACTCTATCAGCCAGGGGCCCGGGCAAAGGTATCTCTCTCTCGCTCTCTCTTTCTCTGTTTCTCTTGCTGTGTTGGGTTGCAATACAGGTTCCTGCAAATCCAAATCCAGGACCTCCTGACTACGGCTCCCTCGTCAAGGATCCCGACCAACATGTAATGAGCATTGCCTCAACAGCCCTTGGAAGCCTCTTGGGTGATACTGCTTGGTGGTCCTCACTGCAACCACTTTCTCAACAGTTTGTAAAACCAGGCATGACAAGAACTCGAATCAAGCTAATATCCTTTGCTAAGAAGTTTCTACCCAATCGGCTCTCCTATGAGGATCCTGCCCCAAGTGTGCTCTATCGTTGATGCTCCTTCTCTGCATGGCCTTCAAGAAAACCTCCTACTTCTCTCAGGGAGCATGATTTGAAGCACGGCCCAGAATCCGGTTCCAGTAGCCTCCACTTGGATCTAAATACCAAGACGTGAAGCCAACAAGGTACATCGCGATGCTGGCAGGGAAGCCGACAGATCGGTTTGTGATGCCTGCGCTCCGGCTCTGGCAGTTCTAGCTGTTGCACAGGGGCACCAGCGGGGTTGAGGGTTTGCCGGTGCCCCTGCTAGACCCGAGGCTTTGCTAAACCCTGTAGACCGAACCATTCGTACAGCTTACTTGGCTGCGCGATCTAAGCGCCTCTAGGCACGTTTGTGTGGCTGCCGAAACTTGCAAGCTGCTACAGACCTTGCAGCCCAAGCAGTACGGCAGCCTGAGAGTGCCTCAGTTCATACTTGAAATTCAACAGGGATCACTTGGAGATGTTCTGGAGTTATGCTTACTCGTACAGTGGACCCCTTCAGCAGTTGGTGATTCTCGAACTGCCTCTTACAGTCGTAAACAGTTCACACGACTCCATAGTAAGCCATGCAACTTCAGACAATGCACTTTAGCTCTGCGTGATGCTTACGCGTAACGTGCATTGGTAGCCCGTCCTATGACCTCGCTGGCCGCATAGAGTCCGAACAGCTGAGAATTCCGGACCTCGGAACCAGGGTCTTATCAGGATCTCGAAAGTGGCTTCAGGGCTTTCAGATCTGACTCTACAAGCTTCATTACAATAGGGTTCAGGAAGGAGGTTGGTTTTGGAGTTCGTAAGCACCCCCGGGTTTTAGTTTCACATCTTTCAGTTCTCCGAATCGAGATGCCCAGGGTACCTCCACCCCAAGGTCCGAAGAGCCAGCATCATAAAATCTTACATTATCGGTTCTGTTTCCATACAATGTTGTTATCATGTCATGACTCTATAGCATATCATATTCTGCGCAATGCATTGTGGAGGCAGCAACGCCTCCAAAGCCTTGCAAAGGCAGCCAAAGCCTCTAGACCTGTGTGCATACATTCCTTATAGTGTGTGCTTGAAAATACGCCAAAACCCTGCGCTCATTGTTAGGGCAACCCATTGTCCATTCATTGAGGTCTTGCTGTAAGAAGCTAGAGAAACCTGCATACAGTCCTTCTCAGCAAAAGTTTAGTCAACACCTAAGACCTAAACCCTAAACCCATCTAAACCCCATGAATCCCTTTCCTGGCCATCCGGAGCCCGATGCAAGGTCCGACTCCAAGACCCTTTTTGGGGGGCCATCAACCAAACTCTTCGTTTCGAGAGACGAAGATTCCGTACTTATACATGGATGGTGGAAATGGTCATGAAATTATTGTATCGCGATCGTTATGCATCGCCACTGGCCGACAAGGTACCCTCCTTCAACGTGATCAACGGCGGCAGCCATGCTGGAAACCGGCTAGCTTGCCAGGAGTTCATGATCCTCCCCACTGGTGACTCTTCGCAATTGTTTGCTGCACCCACCCGGCCTCTGAACAAAAAGAGAACGACCCAAACCCCACACCCCAAATTGTGGCCACATCCCTGACATCGCAAAATCATGATGAAGCTCTGAACATGGGACCCCGCGGTTCCAGCGTGTACCTCCACCGGAATTTGGTAAGCAGACTCTGGACCCGTAGGGTAGGGCCAGTGGCTGTGGCGGTTTTGTGTTGAGGTTGCCTAGCTTTTATCCGGGCCGGTCGTATCACTCCAGGAAAACCAGGCTGCAGCGACAGGCAGAAAAGTGTTCACACGTGTAGAGATGCCATATTTTGTATGGGCCCTACATAGTGGGACATTGTAGGATCGTGGCACGGGGAATTGGGAGACCCTCTTCGTTTGGGCTCCGGTCAAATACTCCTAGAGAGATATTATGCACTGAGGCGCCAGCTCCTTCAAGAATGCAATGGAGATTGGGGCAGAAGTCTACCACACCCTGAAGAGTGTGATCAAGAAGAAGTACGGCCAGGAGACGCTGTATGATCTTCTTCCAGATCCTGCTTGTTTAGAGCTCTTGAGTAAGTTGCACAGACCTCCAACCACGGTAAATCCATCAGGACCCTCGCAAACCGGATTTCTTCCCAGCCTTAAGGATTTAAGATGGCCTGGAAAGACATCCCAGGATGCATGCAACGTTGGTGACGAGGGCGTCGCTGCCTTAGCTGTACGGTCGGTTAGGGTTCCGTGCAAAGTCGACATCCATCCCAAGCAGCGGGATTGCGAAGCCTCGAATTATGTCACGGGGTTGTAGTTGAATGCGGTAAGTTAGGTAAGCGGAATAGTAGCTCTGGCCAGTAATTACAGCTTTCTCGGACCCCTAGGAACCCAAGACCGACCACACTCCCTCGCCAAGCTTTGGCCCTGAAGCGTCAGCCCCCCGACCTGAACTCCAAGCCTGTGGCAGCTGCCGAGGGCTTCGCGCCGAACGTGCAAGACAACAACGAAGCCCTCAATGTACTCATGGAGGTGCCTTTGTGCATATCATGTTCAGCGGCTCTCGGCTTTCAAGGGCTTGTGGCTTAAGCACCGTTTCTATTCTGGTATTGGTTTGGGTTATCTTGGGACTGCAGCTTCAGGGTCTTTGGTTTCAGGGTTCAGGGGGGCTTTAAACCACCGAAAGCAGGTAGAAACCTGGCAGTCAAGCAAGCTATTCTAGCTACGCAAGCGCTTGACTTGAGACTCGAATCTGACCCCTGACCCCGACTCCCGCCGTAAACACGAAGAAGCACCAAAGGCCCAAGACCCTGGACACGAATGTAGGGGGCTTGATAAGCGCCTATACTATTTTTAGGGAGGGGGTTCCTTGTCAGTTATAAGTATAGTAATTATACCGGGCCCCAATCCCTATTCTAGTTATTATGGCCCCTAAAGTACAAGCCGACGCCCGAAGCCTAAGCTTCTGATGCTCCGATGCATGGTCCGAGGCCATAGAGAAGTCCGGTCATGCTGGGAAAGTCAAGATCGGAACGGACGTTGCTGCTTCCGAGTTTTGGAGGCGAATTCGGATGAGATTCGTGAGATTGATCGGGAGTAGCAGGGATTGATGTTTGTAAAGGCATGTAGTGGCTTGGGTTTTGGTGGGTTGGCAGGTTCGGCGGCTTGATGATCTCTTGGATTTTAGGCTGTGCAGGTCAGTTGAAAGTTTTGCAGTGCATTGTGTCGGGATTTATGTAACTATTGTAATTCGTGCCAGGACCGTTTTTGTGGTTTAGAGTGTTGGCTTTCTGGGTTTGGATGAAGATCATGAGTAGGGCTATGAGCACAGTGTGCCGGACATCGGCCTAAGCTCAATGCAGGTGCATCCGGTGTTTGTGTTTTTTCCTTGAGGTTCGGTGGGGGTTTTCAGCACACTAAGCCTTCACCCCACATTAATCGAGGATTTTGGGTTCCGGGTGACATAGAAACTGCGAGATGCGCTTGGGAGATAAGTTCTCAAAGCTCGGCCTTTCTGGGTTTTTCAAGACCTCATGGCCAGTGGATGTGTCAGGCTGAATCATTCGATTGCCCACCGCGCAATATCCATATAATGAGAAGCACCTCTCACGGTGTAATGATGGAGCATCTACGGTTTGGTGGCTTGGCATAGCATCTGTTGGAGGGATACAAATATGTTCGTAGTATCACTTTCATTCCTAAAGCCTTGCCAGTTTTCCTGGTCACAAGCGTTGCTCCTCACTCCTGCTACCTAGCTAGCAGCTGTTGCATTTCTCAATGCTTGGACTGAGTTTCGAAGCACTGGATATTCAAGCAGATATCATGTTCTTCGGCTGGGGTGAGTCAGTTCGGTCGTCGCAGAGTAATGTGAATCCAAATTTTGCTCAAAGACACGATGCGACGCGAAACCATGATGTAATTCCTAAGCATGCTTGACAGCGACAGTGGGAGGTCAGAGGAAAAGAAGTACGACCTAGACTTCAAAAACGAATCTGGCGGCACACCGGAGATGAAGAAGACCGCCGAGGACCTGTTGCAGCACAGCCCGGTTGTTCCAACTACACTTTGGAAACTATTGCAGTTCCCAGGTGCAAAAATTCTAAGCCCTAAAGCTACAACCCCGCAGCTGATGCAAAAGAGCCCTCAAAAAATCAATATCTACAACCCAGAACCTCTTTCTGAAGATAGAACGATATACTGGATGCCATGTTCGAACTAGTGGTTGCCCGAAGTGGGAGATATTCACAGTCGTCCCCCAACGGGAGCTGCACGGTTTAGGGCTACTCTTGAGACCGTATCAATCCGAATGCCGCCCGAATGTCGCGTCTCTGGGCCAGTTTCAGTGATTCAGAACCCTAAACCCTAAACCCTAAAGGAGATGATCGAGTACTACAAGGCCAGGGCATCAAGATCTGAACTTGTGAGCTGCCGTACCGAGTGGGGTCTCCATCTTCAGTCTTTTCCCAAAGGGTCCAAGTAATGGTATGGTAAATACTTTTGGGGCCCAAATACCTACTAAGTACCTGCTATACTGGTACTTGGAACCTTTGGGTTTGTAGCCACAAGCGACTTGGTTGTTGAGCTGAGCACGTGCTGTGTAAGGCAAGCTTTGTTGGGTTCCACGTGCCGTGGTCGTTTTGAGAACCTTGATGTGACTAACTTTAAGTACTTTGGTAGAAATGGCCGGCGTACGGGCCTCAGCTACTCGGGTCCCGCCTACCTACGGTCTTCCCATCAAATCCGATGATGCTTGATCAAGGCTTCTCGTCCGAACTCCTAAACCTTAAAAGCCCTGAGCCTTCTAAACCCTAGAAACCCTGAATCCTATAAACTCCTGTACACAAGTCTCTATGACACAGCCAAGCCTAGGGCAAGGAGGCTAGCCGCTCCTCTCGGCCGGGATGACGGAAAGCCAGAAAGCCCATGCCATGAAGGGAGTTCCCTTCGTGGAACCCCTGCTTGCGACATGCCCATCCGGTCTTTTTGTCTGAAGTCGCTGGATATTTCCTACTTCAGCCCCAAGCCCAAAGCCGCTGCAATATCCTGAGCCCTGAAACCTTACACTCGTAAGACCAGCAGTATGTAGAATCCCGCACCCTGGCAGCCCAGCCTTGAATCCACAATCACCGGACCCTGCAAGGTTTTATAGGGGAAGTTGAGTGTTTGCACAGGCATGGTTTTCGTCCTATCCCTTCGTGTCGATCGAGGAGAGCGGTCTGTGCTGAGTGGCGTGTGATTGCAGATGTGCATTATGGGGTGCAGGGTAAGGGAGTTTAGGTGTGGTATTGCTGTTTGTAGCGTTTCGTCGCCAAGAGTCAGGTGGCATTGCGATTTCAGCAGAGGAAAAATACATCCGACGCTTAGGACGGAGCACAAACCCCATTCCTGAAGCCCCGACAGCTTTTCAACAGAGTTGCAAGTTCTAAGTGTCGAGGACCCCTTCGACCAAGACGATTGGGAAGCCTACGCGAAGTTTCTCAGCTTGCCATGGTTTCATGCGAGACGCGAAAGCAAGAAAATTAGCACAAGCTCAGACAGTCATGTGGATCACTGGCACGATCTAGGACACGAAAATGTCGTTCTCCTTGTCAGCAGTTGGGTACTGCAGCTGCAGATGCTGAAACCCTGAAGCCTCAATCACCAATCGTTTTAATCAACAGTGCTGAACCGACTTTCTGCGTGGCTACGGGTTGACCGGATTAGGAGTTCGGCTTTTGGGCTTATTGATTTCAATAGCCGAAGGGTTGTAGAAGGATGATGTTTTGGTCACCAAAGGTTCAATGCGGCAGTTGGTGACCAAGTGCAGATCGTCGGCGACGACCTGCTCGCCACTCGCCTCGCCACAGTCTACAAAGGTTTGCTTTACACCTGGGCTTGAATCACACCCCGACACGCACAGCTTCTGAGGTCACCAACCCCACGCGGGTGCGAAAAGCCCTAGACTGCAAAGCCTGCAATGCCTTGCTCCTGAAGGCCGCAGTGGGAGTTCAATATTTTGAGTTTATGTGGCTTTATGACAACTTCAGACGTCTAATAATGTTTGGATTTGGTGGTGAGGTTGTTGTCCAATCTGTCAGATTTCCAGCGCATCGTTTGAACTCTAATTCCCTGAGAGGCTTAGTCTGCGAGAACCCGAAACCCCGAAACCCTAAACCCTAAACCCCTAAACCCTTAACTGCTAGGCGGAAAAAGGTGCTCAAAAAAAGCACCTTAAATCCTAAACTCCAACCTCCACAGCCCGAAGGTGCAAACACCTCTAACAAACCTTTTGCCCAGTACTCGTACTACAGGGGCCCTGGATAATTACCAATTCTGTTTTGGGTGATCCAGGTTTTGATTAAAAAACCCTATTCTAATTACTAAAGGGACTGGAGACTGCCGGCCTCACCTTGGAAACTTTAGGGGCTGCAGCGTTTTAGACTTCACTTTGCAGGCCTTGGGGTTTAGGTCTAGGTTTTTGTGGGCAGCTATAGCGAGTTAGGCTTTAGGGCGCCAATCCGCAGTGCTTTTGTCAGCCCTCTAGTCCCAGATCCTGCCAGCCGAGACCTCGTCAGCTTGCACTGGGTGTATGGGTAAAGGCTTCGAGCTGCTTTTCTGGTTGTTACAGTATGGTGTATACGCTTCGATCTGTTTTGGTGGTCTTGGTGGCCTCAAACACCCCGGCCAAGCTGGCAGGTGAATCAGATCGGCTCTGTGACAGAGGCACGCTGGGGAGAGGGTTCTAATAAGCAGAACCCTATCACTCCTTACGAGCCCATTATGTAGCGCCCTACAGAATCATCATAGAAGCGCCCAGAAGCGCCTTGTACAATGCGTAAAACAGCCACATGTGACATCGGATGAACTTGTGGTCTCCTCCTTCTGCTCCACACATCGCAAAGGATCAGTTTCATGTTTTAAGGTTGAAGGCTAGCGGGCATCAGGGTTTTCGTGGACTTGCGTGTGGAGCTGCTAAACATCTCGTGCAACAGAGAGGAGCCGAACCTCCGAAGCTGGTGTCGGCATGTCCCATGTCGACTCCTTAAGGATGACTTTCAAGCAGAAGTCGGGAACTGTCCCTCGACCCCTGTCAGAGGCCTTGCCAAAGCTTTTCCGAAGTAGGGTCGGGACGGCTACAGCGTTGTAGGGTTAACATATGAACGGGTCTGATTGGGATCATATCTCCTCATGCCCCTTCAAGAAAAAGATCTGGGTTAGGGTCCTTCTGATACCAAGAGTCACTGGTGCTAGTGTGCACTGAAGTGCAGCCTGGCGCTGCAGCGAACAACTCCAGCACCGATGCGTGAGTGTGAGCTGTGCAGGGATGATGGAATCCCAGTTTGACTGACCCCTATCCAGTAAAGGCCATCGAGGCCGCGAACATTTCCATGGACGCTGGCTGGGGGGTCATGGCCCTGCTCCCAGAAGCCAGGGATTTGGGGGGCATGCCTCAGCTTGTCTCTTATTGATTAGTGGTTTGGAGTTGCAGGAGTTTTGAGGTCTTCTGTCTAAAGGGATTAGAGCCGCCAGGGCCGTTTGCACAAAAGGTCCATGTGCACAGACCGAGCTACCCAAGCCCTTGAGTCCTTGTAGAGCCATTCACAGGGTTCAAATGTGGGATTTTCCGAAACCAGGGGACCCGGATGTAATACCCGAAATAGTAGGATCAGTATTAAGAGGATACCAGAATAAGGTACCCCGTTACCCCTAATTTTCGGAAACTCCCATGCGAGCAGAATCATCAGACCTCTCTGCAGAGGGAACGCAGAAGTGCACATGGCGAGCTAAGGTCTCCCACAGATCCGGTGAGACAGAGGTGCCTTGATAGTTTAGGGTCAGTTTAGGGTTTCAAGGTTTAAGGTTCAGAGTTTTAGGGCTTAGAGTTTAGAGAGGTTTAGGATTTAGGGGTTTAGGGAGGGTTCTGTAGTCAGTCGTCCTTGTGATGAGTGAAATAAGTTACCAGGAATATAGCGGAGTTCCCATAGTTTCCGACGCTTACATAAGGTGATGTTGTGTTTACATTGAGAAGCTCCGGATCCTTAGCAGTCTCAGGAGCCGGCCAGAAGGCTGAGTTTACAAGTTTCGCTTTCTGAACTGCCACGCATTGCTACTCGGAGTTCGGGCAGGGCTTCGCTTATGCTCCTGTGCCTAATCCCAACTAGGAATTGCTCCGTGAATATCGCAGATCTTTTTCATACACCAAGCTTTCCGTGCGCAGGACTCCTTCATCGCCGATCTCGTCGTGGGCCTTCGCACTGGGCAGCCGGGATCCCGGAGAGAAGACATGATGAGCTTCGGTTCCTTAATTCCAAGTTCAGGCGTTGTAGGGCTTACGGCTTAGAAGGTTTAGGGTTAGATGTCGGGACAGTTCGCAAGACTATTCCAAGGTCCGTACTTTTACGGATACTGTGATCATTACACACGTCGCAATAGTTTAGCAAAAACTATCCCGTTCCGACCAGCTTACAGTGACTGTAATCGGAGCCGCACAGTTCTGTTCTGATTACTACGCTTTACAGGGTGAGGGTGGCAATGTGAGATAACTGTTAACCTTGCTCGCTTATGCTCTTTTGTTTCAATAGAGGTGCCTACTAACCAGAAAGATCCAGATACCGTTTAGCCGGACACCACTCTGGCTCGGTTTGACTTCAAAAAGATACATACTATACATGCATACATACATAAATAATTACATGCATACACACAGATACACGGACATACAGACATACATGCATATGTATATGTATATGTGTATGTCTATGTATATGTATATGTATAATATGTATATGTATATGTATGTGTATATATATATATATACATGTACACACACATGCATGCATGCATGCATCCGTCCATGCCCATGCATGCATCAGCAAATAAACGCGTAGATACAGAAAGACATGGAGACCTAGGTACTTACATGCATACAAACCTGTAGGCCCAGAGTCCCACAAGAGCCTACATGCGCTAGAAGCAAAGGCGAAGCTAGTGAATGTGACAAGTGTCTGCACATTGGCATTGAGAGAGATAGGTAGGTAAATAGGCAGGTAGATAGATAGTTAAATAGGTAGACAGATAGATAGATAGATAGGTAGGCCGATTGATCGATATAGAGAGACAGATGGTTAGACAGACAGATAGACAGATAGGGTGGAACGACCGATAGTTAGATGGATAAGGAGATAGAGAGAGCACAAGCACGAACACAGACAAATCCGACCAGTTTCGCTTCCTCCACGAAACATGCCAGGATCAAGACTGGGGCCCCCTGCCGGTCAGAGCGTCCAGCTCTCAGCTTTCAACAGTAACTGCAAGAGTTAGGGTTTTTGAGTTAAGGGGTATCGAGTTTCGGCTGGGGATTTGGGGTTCGATATCGTCTTGCTCTGCTACAGTCAATGATGCCACGTGGGTCGGTGCTTTGCACGCTGTGCGATGCAGAAAGACGCGAAACGCAATCCCAACCTCGAAATCCCCAACAAAAAGGTAGAGCTCCTTGCCTTGAAAATTCAGCTCCAAGCCGCGGAAAATGGGCCGTTCTCTCATGCCAGCCACGGAGAGGCCTTTCGAAGTACAACCAGCTCCTCCGAATCGAGGCCTCACATGTCTAGCTTTGGGGCCAGAGTTTCATCGGGATTCAGGACGTTTAGGATCTGGAGGACTTCGCGTTGAGGGCTTAGGAAGTGAGGGTTTCCGGGACTTTTGATCGAAGCGGGTGGCAGGTTTCAATGTCTTCTGACAAAGTACTTCAGAGTTTATAACTCATAAGCAACTTTAAGTAGATGCGAAGCTCTTACAGACCCGGAACAGGAGGAGCTGGAGCATCTCTGCAGCTACGCCGGGGCCAACTTCCGGAAACCGTGAGGAGTCGCCTTAGAAGGGCCGACAAGGACGAGCAAGAGATTAATATACGGGCCTTAATAAATGGAATAGGGTTTTGGGGTATACTATACTGAACTTATAAGAAGCAACCCCTAAAATCCTATTCTTAAATATTAAGGCGCTCACATTACGGAGTCGGCTTTACGCTGTTTTAGGGGTTTAGGGTTCCTGAGAGGGTATCTCTTCCCTTTTGGGGGTCATGCAAATTACGGATTTACTATACAAGGTCCGTAAGTGTGCAGTAGGTTCCCTATGGTCCTACCTTCGGATCTCCCTGTGCTGGTTCCTGTCCATGCCCATTTTCTGGCAGCTCCGCGTTTGAACCAGCTGATTTTCAAGAGGAGGCAGCCCTAATGCCCCCAAAGTCCCCCCAAACCCGATGACCCCTAAAGGCACCCAACCCTGAAAGCCCCTCGGAAGAAGTCTTGGGGCTACAAGTCAGCGCTGGATCAACCCCAAAGACCCCTAAGCCCTTAACCCCTAAATCCCAAACACCCCTAAGCCCCCAAATTCCCTTCACACCAAGCCCCTAGACCCCTAAACTCGAACCTTCTACGCAGAACCCGAGACCGGCTTACTCAATGAGGCAGTCATGGCTCCCCCTTTTTGTAAAGGCTGGAGATCTCTTGTGATGTGGTGCCCCGGGGCTGGAGAGCTTTGCAACCTTAAAGCAGCAACACAGCACAGGAGTAAGAGAGGACTGAGAAGACCCTGTATTGGCAGATATAAGAGCTTCAACGGTATTCATAACCATCACCGTCATAGTCTAAAACCCTAGACTTTAGGCCTTTAGTGCAAAGTCTCGACGTTTGCAGTTCAGAGCTTGAAGGTTTTTGAAAACTTCCTTTGTAGCAACTCAAAGACTAAGTTTCAGGCCGCTCCCGTGACGAAGGGAGTTTCAGTCGCTCAGAAGCTTTAGGAACAAAACGCCAAGGCGCGTCTTTGTGCATGGCTTGCTGGGCAGCGCACGCACCTAAATAAGGAGAGCACTGCTGGTGAGTCTCAGTTGCGTACTTCGTAGTCGGTTTTCATAGTTGTCATAGTCGCATGGGGATTATGATTCTGATTCTTGTTGTCCCTATCATGGGTATCACCAAGCTGTACTACAAAATTTCAAGGATAGCTGAGTAGTTGGTATGCATCGACATTCGTGGATCCTGGCTTTTGTCGCCAATGGTCATAACCACAGCAGCTGTTGTGGCGCTTCTTAGTAACTATGCAAAGCCGTTAATCACATGTTGGGGCTGTTCTTGATTGTCATCCTTTCTGATTCTACAGTACATACTTAGATCTACTTTATGTTGATTTTGACTGGGAAAGAACTCAAATTCAGGTCGCAGTCCTGTGGGCGCCCCAACCCTCGCTCCCCAGACACCTTTTTTTTTTTTGCAAAAGGGACCACAACTGAGGGCCTAGGCACACTACCGCACGCCTACAACGGCCATGACACACGTGCTCGATGTCCGGCTTTGCCAAAACTTGTTTAAACAGAGCCTCGCAGCTTCAGTCGTTCCCAGAACTCCTTAAACCAGAATGCACAAGGGGCCTTAAACCCCAAACCCTAAAGACTACACCCTAAAGCCTACACCCAAAACCCTAGACCAGAGTTGGGCATGCGGGGCCATACTTTTCAGGGGGCCCTTGCCCTGGGTCTGCAAGGGTCGAGAGTGACAAAGGATTCTGGATTTCCACGCCCAAAGCTGAACGTAGACGAATCGTAATATCAGTTCTATACCGAGAGTAAGGTACCCCCGTTCGATTTGCAGCTTTGCTTGCAAGGTCTCCTTCTAAACGCGAGGGCTGGTGAATACATATACCGCCCTGTTGTTTACCTGTAAAGACCCATCTGAAGACGCTTCAAGACTTGACTCATGCCGTAGACCACCGAACCTGCACTTATAAACCCGAGCGGTTTTCGGATGTTCTGGGCCTGGCGACAAAGCGAAGGGCACTCCTGGCCATTCCTTGCAACTTTGTTCTTTCGAGAATGAGGGGCTGTTATGTGGCGTTGTATGGGTTACAAGGATTTGTCCATTACATGTACAAGTACAGATATGTGATCTGTATGTGTGCAAGTATGTTATGGGTCGTGTAGGATTCTGGGCTGAGGATTTGGATAAGCATCGACCTTAGCGTTAAGGGGGCTCCGGCATGTCAGTTGAATTCCCTAGGCATCAATGTGATCGCGGTAAGGAGTGAGCCAGACCCTGCCTTTCGCCATCTGTTGGTCTAGCAGAGCAAGAAGTCTGAGCGAATTCAGGTGAAAAGGTCGTCAATCCTTGAGAGGGGTTTGGCAAAATCCCAGTAATGAAACTACTGAAGGCTACACCTTAAGCACTGGAGGAGTCATCGACCAGGAGATCGCATGCTCCCAACACCCTCTCTGAGTAGCCCGAATATTGACGAACATTTCATGAAGGAGACCTCTGGTGCCTTGTCCCTAGAATCCCAAGACCGTAAAGCCTAGAACCCAAACCTTTAGTATAAACTCCTGGCACCCTGCCTCCTGAACCCCATAAAATGCTTACAGGAAGTCAACGAGACCCTTAACGGCACGGCCACGTACGACCAGAGCACGAACTCTGATCCCAGGCTTTCGGTGTGTCCCTTGACGATGCCTTTGGACCATTTCCCTTCCCTGGCTCAGGGTGAGGAGGCCCTCCGGTACCGAATTGAGGGGTCCTTGTACTATAAGGATCCCACTGTTTAAGGATCGTGTGATCAGGGCCCCTTGAACGGAGAGTTAGAGGTTGCCAAGCAGGGCAGTCGGAAGCGGAGCATTTGAGGAGGCTTGATGGGGTTTAAGGTCTTTGTTTGGGTTTGGGCTGAAAAGCTCACGTAGCGTTTACAGTAGGGTTTATTTGGGATTGGTTCCCGAGATCAAATCGGAATATTTGGGATTCGTATCTGTTGGGTTTGGTTTCAGGGGTTTTGGAGTTCAGGCAGGCCGCTAGCACCCTTTCAGGGGTCTTACGTGGAGGGTAGCTGAACTTCTAAATTATTTCAGTCTCGCGATTTAGGACTTGATCTAATTTACTTTCCTTCGCAAGTGATGTTTGCATGTGGGACATTGATCCGGCTTGGCGGCGCGGCTGACGATTCCGTCCATGCGGCATCAACAAACTCTGCTGTGTCAACGGTTGTTTAGGGGATGAGTCAATGAGTGATTCAGGGACTGATGTCAGTGCTTGAACATTTTCTGGAGGTATGCCTTTATGGGGTTTCTGAAGTGTTCATTGCATGACATATCTATGGCACGAAGCCCCCAAACGCCCGTGGCTATCATACCCGGAAGCGCCATACATGGAATCCGAAGCCCTGATACCCTAATACCCTAAACCCCAGACCCTGAGAGGCTTAGCCTTTAGAGCCCAGATGAAAAGCCCGAATACCTGAAGCCTTAAAGTAAAAGCGAGAAGGTTGGAATATGATTATCCTAAACCCTGTATGGTAAACTATAAGGTATCCTACCCTGAAACCATATTCCAACTTTCTGGAGTTCCCCTTAAACCAGGACGAAGATTCGCAGACTCCGACTCCTGGGCTAGCGAGTTGGGGTGGCGGCCTCAGCTTCCAGATTCAAGCGGTTTTATGCAGTTTCGTGTAACCCCTTCCCCCTGTTATTAAGCATCTCCCCAATAATAAAACACACATTGGGGCGAATCCTCCCGAAATCCTCCCTGCCCTTCAAGACCTGTTCTGAATTAGAGGGGAGGGTTTCGAGGCTCCAACTACCCTCAGAGCACAGCAAGAGCGAGAGCAAGAGCGAGAGCAGGAGCAAGAGCAAAAGCGGCAGCATCAGCAAGAGCAGGAGCAAAAGCGGTAGCAACAGGAAGAGCAGGAGCAGGCACAAGAGACGCAGCAGAAGCAGGAGCAAAAGCCAGAGCGGGAGCAAGAGCCAGAGCAGGAGCATGAGCACGTCCCCTCAAAAGTGGTAGTAGGGATAAGAGTACCTCCCCTTTTAATAAAACGCATTCCGAGTTTCTATTGGGGAAGGGGGGCCCCCTCCGTTTAACATTATGGGGAAGGGTTTAGGATCCCGAAGGTTTGCGAGTATCTGTTCTAGCTGTTCAGGTAGATATGGTTTAGGGGTGACGAAACCCTAAACCCTACAACCCTGAACCCTAAACCAGATCGCTTCAATTTTGTCTGATTCACGTCCTGACCCTCGAACCAAGCCTCCGCTTACACTCCAAACCTCAAAGACTCAGACCCCACACACTGCAGGGGAAAAGAGGCGATAATATAGGAGCCGTAATGATCAGAATAGGGTTTTGGGCCCAAAATTTGACCCCTACAGTATGTAAAGACAGTCCTGAATCCGAACACCCGAATGGAAGAGTCAGTCCCCTGTTCCGAAGCCCCGCTGAAGCATTTAGATTCAGTTCCGGGGTCTGGGGGTTGGGGATTAGGGATGAGGGTTTAGGGGTTTAGGATTTCTAAGTGTTGGTCTGCGAGATTGATACGGAGTTCGGGTTTATGGTTTGGGAGGTAAGTGCGCTCTTGGGCACAATTAGCTCCTCACTGTTCTTAGCCATACTATCATGTAGCCTATTCTAGAGTACTTAGGCCTTTACAAGGCCCCGTAATGCACAAACCCGAAACCCTAAATAAACCCATCTCCCTCACATTATGCCTAGCTGTCCTGGCTGTGTAAGCCTCTCGGTACCTCATGGCACCGCCCGAGCGGTTGCTGCGCCGCAGGTCTGCAACAGAGAGCTGGCAGGGCCCCCGGATCCGCGAGGCCTATTTTTTGGGTGCTACTAGTAGGGTTTAGAGTTATGTTTACGTAGGAATGATAGGGTTTAGGGTTGTATAGCAATGATAGTTTAGAGGCTATAGGGCATAGGGTTGGGGGGTTTCAGGCTTCTATAAGAGTGATAGTGATTGTTAGAAGAGGAAGCTGCGCATAGAGTAGGGATGGTTCTTCCAGTAGTGGTACCGGAGTCTCAGCATTCTCCGAGAGATTTTGTTGGCATCAGATATGCGAGGGACCAAATCACATGAACGATGTGTCCGTATGTTTTCATATGCAAAAGACACCAGATGCGCATACCGCGGGATCCTTCTCGTGATATAGGAAAATGAACATGGGCTGCTAATTTTATCAAGCCAACCGCATGTCAACAGCATGGATCATGGATGGGGGAAGGGGCTGGGTTTTGAAGGGACCGACCTTTCAATCCCTGGCTGTGACCGTGACCTTGAACCGACAAGCCCAAATTGAGGAGGTTTGAGCTGCCTGAGCGACCACTTGCTGCCAAGGTTACACAGACCAGCAACGTCTTGCTGCTCATACTGTCTACGGCTCAGCTGCTTGACATGCTGGCATACATCTGTGGGGGAGCCTGCGCCATACCCAAACGGAACCGGAACCGTGTATCTAGCGTCACCTTCAACACTAACGAACCGCATACACAGTTTCCAAGACCAAGTATACCTAGATGGGCACTCTTCTAGCACACGCCTCTTCTTCAAAGCCTCAGGACTTGCTCATGTTATTCGTCTACTGGACAAAATCCTGGTTGAATCTCCATGGTGAGGGTGCTACTCCAATCACTTAAGCTTTAAACGGTTTTAGGGTTCAGGGTTTAGGACAGCGAAGAAACGCATCGGATTGAGTCCCTGAGCCCAGGTACTGCAGAAGTTTGAAGACCGAAGCACGCACCCCAGCAGTGCGTGCTCTGTTCGCTTACAGGATCTTCGAAGTCCCGCGAGAACACATAGCTGTAGGTTTCCCATGGCTCATCGTCATCAGACTTAGCCACATGGCATGAAAGCAACGAGCGCAGCTATTGGGTAGTTTCTAGATTCCTAGGTTTTTAGTCAAAGGTGGCGGGAAGGCGGATTCAGGGCAACAGTATACAACAGCGCCCATGGCTTGTCAGAGATGCCATAGCTTCAATTGCCGCTCATTTGTCTGCGAATACCAAAGGTTGGGCCATGTGATGCTCTGTTGGCTTCAGGTGAGGGGCCGTTCCCGTCGGTTTACCATCAGGAAGTGACATTTCAACCCTGTTTTGAAAAGTCAACTTTCTGCTCTTTCCTTTAACGGTTTCGGAGTCTAGGGATGTTTAGAGGTTTAGGACTCATGTGAAACCCAAGAGCTTTGCCCTACTTGCCTGCAATATCCCTGACCCCTCCAAGCCCAAAGGCTTTGTGCGGGGTGTTGCGGGGTTTCGGGGACGTTTAATATAGGGGCCTCAACGATACCAATACTGGTGCTATGTTGATGGTTCCTTGTTACAATATGGTATAATGACGTTATTCTAATGATTGAGGCCCCTACAGTAGGAATTAGATTAAGCCAAGCTGCACAACATGACATACTCATCATTGTGATGGTCAACATCATGACGACAATCGGATATGTCTGCTCAGCGTGGTACTGCAACAACTCGTCAAGTTGCCAGCTGAAGAGTGGCAGCAGCAAAACCCGAAGTCAAGTCAACTCTGGCATGCCTTCTCCCCCATGATTCTACACCGGTATGTAAGGATGCGCCTGAACTTGGATCTAAAGCAATGGTCTATAGCTGCTGCATTGGTGCAGTGGTACTGTTGCTTCCTGCTTGGTAAACCCAAAGACTCCAAATGAGGGTGGCGGGACAACGCATTCATTTGAACTCGAAGTCTCACCGGTGCAGCTTCGGTTTGCGACGCCATGGGTTTGCATCGTTCTCCCGAGATTTACTACTGCTTCGTCTAATTATTGCTCACACCGGCTCATACCGACTTGTGCTGCTAGATGCAATATCTCCCCAGCTTGGCCATCTCGTCGATTGCGGTTGGTTGATGAGCCGCGCGGCTGTAGAGGAAGTCTTGGTATTGCCGCTACTGCTGCTGCTGCTGCTGCTACTCCTGCTCCTACTCCTGCTACTCCTTCTCCTACTCCTTATCCTACCCCCACACCTCCACCTACACCTACACCTCCTGCGGCTGCTACTACTACGACGACTACTACTACGACAACTACAACTCGAATTTCCTACTCCTACTGCTACTTCTACTCCTACTCCCGCTCCGACTCCTCCTCCTACTAGTCCTTCTAGTACTCCTACACCTACTTTTCCTACTCCTACTCCTACTCGTACTCCTGCTGCTTCTGCCACTGCCAGTGCTACGTCTAGTGCCACTGGTACGGCTCGCCATTCTACTGCTGCTGCTACTGCTACTGCTGCTACTTACTACGACCACTAACACTAACTACGACGACGATTACTGCTGCTATCCCTACTAGACACTTCAACCTTCACCGCCCAGAAGATGGTCGGTTAGTAGTCCCATCACAACGGCTGCTCTGCTTGAAACTGCTTTTTCTCGCACCAGCACGACTATGAAGATCAATTAGTTCCCACTGTGCTTAGGACACCCTGTCGTATTTCTGGACAAGATGTCCGAGGGTCTCAGAAACTGCTAGATCGTTGATATGTATGATCCCTGCTTCGCCTACAGGGGCTTGGCGTCCGAGAAGCTGCTGGTAGTTAGGGGTGTGCAGGCCCTTTTTGGGGGCTGCAGGTTAGAGCGCGGCAGAGTCCGCTGACGGCAGCCGGGCTAGGTAAGCCCAGTTAGGTCCATGCATGCCTTGAAATCAGGGATACCTTGCGAGACAAGCCCTCTCTTTGAATAGCCAGAAACTGTAGTGGTTTCATTTATTAAGGGCTATAACGATGGTTTTCAAACAACTTGAACAATTGGCTACAGCTCAGTTCAGACACAAAAAATAACGACCAGAGCTGTGCAACCGCAACCCTAACTCCAGAAATGTGCTGCACTTGTTCGAAACACTGCTTGCAAAGCGGGCCGTTATATAGGGTACGGCGACAGGATAGGAATTTTCGGGAATTGGAGGGTTCACAATCAGGACCTTCGTGATTTCGGTATATTCGGGAAATATCAGAGTTCAGGTGTTACTGCCTGAGGACCCCTATATTCAACTTGCGCATCCTCACCCTAGACCCTACAACCAAAGGTTCTGTATCCTAACTTCGAAACCTGCTTCGGCTGCAATTTGCACTGCGGCCCTATAGCCGACCGCAAACAGGCGTGCCTTTCGTGGGGAAAGTGCCTGTCGAAGATACGAATACTGAAGAGAGTATTTTCTGGGGAGGGTTGCAGCCGGTATTTGGCAATCAGTCTCACAATAAGTATATGTGGAATGCCACCAAAAAACGTCATGTATCGGTTTTGTTGGACATGTCCGGTGCAACCCGAATAATATTTCAGCTAATTTCCTCTGCATCTCGCAGCATGCAGCAGTGCCATGACCGTTGTTCAAGGCACGGGCTGTGCAAGCAGGAAGCTTGACAGCCGCCTGTCACCACAATGCGTAAGGAAGAAATGCAAGATCCCAGATAAGAAGTAAGACGAAACCAGCATTCCTCCGTTATCTCATGTCTCCTTCCCTAGACACATACAGCCAAGACACTCACTCGCCCTGGAGACCCATATTTTCGTGATTTCGGATCATGGCTGCTGCGAAATTCTAAGCATCCAAGGGCAGTCCTGGGACAGACTGACTCTGACTCTGTACAGCCGATGGGAGTGATCCTTCCCGGTGCTCCGTGGGTTCGAATGGTTAACCGCATGCATGAATCCCTAGTTGTAGATAATTGAAGAGTTCATATATACATGGAGCGAATAAAGAGCAACTCAAATCAACAAGACCACTTGTTTTAGGGTTTCCTTGTTTCCTTCGAAGCATCTGGAGCGATGAGACCAGCGTCCAGAGAACGCTGGTAATGCTCTGGGGGCTGACAGAAATGAGGTGCGGGTCCTTCTGAAGCGTTTAATATGGGGCCTATGAATAGTTACCAATACTATTTTTGGGGGGGTCCTTATTGTAATCAGAGTATAATTATCCCACAAACCCTATTTAAAGATTAAGGCCCCTATATTATGCGAGGGTTGCCGGTGTAGGTGTACGGTTGGGGTACCAGAACTCCGCACAGAGCTCCACCAGCAGTAGGTTTGGCCGTGGGGTCTGTTTCAAGAGAGCTGTTAGTCCATAGCATGTGTGGCAAGGATAGCAATGGTCTAGAACTGTTTTGCATGTACATCTGACGACCGCAAAGCCCTTCTGCCCAACCGGCCCCTGAAAGTTTGGGCGTATCGGTTCTGGAGTGATTGTTGTTGAGAGTTTAGGTATGTTGTGACTTGCCCTCGCAGCTCGTGTATATGGTTGGGAGTTTGAGGTAAACGTGGTAAACGTCACCCTCAACTCTAAGCCTTTCAAGAACACTGAAGCCCAAATTGCCCTACAACCCTCAATAGTCCGGAACAGCACCAATTTCAAGACATGTCGCCACTGCCTCCCCGGCCAAAGCTATCAGGAAAAAGGCCGACAAGATGGGTGTCTCGTGCCACCCCATAGGATGACACTACGGCCCTAATCGCCGTAAGCCCTTTAAGCCCAGACAGACCCCGAAGCCCAACCAGAAAACCCCCTAAGCCCTAAGCACCCCTCAGCCAAGAACAACAGAACAAAAACGTAGAAACCCCTTACGGGAACCCATAAAGCAACCTTATCAAGCTGGCCCATTCATTACGAAACCATTGTAGACCCCTTCACGGAGCACTTTAAATGAACCGTCAAAGGACTCCCAACTGCGTTTCTGACAAAGGGTTTTCTGTCGAAGCCATGGCCTGCCAAGAGTTTGACATTGACGTCCAGGCACTTCAGAGTTTCTTAAGATGATTGAGCCGCTTCGGAGTGTATTAAGATGATTCTCATGTCTCTATTATACTATACCAGACTAGACTCGACTCGACTCTACTCTTAGTCAATGGCTTCCACCCAGACCGGTGTGGTGTCGGATTTTCTGAGGTGAGGACTTCAGACATTGGTCTCATTCTATATTAGATATGTAACATACATGCGTATGTATTCTTTTTAGGCTGCTAATCAGTGTGTATTGGGAGTATGGCAGGTCGGGACTTTGCAAGTGTGGGTTGCAGGTCAGGGTTGAAAGGTTCTGTCCAAGAGAGTCCATATATACTACTATTATGCAACGGGGTCACAACAACCATAATGAGCATGGCCCTTTGAGGCCATATTCCACAATGGCAGTGTATATAGAGCCTCCCTAACCCCCAAACCCTAAACCCTAAGCCCAACGACCCTCTGACTTTTGCTGTATTTCGCAGGTGGGCAGTGTTGCTCATATCCCGACACTCCGATACCCCCTAATTCTACAAGTACACTAAAGACCCAAGATCTATCAATAGATGTACATATACATATACACAGATAACATAATATAATATAGTATAAGATATACAAGATATATGTAATGTGTATGTGTGTGTGTATATATACATACATATATAGCTTCCCATCTTAAGGAATAATTATGCATATGAACTTGCTGAGGTGTCGGCAGATTACCGGCGCTTCAAGGCTCTTCCGCGCGCCTGCTGCCCCCAGCCCTTCTTTCGGGCTCGGAAGAGGAAGAGAGAGGAGGACGGAGATTCGGGTTCAGATTCCTGCAACCTTCATCTCTAAACCCTAAGCATCCCACACGCCAGGAAGTTTCGGGACCTCGGATCCAGGGCTTTGTGGATCCAGTTTCCAGTGGGGATTTGTAGCCCTCATTTTCCGGATTTCAGCCATCCGCAGGCGGCGACAAGCAATCGGCTCTCTTCTGAGACCCTGCCCGCGGAGCAAGCGAGGCTGTGGAAGATCACCTGACAGTTTTCATGGACCTCAAAGAATTTCTCGGGGTCTGAGGCTTTGGGCTCGGAGTCCCGGGCCATTGAAGCCACGAAGGGATGGTAGTGAGCTGGAGGTTGTCTTACATGAGTAGCAAAGACTACCGCTTGGATTGCAACGTCCATGTGCTGGCCCGGGGAACGAGACGGCAGAGTTTGCTCCCTTCAATCGGGCCTTAAAAACTGCCTCCTCTTTTCTGGACGTTCCTGATTATAGTTATAGTATACTGGGCCCCAAACCCTATTTTACTTGCTAAGGCCCCTATATTAGGTTTCAGTCTCTCAAGACCTGCATACACTGGTTGGTCTTGCGAAACATAGATCTTGTTGCACAGGGCTTCCTGCATGTCATAGTTTTCGCACGACCATGTTGGTGAAGATTCATAGTTCATGCTCCTGGATGGCGTTAGGCGCCGGTTTTCTGTGAAGAATACGTTGACAGCGAAGGGTGCCCTAAAACCCGTACTGCGACAGAAGAGCCAGTGTGATCTTTCTCTTGACCTTCTCAGCACCCGGAAATCTGGACATTGTCCCCGGGCGCTGGAGCCTGAACCCAAAACACCAACATGGGAATTCCTGGACCCTTCTCCCGCGAAGGCTTCTCCAGAGCCTTGCCAAAGATGCCCAGCAGAGGCCGGTCTTTGGGGAAAGCCGGGTTGGGGCTGAGAGCGCAAGAAAGAAAGAAGGAAAGAGAGAAAGTGAGAGGGAGGTTGAAAGAGAAACCCGACAGGAAGATCGAAAGGAGGGGAGAAGGAACGAAAGAAATAACGACGAGAGGAAAGACAGAACCAGAGCAACCAGAAGCAACAAAAAGACAGGACGAAAGGAGGAGAGAGAGAGAGAGAGAGAAAGAACAAACGAAAGAAATGCACACAAAGATAGACAGTTAGACCGGCAGAAAGACAGAACGAACGAACGAACGAACGAGAGAGAACTAACTATCGACAGAACACTGATTAAGTTCTCAACGAAGGAAGTTGAAATGAAAGAACAATAACCGTAAATAAATACAGACAGAGAAAGAAAAAACGACAGACAGGCAGAAAGAGAGAACCACATAGATACGCTCAGAAAAGACATAAGGAAAGAACGACATCAATACAAAAACGCCAGAACGAGACAAAGAAAGTTCGAACTATGGAACGAACTAGCGAAAGATTGAGCTCAAAAATCACAAAAGGGAAGAACTACATAAATACAGAACTAACGAAAAAACGACATGACAACCCAACGACGCGAAGAAACAACGAAAAACAGCAATCAAGAAAGACAGAAAGATCGAACTACAGGGCTAAATGAATAATGTACGACAGAAACAAAGAAGGACACAACCAAAGCAATCATGACTTGAAGAAAGAGACAAGGACAGAACGAAAGAATCAACTCAACGAGGCAATAAGGACAGAAACTAAGAGGGAGATAAAGGACAAACACAGGCAATAAACAATGCCAGAATTCCACGCAAAGAAAGCACCAATTGGAGAAAGACACCCGAGGGTAACTTGAGGAACGAGCTTTGCCATAAGCTCAAGCTTAGGTTCAAGTTTAGGAGCCAGTTCGCAGCGCAGCAGACAAGGAGCACTGCACCAAGCGTGTTTGTTCATTAATATCTGCTCGTGTTGCAAGTACATAGAGGACACAGAATTCGGCTTTCGAACCTTGCAATGTAGCGCCATGCGTGCTCACCAGCTATTTTGCAACTCGCGCAACTACAGCGAGGAAGAAGACTGAAGTTTCTAGAGAGCTTGTCGACGCTGAAGCATACCTTGTGCATACACGGATATCCGTTTCTACGACGAGCATGCTCTCGCCTTCTCTCTCTCCCTCTCTCTATCTCTTTCTCTCTATCTCTCTCATCTCTCATCTCTCATCTCTCTCTCTCTCCCTCTCCCGCTCCCTCTTCTCCCTCTCCCTCTTCTCCCTCTCCCTCTTCTCCCTCTCCCCCTCGCTCGCTCGCTCGCTCGCTCTCTCTCTCTCTCTCTCTCTCTCTCTCTCTCTCCCATGAATACAAAGATCTTGATCGGCATGCAGTGCAGTTCTATGTTGTGCCCCGGCCATCTAAGCGCCGGCCTGCGACTCTCTACTCCCGGCCAATAGCTTCCTATATAAGCATCCTACGCAGCTATTGTTCCACCAGGCCTTAAGCTGAAGACCCTTGATGCAACCGTCAAAAGTTCAGCAACAACCGCTGGAGTTAAGGTTCTAGGCCCTCAATACCACAAACATCGGCCGTCAGAGGGGGAAGTACCAATCGTTCAACGCAGGCCGGAACATGAAAATTGCACGGAATGCTGCGTGAAGCGGCTGGGCGGATTTGGATCTCTGTTCTGGGGTTTATTTCCTATTTTTTGGCTTGATAGGGTTCGTATAGGCCATGTAACTGGGTTTCAACCAGAGGGCTCGGGGGTTGGAGTGGAGAAGTTTGAACAGTCCAGAGCTCGAGGCTTGGCGCATAAGGTCTCCAGGTTTCGGTCCGCAGAGGTGTATGGAGCCCCCGGCGTCAGGAGGTGAGCTGGGCATACGAAGTTTTGGTGTGCCACAAGTGGTCGGGGGCCGAGGGCACGACACCTTGGAGCTCAAGCTCGCCCTCGCAAGTTGTAGTAATTCTTAGCGAGCAACTGGGTAGGGCAGGCGAAGCTCTCGCAGGAATTCCGGTGACAGTTTAAAACAGAACTGTTAGTCGTGATGGCAAGCAGAGCTCCGCTTTTTACAAATCCTGAAGCACATCCAATGTACATGTACCCGCTTAAACCACGTAATTAAGCCTGAATGACCATAAGTCCATAAGTTGTATGCCAGTTAAACCCGTTTGCGCTCAAGCTTGTGGGTTGGGTCGTTGGCCGTCTGCCCCAGATGCCAAGGCGCAATCACGCATCGCCTCCTGTTTCCGAGGAATTCATGAGCGGCAGGCCGGGCGCAGGGCTTCGGATTAGCGGTGAGGATGTTGGGGTCTCGGCTTTACCTTTGCGCCGGAATCCGGAAGCCAGTGTTCGCAGTTCAACCACGTCAATGACACAGCCTCCTGACTTGTTCGTGTTCTCGTGCATGTTGTGAGCCGTACCCTCACCCAAAACCCTACACTGTGAGGCAGTGCAGAGAGCTATTTGGCCCCGATGTATCACTTGGATTAGTTTGGGCTATTGAGTTCCACGTGAATTTCAGGGTTTGGGATGTATGGCTCAATCGTTCAGTCCCAAGTCTACAGCGGAGACAGTTGCAACTTTAGGTCCAGGTTGCACCTGAAGCCCAAACTACACCAAAATGCTAAATTTAGATTCTCAAGCCCTAATCGTCGGTACCCTAAACCCTAAACCGAAAATCGCGGCCCTAAATCCGGTCAAACCCTGGACCCTAGAAGCCCTAAATGACCTAAGAGCCAACACCTAATCTAGGGGCCTTAATAGTTGGAGTCGGGTTTTGGGGCTTTTTATATTATCACTATTATAATAAGGAACCCCAGGAATAATTTTGGTAATTATTTAGGCCCTACATTACATCCCAAGCTCTGCAACGTTTGCTCGGAGGTCCACAGAGGAGGCTCTCGCAGGTGGCTTTCTGCTGCCTGAATCCACCTCCTGGCTCCAGGCCGAGTTTGTATTTGCTGTTTTGGTGTGTATTTGGTGGTTTCGAAGGGAAGGGTCCAGCATGCTTCGAGTTGAAAGATCGGGTGAAGGGATGCAGGGTTTAGGAGGAAAGTTGTCGAACCAGGCTTCGCGTTTGTTTGTGCAAACTTGTTTTTCCTATGTTCCACTTCGTTACTGCGGCTAGTAAGGTGAAAGCCTCAGCGATTGGACATCGTCTAGTCTAGTACTGTGTCGCCGTAAAGCCCTTCTCCGCGTGTGTCGGACTCTTTCTCGATTCTTTTCACACCCGCAGCTCGGAATGCCAGAACATGGACATCATTCAGTAGCATTCATACATGCATGCGTTCATACGTACATGCATATATGCATGCATTGTGGATAATCTTATCTTGTCTTGGCTTATCTTAGCTTCTCCGATCTCATTATCCATCTATCTATCTATCCATGTCATGGTACCCGGAAGAGGTTCTTCAACAATAGCCCAGAGGATGACATCTTCAGCTCTCCTGATGGACTCCGAAGCGCTGGCCTCGTGCCGCATCCCGACAGTATTATTTTGGGACCTTGAGAATTAGAATGTTTTTTTTGAGGGCTGCTTATTGTAATTGTAGTCAAATATCCCGCCAAAACTCTGTTCTAGTTATTAAGGCCCCTACAGTATCATTTGGGGACCTTGCCAGCATTGTGATGTTGGATTTCGGGGTGGGGTTCCGTCGCTTCGGGCTTGCTTGCTCTTTGGGGTCCCTTGCTCTTTGGGGTCCACGAGCGCGGCATGGCGGTTTCGTTGTTGTCGTGCCTGTTGCGGATGTTACGGCTAACGGTGTACCGGACTGCGGCGACGGGAACCAAAAGTGGGTGGCTGCACGGTCGAGGTGATAGTGATGAAGAGAATGACTTAGCTTATTTAGAGAATGAATCTTCTTGCGAAGGTTTTTGCGACTGTGTGTTTCGAACTACGTGTTTTTCAGCAGGCTAGCTTCAGGTGACTCTTTTGGCCAAAGCAAGTTTTGTGGTGCTCGGTTCTTCTTGTCAGAATCATTGACACACTACATTGTTAAAAAGCTTGAATTCCTCTCCAGTGGAATATCCAAACCCTACAAAACACCATGAACATCCCTTAGGCCTAGAGTTATCGCAACCCCATAACAACCTCAGAAAAGCTCAATCCCCAGGCCCGGTGGTTTTGCCGCGGCCGTGGTCGATCCCCCCTGGCAGAGCAAGAGTCGAGGTTAGGGTTCCCTTACATGAAGACTGCATAAGCGTTCCTAGAAGGGTTCTTACGGGTGTAGGGATTTAAACTTGACAGCGGATGGACGAACCCTGACCCGGCGCCTGCCTCACCGTCCTGCTGTGCAGGGGCGCCGAGTCAGTGATTCAGTAAGTGTGCGTGTGTGTGTGTGTGTGTGTGTGTGTGTGTGTGTGTGTGTGTGTGTGTGTGTGTGTGTGTGTGTGTGTCCACCCCTGTTTCGAAGGGTAGGCAAATCTGAGTCGAATGAGCAGGGGGACGGAGGGGGTGCAGGGGAGCTCCGTCCAACGAAGCTCTCCCCTACACCCTAGGAAAACGTACCTGCTTTGCCTGCGCCTGGGCCCCGTCGTGGGCAGCTAGCGAGGCACTCTTGCCAGTCAAAGTTCTAGTTGCTGCCATGTTGATGAGCCTGGAGACCCCATGCTAGTCATGTTTGAAGGTTCTGACTTCTCCTGACTTATGCTGATTTCACAGACCTGCGACACACTGTGTCAAGTGTGATTCACAACGGCATTCCCTATGGGCGCCGTGTCTCCCAGAGGTAGCTCTGGCGGCTGACTTTCCCGATTGATTCTATAAGCATCGGATGACTTTCTCTGACTTTATATCCATGCTTGCAAGCTGACTTTCCCAGTGAATTCACCGACGTCTTCACCGAAACCTGAAAGCTGACTTCACCATTGACTTCTTTATTATGATAGTGACTTCACCGAGCTGACTTTCCCACTGACTTGTCGCAGGTCTTCGGCTGGAAGCGAAGTAGGAAAGCTGTGCGTTTGATAGCTACTGAGTATCCTGCTTTGCGTGTAGCAAGTGATCAGCCTGGTCCTTCTGTAGTTCATCAAAACCGTCAGCAAGTTCTGCAGCAAGACGTGCCGCCAGCAATCACGCTTCATGCGGATGGCACAGGTTTTAAGTTGTCATTTCGATCAGTGGCCGACTTTGCTGAATATTCAGCAATCATGTCGGCAAACTTGACTCATGTTCGAGGTCATAGGGACGTCTGTGCTGGCCTGAACAACTTGCTTGACATACAGCAGACTGTTGCAGAGCTTGTGTTTGTCCACCCCTGTTTCCAAGTTTCAAAGGGTAGGCAAATCTGAGTCGAACGAGCAGGGGTCTGCACGGCTGGGGTGATTGGTTTAGTACATGTGTTTGCTTGCTTGTGCGACTCGTAGACTGCAGTTTTCGCGACATGAGTGCGGTTTGCATATGTTGGAATGCGTAGACTCTGCAGTTTCGTGACATGAGTGCGGTTTGTATATGTTGGAATGCGTAGATTCTGCAGTTTCGTGACATGAGTGCGGCTCGCCAATGTTGGAATGCGTAGACTTCAGTTTCGTGTCATCAGTGCGGTTCGCCTATATTGGAATGCGTTGACTCTGCAGTTTCGTGACACATGAGTGCGGTTCGCCGATGTTGGAATGCGTAGACTCCGCAGTTTCGTGACATGAGTGCGGTTCGCTGATGTTGGAATGCGTAGATTTTGCAGTTTCGTGACATGAGTGCGGTTCGCCGATGTTGGAATGCGTAGACTCTGCAGATTTGTGACATGAGTGTAGTTTGCCCATGTTGGAATGCGTAGACTCTCTGACATGAGTGTGGTTCGCCTATGTTGGAATGCGTGGACTCTGCAGTTTCGTAGACTTTCTGCTTTGAGACGCTGCTGTCAATAAGTCCGGAAGGGCGTGTGTGTGTCAACCGGTGTTTCGAACGGCTACAATGAGCCCGGCAGAGCTTGTGTGTGTCCACCCCGGTTTCAAAGTTTCAAAGGGTCGGCAAATCTGAGTCGAACGAGCAGGGGTCTGTACGGCTGGAGTGATTGGTTTAGTACATGTGTTTGCTTGCTTGTGCGACTCGTAGACTGCAGTTTTCGCGACATGAGTGCGGTTTGCATATGTTGGAATGCGTAGACTCTGCAGTTTTGTGACATGAGTGCGGTTTGTATATGTTGGAATGCGTAGACTCTGCAGTTTCGTGACATGAGTGCGGCTCGCCAATGTTGGAATGCGTGTGCTTCAGTTTCGTGTCATCAGTGCGGTTCGCCTATGTTGGAATGCGTAAACTCTGGAGTTTAGTGACACATGAGTGCGGTTCGCTGATGTTGGAATGCGTAGACTCTGCAGTTTCGTGACATGAGTGCGGTTCGCTGATGTTGGAATGCGTAGATTTTGCAGTTTCGTGACATGAGTGCGGTTCGCCGATGTTGGAATGCGTAGACTCTGCAGATTTGTGACATGAGTGCGGTTTGCCTATGTTGGAATGCGTAGACTCTCTGACATGAGTGTGGTTCGCCTATGTTGGAATGCGTAGACTCTGCAGTTTCGTAGACTTTCTGCTCTGAGACGCTGCTGTCAATAAGTCCGGAAGGGCGTGTGTATGTCAACCGGTGTTTCGTCAAAGGGTAGGCAAATCTGAGTCGAACGAGCAGGGATCTGTGCGGCTGGAGTAATTGGCTCAGTACATGTGTTTGTTTGCTTGTGCGACTCGTAGACTGCAGTTTCGCGACATGAGTGCGGTTTGAGTACTGTGCAAGTGCAAGTTTGGCAAACGTTTTTCGTCTGTGGTGAATGCGTGCATGCCTACATGCGTTCGGAGTGCGCATCTCTCTGCTTTGCTGCATCGCAAGTGTTGTACAAGTGCAAGAGTACGGCGTTTTGTCGTGTAGGAGTGACGCTTCTGGAGCGAGCTGTGCCTCAGGGGTCGGAGGTTGAAGTTCTGTAGGTGCAAGTGACGTGCAAGTGACGTGCAAGGGACGTGCAAGTGATGTGCAAGGGAGGTGCAAGTGCCGTGCAAGTGACATGCAACAGTACAAGGTCCTATGTGTTTGCGAGAAGTTGTGCTGTGCAGACGGAGGTTTGTGCAAGCAAGGGACATGCAAGTGATGTGCGAGAGAAGGGCAATGGAAGTTTCTGAAGCAGTAGGGTTGTGCGAGAGATGCGCAAGCGCCCAGCAAGTGACGTGCAAGGGATGTGCAAGAGTTATGCAAGTGACATGCTTTGACGCATTCAAGAATTCCCATGGGAGGCGTCGAAGGTGACCATTCATGCAGTTACATTCGTGATGTTGCCCGAGCCAAAGCAGCCACCGTCGTGAACCGGACGCCGCGATCGGCAAGAGCAGTGCAACTGAGTGCGTGTCGTCGTGCACAAGGGATGTGCAAGTGCAGTGCAAGTGATCTGTAAGGTATGTGCAGGCAGTCAATGAGTGATGTGCGAGTGTTGTGTGTTCATGCTTTTGCTTGTGTCAGAAGCGAAGTCGAGAGTTTCTCTCATCCGCAAGTACACTTGGCCAACGTGTTAGGCTGAAATTGCTGTTCACAACTTTGTGCGGTGGTTAGCAAATCTTGGATACCCATGTCATTTGTGCGAAGCTTTGATGAAACCGTAACAGTGCTTGAGTGTGACGTAGACAAGAGCACGGCGTTTTGTCGTGTAGGAGTGAAGCTTGTGGAGCGAGCTGTGCTTCAGGGGTCGGAGGCTGAAGTTCTGTAGGTGCAAGTGACGTGCAAGGGACGTGCAAGTGATGTGCAAGGGAGGTGCAAGTGCCGTGCAAGTGACATGCAACAGTACAAGGTCCTATGTGTTTGTGAGAGGTTGTGCTGTGCAGAGTCAATTGTTGCGGGTTTGCCTATGTTGCAATGCGTAGACTCTCTGACATGAGTGTGGTTCGCCTATGTTGGAATGCGTAGACTCTGCAGTTTCGTAGACTTTCTACTTTGAGACGCTGCTGTCAATAAGTCCCCTGTTTCAAAGAGTAGGCAAATCTGAGTCGAACGAGCAAGGGCCTGCACGGCTGGAGTGCTTGGTTCAGTCCATGTGTTTGCTTGCTTTTGCCACTCGTTGACTGCAGTTTCGCGACATGAGTGCGGTTTGCATATGTTGGAATGCGTAGACTCTGCAGTTTCGTGATATGAGTGCGGTTTGCATGTGTTGGAATGCGTAGACTCTGCAGTTTCGTGACATGAGTGCGGCTCGCCAATGTTGGAATGTAGTTTCTGCAGTTTCGTGACATGAGTGCGGTTTGCCGATGTTGGAATGCGTAGACTCTGCAGACTGGTGACACGAGTGCGGGTTTGCCTATGTTGCCATGTGTAGACTCTCTGACATGAGTGTGGTTCGCCTATGTTGGAATGCGTAGACTCTGCAGTTTCGTAGACTTTCTGCTTTGAGACGCTGTTGTCAATAAGTCCGGAAGGGCAAGAGTCTTATGAACAGCTTGCAGGGTCTGTGTGTGTCCACCCCTGTTTCAAAGGGTAGGCAAATCTGAGTCGAACGAGCAGGGGTCTGCACGGCTGGAGTGATCGGTTCAGTCCATGTGTTTGCTTGCTTTTGCGACTTGTAGACTGCAGTTTCGCGACATGAGTGCGGTTTGCATATGTTGGAATGTGTAGACTCTGCAGCTTCGTGACATGAGTGCGGTTTGCATATGTTGGAATGCGTAGACTCTGCAGTTTCGTGACATGAGTGCAGCTCGCCAATGTTGGAATGCGTATACTTCAGTTTCGTGTCATCAGTGCTGTTCGCCTATGTTGGAATGCGTAGACTCTGCAGTTTCGTGACACATGAGTGCGGTTCGCTGATGTTGGAATGCGTAGACTCTGCGTAGATTTTGCAGTTTCGTGACATGAGTGCGGTTCGCCGATGTTGGAATGCGTAGACTCTGCAGAATTGTGACATGAGTGCAGTTTGCCTAGGTTGGAACGCGTAGACTCTTTGACATGAGTGTGGTTCGCCTATGTTGGACCGCGTAGACTCTGCAGTTTCGTAGACTTTCTGCTTTGAGACGCTGCTGGAAATGATTGCTGAGAGTATTCCTGCAATCATTGCTATTTGCCACGTTCTGAAAGCGATTTGCTGACTCAAACAGACCAGTAGCCTGTAGTCAAATTCAGGTCATGTCGGAGTCCAGCTTTGAGTTTGCAGTTCTGTAGGTGCAAGTGACGTGCAAGTGACGTGCAAGTGACGTGCAAGGGACGTGCAAGTGATGTGCAAGGGAGGTGCAAGTGCCGTGTAAGTGTGCAAGGGATGTGTAGTTTGCAGCAGGGTTCGGCCATGGCTGGTGGTGGCACTGTGGTTTCTGGTGGTCTGGTGGCGATCTGGACAAGTGAGTGCGCATTGTCATGCAAGTGTCGTGCAAGTGATTGCATTGTCATGCATGGGTTATGTACGTGAGCGCTTCCTGTCAGTAAGTTCGAAAGTGCATGTGTATGTTGACCGGTGTTTCGAACGGCTGCAACGAGCCCGAGAGGGCTTGTGTGTGTCCACCCCTGTTTCGAAGGGTAGGCAAATCTGAGTCGAATGAGCAGGGGCTTTCTGCTTTGAGACGCTGCTGGAAATGATTGCTGAGAGTATTCCTGCAATCATTGCTATTTGCCACGTTCTGAAAGCAATTTGCAGACTTAAACAGACCAGTAGCCTGTTGTCAAATTCAGGTCATGTCGGAGTCCAGCTTTGAGTTTGCAGCTCTGTAGGTGCCAGTGACGTGCAAGCGACGTGCAAGGGACGTGCAAGTGATGTGCAAGGGAGGTGCAAGTGCCGTGTAAGTGTGCAAGGGATGTGCAGTTTGCAGCAGGGTTCGGCCATGGCTGGTGGTGGCACTGTGGTTTTTGGTGGTCTGGTGGCGATCTGGACAAGTGAGTGCGCATTGTCATGCAAGTGTCGTGCAAGTGATTGCATTGTCATGCATGGGTTATGTACGTGAGCGTTTCCTGTCAGTAAGTTCGAAAGTGCATGTGTATGTTGACCGGTGTTTCGAACGGCTGCAACGAGCCCGAGAGGGCTTGTGTGTGTCCACCCCTGTTTCGAAGGGTAGGCAAATCTGAGTCGAATGAGCAGGGGGACGGAGGGGGCGCAGGGGAGCTCCGTCCAACGAAGCTCTCCCCTACACCCTAGGAAAACGTACCTGCTTTGCCTGCGCCTGGGCCCCGTCGTGGGCAGCTAGCGAGGCACTCTTGCCAGTCAAAGTTCTAGTTGCTGCCATGTTGATGAGCCTGGAGACCCCATGCTAGTCATGTTTGAAGGTTCTGACTTCTCCTGACTTATGCTGATTTCACAGACCTGCGACACATTGTGTCAAGTGTGTGTGTGTGTGTGAGCGTAAGCCGTGCAGAATTGAGGCCTTATTCAACCTAAAGACATCCCAAGCGTTCAACGTCGTTGTGGTCTTTCGACTTGCGGAATGTTCTACCGTGGTTATAGTTTGTGTCAGGAGTCCGCTACCAGAAGTGCCAGTCGGATGAGCAGCTTGTCCTAGCATACTGTGGCCAAAGGTGGACAGAGCTGCTTGTCAGGGTCTCATGGCTTTGGGCTGATGGGTGCATAGATGTGCGGAGCATTGCTCTATGGAAGACTTGCTCGTTTTGAGCCGGCACCCCCTCACGGTGCAGCAAAACTCAGAGCCAGCACATCCAAGCCCTTTTCTCTGACACACACACACACACAAGCAAAGCCCAGACCCTTCAGCTTGAAAGTCGCTTGAAAGTCTACGATGGTAGATTCAATACGAAACTGCTCTGAGGCTCCCACAGCTGCGCTTGGGAGAGCTCTTGGCTCCCGGCGGCCTTTGTGCCTTATGGGCTCCCTGGCAGCAGGGTGCAGAGAAGACGAGTCTCCAGTTCTTGGTCCTTCTTTCAGGTTTGCTGGGTTGAGGGCTACCAGCTACCATGACAAGAGCACAAGCAAGACGCCCGGGACATCCTCGCAGGGGCTCCCCCTTCAATCCCAGAGTTCTAGGTCCTAGAGTCCTAGAGCCTGCCTTTTCCCACCCGAATCATAGAACCCCCACAGTCTTCATTCCCGGATCCTAAGGCCTAAGCCTTCAGCACCTCAGTCCAGACACCCCGCCTCTCCAAAAGCTGTGGAAGCCAGGGAGCCCCCCACCCCGGAGGAATGATCATTGTTGCGGGGGTAGTTAGTTGCGCCCGTTTTTGGAAGTGGGCCTTCTATACCTGGTACCTTAGACCTCCAGCCTATTGGCAGGTGACTAACGATCCGAAGAAGCAGGCTCGGGCCGTGTTTTTGGATTTACGATTGAAACGCGGCCTAGGGGGTGCAGGGGGTAGACCAAGGTCAGAGCAGTGCCAAGCAAATGGATACATTGACAGCACTGTGTTTCGCTAGCGAAAGCTGAGTAGCCATACAGACGGCATGATACAAGTGCTCGAGTTTGAAGTCTTGCATAAGTAGGCTCATAAACAACGGCACACGTACAGTTACATGTATCTCGAGGTACATATCCGTATAGCTATATCCCTATATATCCCTTTATGCCTAGAGTATTTATCTACCTACCTACCTACCCACGTCTATCTATCTATTTATCTAATTCTCTCTCTATATCTATACACATGTGTATACATAGTTATATATATATATATGCAGTACATGTCCATGATGCGGAGTCTCATACTTTACATACTCACTCCTACTCTTGCCCTGTGCAGGCATTTGTGTCGGAGAAGCTCTTCCCTGAGCGCCTCGGCTTTTGTTGCTCTCAGATTGAAACGTCATCACCGGCTGGCCAGTAGCATCCACCGACATCTGAAGACGACGACGGCAGGCGAGGTTTCTTACTGATGTGAATCCCTGTCTAAGCGCGATGAAAACAAGACTGCTTTCTACTGCCAGAACCCTCAAAGCCTACGCCCCAAACCCTCAATGACAAACCTTGGGCCTATGCCTAAGGTGGGGGCTTCGTGAAGTTGCATGCTGGATATGGATCAAGGTCGCTGTCTCAGACACCAGCTGTAGGCTACAATCTCCACCTGGGGGTTGTTCTATCGTGCGGCCGCTTTTTGAATGATCTTCTTGCTAGAAGATCTGACTAATTTAGGTAGTCAAAGAGCATCTTGCCAAACACCTTCAGCTATTGCACATTTTGTCGACTACCTTGCTCACATCTTGCAACTCAAGCTTTAGATTCCGATGCTTCCGGTGTCATGGAAATTGAACTCCAGGGAGCTGGATCGTTCAATACGGGTGTGTCACGGGCTATGTTGTGATGCAAACCATGCAGACAGTCCTAGAAATTATAATGAAAGCAAGCCAGCCCCCCGAGACTAGATGTCGAGGAAGCCGGCAAGCACTGATAATGGTAATTTCCTCCAAACCAGTATGGAACCCCTGAAGAAGGTTTGCATAATCGGACAGCAAGGCCTTTTTCAGGTTGCATGTTGGCTAGTGGGACGTAGACGTAGATTGATTCGTGCATCCTGCAGGGTCTCAGCCGAGCATGTGTGACGTCAGGACAGTCGAGAGTCGTCATCTGTTCGATCACCTTGTGGTTCAAGAGTTTTGGCCTTGTTCTTGGACCCCCCAGCTCTAGCCAAAAAACCTCTGGCAGCTCTAGCCAAAAAGACCTCTGGAGGCTCATGAAGTGCCTGCTCCTTGTTTTGGGGCTCTTTGGCCAGGCAGTTGGCGACTTATCGGAGACGTGCTCTTCGGAATCCGGGTGTGAGGAGAGTGCTCTCACGCAGTTGGCACGTCGACAGAATGTCTCCCAGGAGCAGCCTCAGTACTTCGCCCGCCACGATGCTTTCATGCAGAACTGGGCCGGCCTGGTGCTGGGAGATTGCTGCAGGATGTTCCCCAACTTTGCGTCCAAGCTCGAGAAGTACGATAAGGAGTTGAAGGATTTCCTCACGCACGGCATCTCGCCATCGCCGGGTCACCCCATCTACTCCGAGTCCACCCCGGTCGTCTGGAAAGACCCGGACGCGGAAGAGGAGGAGGAGGAGGAAGAAGAACAACAGGATCCTGACGACTTCGACGACACCGACGACTTCGACGATTCCGACGACTCGGATGACGGTGCCGTGGCGTTGGAGGATGGGGACGATGACGACGAAGGGGGTAAATACTATGAATCGGATCTGCTGCAGCAGGGAGTTTCCGGATCCTCGGCGTCGTCCGAAGCCCTGGAGTCAAGTCGCCGTCGCCGGCACCGCCGGCGTCGTGTGCACCGACGTCGGCGTCGAGGCACCAATCGGCCCGAGTGCCTCGAGGCCGTGGCCGGAGCCGGGATGGAAATCGCCTTCTTGATGTTTGACGTCATGGGCGTGAAGCCTCCGAAGGCCGGTAAGGGACCCGCCAAGAGCGTGTTGAAGAAGTACTTGGACGAGCCCGCCTCCTTTCAGAAGGTCTGGACACATTGGAAGAAGCTCCGGGTGAACCGTGCAGCCCGGGACAACGCCAATGATGCTTGGAAAGGGGCCAAAGTCCTTTGGGATGAAGATATCCTGAAGGACATGTTCGAGGCCGCTGTTTCTTCCTTAAGCTGGTGGGAAATCAGCTTGATGGTTCTAGAGTTTGGCGCCCAGGTTGTTCTTCTTTTTGTTTCAGGTGGAACCGCTTCCGTTATTAAGATTGCGTTGTTGATCCCGTCCGCCATAGACCTCTGGAATGCTATGAGTGGAGTGAACTCCAACTGCTTGTGAGTAGAGTCCATTCCATCACATTGCTGTGAACTCCGATGATAGGCAACGCCCTGCCGCCCCGTGCGAAAGGGAGGCTACTCGTGTTGCCATCGTTTTAGAGCGGAGTCTCATTTAAGATTGCCGTGTGGACTATCCATCCATGGATCCACGGTACGATTTTGGACTCGGGCGCGCAACCACTGGCAACAGCCCGATCCGACAGAAACACTTGCAAAAGCCAGCGCTCCAACTCTTCAAGGCATTGAAACTGAAGTGCCCCAGGTGACCAACGATGGCGAACCAGTCCTCCCCTTTGGCGCAGATCGGCCACGGCTTCCCTTTGAGCCTTTGCAAACACTTGGAGTCGGAATGAGGGTAGCAGCTTCAGGCAGTATGGGATATAGGATTTACATGCCAAGCTTCGGCCGGCCGAGAGCATCCTGTTAAGGTAGGAAACTGTTCAAGAGGGAATGCGTTTGAGCTCCCGTGAACAACAGGCTTCATATACTGAGCACCCAATCAAAGGCCACCTAGACGTCAATCAGTCAGATTCCTATATGCAGGGCATGAAGGTCCAAGAAACACTTTTAGACTAAGAAGAGGGAGGCGCGCTGCCTGAGCCTACGGTTTAGGGTTTTGGGATTTTGGGTTTGGAGTCTCAGGCAAGGGGGCCTTTGTTGCAGGGCCTGCATAACACCAGCTTACAAGGACTTGTTTGCATCTCGGATTCTACAAAATGCTTGTAGTACAAAGCCCCAGTCCGGTGAGTTACGGCCATGAATCTCTAGTTACATGCGCAGACGAACCCAGGCTCTCCATCCACGCCGAGAAATAATCGGCAGTCAAATTCAGTGAAACAGCCAAGGAGAAAGTGCTGGTGGCCAGGCTCGATCATGTCTGACGTGCTTTCATAAAAGTTGGACTCAGCTGCTTCTTTACACGGTTTCTTCTGAATCTTGTGAACTCTTATAAGGTTGTGCACTAAGTGCGGAATCACCCAGTCTAGCAGATCTCTCCAGATGTGTTAGATGTGATTTTGGGGGTAGCAGTCAGGAGTGCAGCATACCCAGGGGAAATGGAATTGAGCACATGTTTTGGTATGTATACGTACTGTTTGCGGTCCACTTGGGCGGTAGGGCTTGGGACTACACTGAACAAAGAAGCAAGCAGATGGATGGATGGACAGCCATACAGACACACACACACACACACACACAGAGATGTGTATGAAGAGTTACCATAATTTTCGGTGGTTTTCGTCACCTCAGCCGCTGAACCACGACACATGGCCGACGGTTTCAGATTGTCAGAGCTTGTGCCAACGTCATCTGATTTGAGGATCATGGCCTGTCTGATAATATGCTTTCTCGTTCAGGGGTCTAGGGCTGTATGCTTGGGGGCTTTAGGGATTAGGGTCTAGGGTTTAGGGGTTTGGGCTCTAGGCCTGTATGGGGGATTTAGGGATGTTTTGGGAGTCTGGGCTTCATCTGATGCAACCTGACTTAGGCCCTAGAAGCCCCCATCCATCGGGATCGGAATGCACTTGCTGGGTTCTTGTTAAAGGGTTTGTTTCAAGTTACCATAAAGGGATCTATAGTAAATAATATGGCCTCTTAAGTTACCATATTTGGGATCTATAGTAATTAAATAATATGGTTTCTGTGTTAAGTTAATCTAATAATTTAGATTAAAGTCCCTCAGATTCAGGATGGCAGGCTCGGGAGCCAGAGCAATGCTGCCTGCCCTTTTGGAGTTTCCAAAACCCCACGCTCTTGGTTTTGACTGCCGCATATGGGTGTTTCCGAAAATAGGGGACGCTAATATGGTACCTTAAATAGTAGGATCCTTATTAGAACGACCCCCAAAAAAAAGGTACCCCGAAATGTTTGAAACTCCGATATGAAAGCTCTGGAACAGAATGAACCTAGTATAGAACCGTCCATGAGGTTCTGCCCTTGATGTTAAGGAACCTCACCCACCATATGTCCTGAACCCTGAACCTCAAACTCATATCTGTAGTAATACACATGTGTATATATATATATATATACACATAATATACATATACATATACACATACACATACATGTACATCATATACATCATATACACCATATACCTCATATGCATCATATACTACATATACATATACATATACATATACATATACATATACATATACATATACTTACATACTTATATATATATATGTATATATATATATACACATACATACATCATACATATGTATCGCTGACTCACAAACGCCAGGAGGCCTTTGGAGGAAAACGATGGCGTCCAGGACGTGGCGCTCACCTCGCCATGATCCCATCGGTACCCTAAGTCGTGTTGTTTAGGGTTTAGGATGGTTTAGGCATTGCAATAGTGGTCTCCCTATCATCCATGAGAAATACCTACACACCCATGACTCGGTGTTGGATGATAAGTCTCGCTTCCGCCCCCCGCTCCCATGAGGGTTGCAGAACGCCGGGGTATTGTGGGGTCCTCATGGTACAGTAAGAAAAATTCCTACAGCTTCGGGTTTCTAGTCGGGTCTCCTTGCTGAAAACCCCCACGCGCGTCAGGATCCCACCGACCGGATCTTTACGGCCGTGCCTGGGGCGCACAGCCAGCCTGAGCCACAGCGTCTGCCATCATATGGGTAATGATATTGCCCCTCATGGTCCTGTTTTGTCTACAGCAATAAACAACTGTCAATTATAGACTGGTTTATATTGAAACCCTATGAAAAAATGATGAAGGCCCCCTCCCATATTTCGCAGTGCAAAAGCTTGGGTGTCGGCCCGACTATCCGAGCTCACGTGACAGGAGGGGGGTCGCCAGGCCCTGGCACAGGATTTAAAGTAAAAGCCAGAAAGTTGGAATATGATTATCCTAAACCCTTTATGGTAAATTATAAGGTATCCTACCCTGAAACCATATTCCAACTTTCTGGAGTTCCCCTTAGGGGGTTCAGAGCTGCGGATGTTTTTCAGCTTCCTGTTTCAGAGATGGGGGACCCGAATACAGACAAGAGATGGTTTCAGAGGGAGCCTTCCTACAAGATTGTCAAAATAACGTGTCCCAATTGGACTCGGGCTTGTCGGTGTTGCCGGTTTGTCCGGGGCGTCTGAGATTTCGAGATTTCGGAGTTCTCCGGGCTTGCTGTCAGGTTGGGATCTGACACCGTTCGGCACGAAGACAGCGGGATTATCAAAGCAACGCAAACCTATGTGGGAACTATGGTAACAGTCTTATGATCGTTAGTATTATATACTATACTATACCATATAAGTAACAGAACAACTACAGCATGTATAATTTTGACTCAGGAAACCCTTCCTGGATGACTTCCTTCCCGCTGGGCCGAAACTCGAGGCCACACCGACATCTCAAATTGTTCGCGGCTTTGGGCATGTGTTTGTAGTGTTTTTGGGTCAGGGCCTTGGGTCGGTCAGGGTTTACGGACTGGGAACGGTGGACTGGCTCGATCAACGACCCACCAAAGCCATAATCCTTGTATGCAAAACAGATCCTGAAGCCTAGAAAGTTGAACCCCTGCTGATTACCCCTAAACCCTAGACCCTAAATCCTACCCGTCTAACCCTACACCTTAAGCCGTAAACCCCTAGTTAAACCCTAAACCCTTAAAGCCTTTAACCCCGAACTCCGAAGACGTCTACAAATTAGAAGATTCGATGTTCGTTTCGCTGCCAGGTCTTCGCCCGGAACTTGCGTCCCGGTTGGACATCCTGGGGCCGGTAGCCTCAGATTGCCGTGAAGTGCTAATACTAGTAGTACTTATACTCATATGAATCCGAATACTAAGAATAGTGCTGCGGCTAGTACTAATGCTACTGCGAAGACGTCTACTATTAAGGCGAACATACTAACACTGACGCGAATGCTAATGCGAATACTAGGCTATAGTATACTGTAACTTTATTAAACTATACTATACTATGCTATACTGCTTCTATGCTATACGATACCGTATCGTACTATACTACAACATAGTTCTGTTCATCTCATCATACTGAATATAAATATATAAATACATATATATATATATATATATATATGTGTATATATGCTGTTGTATTGCATGTTAGTGTCTCGCTCTCTTAAGGGCCTGAAAGCCGTCCCGTAAGGCAACGAAGTGCTGCTGTTTCAAGACGCGGCGCTGTACACACCTATCGACGCAGAAGAAGCCACTGCGAATGGAAAACTGAGATTCGGGATGCTCAAGCATCCCTCTAAATCTCAACCCCATCAACACGCTGGCTACAAGTACCGGTTGAAGCAACGGGCTCACACCTATGGATCCGAAAATGTAGTTAATGCAGTGTTTTTGTTGGTGTAGGTGCTTATAATTTGAAACTCTAAGCATAAGATAGGCTATCCACACAGGTACTACATTGGTGGACGGTTTCCCCAGAACCCAGAGCAGCACTAGGTTACATCTCACGTATTGTGGTATGTGTGCCTGAGTGCCAAATTTTGCATCGGTCCTTCGCTTGGAATTCAAACAGGAGTCTCGATATGCCTGCTATCTGTCAACTTAGATCCTGTCATGCCTCGGGCAAAGAATCTTCCCCAACACCACGCAATTATTTAGGACTTTGTCCGGGATTGTTTATGTCTTGGGGCCTCCGTTCTCTATGAGTTCCAAATCCCACACTCCTGACCCTTTCCACCAAGATGCCCGTAAATGCGAAGCCTCGAACCACCCTAACGTTGGCCTGAATGTAGCCTCGATGATCTCGATGCATTTCTTGCTCTTGCCTTTGCAGCTGTAGCGAGTCGCATCGATCGATGGGTAGCATTCCAGGCAGCGTTTTTTTTTGGCCGGCTGGGGGTCAAACATTCGGGATAGTCAAACAATGAAGGACCCATATAGGCTTGTTTTTGAAGTTTCCGTAAATAGCAGTTGCCATATTAGGAGGACCTTTCAACAAGGGACCTTTCTTTTCTGAAACTCCCATTTGGGACTCGAGATTTTCACCGGTAGGGTCGATGGAGCTCAGGGTCTGCAGTGTCCAGGGTTCCGGGTTTAGCATTGAGCATTTAGCTCCAGTCTAGACCTCAGGTTCAGGGATGTTGGTGTTGGTAGATGTGTGAAGTTTCTTAGGTTCGATCTCTGAAAGGGGACTTCATGGGCCGAAAGCTTCAAGTAGCGCATTGCTCATGCAGGGCTTCTTTGACGTGTCCACGGTTGAGCACAAACCAACGAGCGACTTTCCACTCCAGCAACACCCTACAATCCAAGCCTCATTTCCTGAGGGCATCATGAACCCACAACTCGACAACCTGGATTTGGGGTCAAGGTTTACGCTTTCCTGGCTTTGTGTGTCAGAAGTTAGGGGCTTCCATGTTGCTGCTGCCACTGATCAGGCGCATGGGCGGATGGTGAACTGGAACCAGCTGCAAAATGTCGCCCCAACTACACTTGTCGCATGCAGCCGCATTTGGGAATTCAGGAGTTCGCCCGCAACCCTAACCCTGAACCCTACCATGTCCAAGGGTTCACAGTATGAGCCATGGAGCCCCCTACCCAAAGTTTCACCTGTGCAGCGTCTGCCCTTCCCTCCCCCTCCCCTCCCGCAGCATAGTCTCTACCCCCATGCAAAAAAAGCCCTGGGACAAGGGATTTTGAGCAAGTTGCACAGGGCCTCCTAAGCGACTGAGCCGAAGCGGGCTTCCTGACTTCGGGCTGAGACTCGAGCGCTCTTGCGTATACATACGTGTATGTGTATATGTGTATAGATAGACAGATAGATAGACGGATGGGTAGCCTCCTATTTCCATCGCAAGTCATCAAGAAGTTTGAAGAGCCAGAAGAAGCACGCTGCGTTACGGGATTCGCCGCACCGCAAATCCGCACATTTTCATAATATGTCCTTGCTTTCCTAAGCCCGAAGTGTCGTCATCTTACGACCCAGCGGAGCCCAAGCCCAAACAAAAGCTGCTGTAAATCCTTAAACCCCCAACTCTTGACTCTTGCTGGAACTCTGAAGCCCGTAAACTCCCCAAGCTCCAAAGCTCTGCAACTCGGAACCCTAGGGAGGCACCGAAACATAGATTAAAGAACGATCGCAAGGAACATACACACTGAACGAGACAACAAGGACGACGAAGCAAGCACACAACGAAGACCACCGGGCAATGACAGGGACAATGCGAAAGAGAGGGAGACAACGAAAACAAGCGATGCCAGGCGACTACGCCTGATAGTAAGACATCGCCTCAGAAGTTCTCGGCCCTGGGTTTCCTTCGAGGGCTTCACGGCAAGACGGGCTTTAGGCCCTTCAGGGTTCTAGGTTTTTGGGGTTTCGAGATTCGGAGTGTTGGGCATCAGGGTTTCGGGGTGGGGTCGTTGTTCATGATGCAGTCGGGGCTTTCATCGGTCAACCATGGATGCGAACGTAAAGGTGCATGTCACAATATATGCATATACGTATACACCCATCTGCACCACTTGATCTGGATCCATCTGTTTTCACGCATATATATATATATATGATATATTTTTCTTTTTTTGTTTATGTATATATTTATGTAAGCTGTGAGCAAAACGCCATTATACAGACACTCATACCGAACATACCCATATACTGTCATGCACTTGCCATGTAGCCTATTATCTTCTGTGACTGAGACTGCGAGCGACGTCTTGCGTAATCTCGGCTCAGGCCCACTCCCGGGTGGCTGTTCAACGAGATCATAAGAGATGTGGCAGCCTGATCCGAGGGCTTAAGGGTTCAAGGTTGCAGGTTCTGAATTTCGACTCGGATGCCATGGATGTGTCGGAGCTTTTGTGTTTATCCTAGAGACTCCATGGACGGTTTCGACCTTGCAATTACAAGCCGGCAGCTCAGCTCTCCAGCGCGTTGCACTTTGCCAGCTTGAAGGCTTGGCACGAACAGTGTTCCCCAGCATAGTTGCACTGTAACACATAATACCTCAGAACCATTCCAATGACTAATACCCCTATACCCCTGCCATAAAAGCATTCTTGTCTTTCGTCTCTGCATCATGCCGCCTCCTCCTGAAGCCCGCAAGCCACGAGTCGGCCAAAGGTGCGAAACAGTCCCAAGGACGGCCTGAGGGTTTAGGGATTGGGGAGTGTTTAGTGTCTCGGGGTGTTGCACTTCGTTGTTCAACTTTGTCATTGGTTCCTTTGCTATTCTGATTTCTATTGGTTTATTGGTATGTTGGGAAACCTCAATTTTGTTGTTCAGGGCTATGTGCCCTTCCCGAAGCCTGGCAGTTAGCCGTCAAACCGGCCAATCATGTAGCATTGAGAACGCCACGACCCAGCACGGCGTTCATTTGGAGGGGTTTCATTCCGAGCGGTTCCGTCTGCTGTCCACTTCAGCGTCATGTGCAGCCGCGGATGTTGTCGCGGGCCCTAAACACTTACACGCTTGTCGACCCGAAAGGCGTTGATGCCCAAGGCCCCCAGTATAGTCTTCGAACTTTCAATGATCTATCTACTCCGATCATCGAGGCTCCCCGATTAGACCTGACGTAGAGTGGGGGGACGCCGAGAGGAAGCAAGACTCGTCTAAGAAGGAGCGTCCTCGAGATGTTCCTGTCTTGATGATGCTTTACACTAGTATGGTGGTTCATAGGTCGCAGGCTCTACGGCAAGTTGCTGAACTAAGAGGGGGTGTGCACTTCACTAAACCGTGAATAGCCATCGAGACCCCGAAGCCCTTAAAGCAGCAAGGATCCGTTAAGGTTTCTTTTGTTGGTTAGGGTTTAGGGATATTCTACGGACTGGTATTGCGAAGCACTTCGACGCTCAAATGCCGCAGGACACGCCGGACGTTGCCGAGTACCTGATGCAATGTGTATGCAGTGACCAACTCAACATACAGCTCAAGGGGGCCCGGCCCTGAGCTAGGATATCCAATAAGAGCCCTCCTGCCCTTCTTTGTCCCCCAAAATCGTAGAACCCTAACCCTAACCCCAAAAGCCTGAAACCCCAAGCTCAAGCCTTGCGAGGCCCTGGCAAGCAAGTTGTTCAGGAGCTTACAGAACCAATCCTACAGACCAGAGGCAACTCTTTGAATTCCAACCGCACGCTCAGCTGACAGAGGTCCTGTGCATCAAACACATCGCAATGGAGGACCGTGCCCACCGATTTAAAGTCTGGTTTCATCAGGGTTTTGGTGAGTGCTCCGTGAAACTTGGTGAGTGCATATTCGGGGCGGAATCCTACGGAGGCCGGTTTCGCAATTTCCATACCACGTAGGCTTATAGGATTCCAAACTCGGAGCCTCCCATGCAAAGCCTAAAGCCTATGGAATATGCAATGCTGTAATTGCTTTCGAAGACTGTTGCCAACACAATCCTAGTCTCAGAACTTCTATTCTCGTAGCGGATTTCCGGAGCTTAGGCAGCTGCGCAACAGCTACCTCTTCCTTGGCTTCCACCCTTGGAAGTACCTCCCAAGAGTGAAACTAATCCTAATCAACACTTTTCCCCCCAAATTCCCACAAGGCTCCCAGTTGAAGGACCCCTGAACCCTAAACCCAAAACTCGAAACCCTAAACCTAATTCGTAGTTCGGGAGCTTCTGCTAGAAGAGGCTTTCAGGGACCCTGGATCCTTCCAGGCCAGCCAACATCTGAATCTGAAGCCTGGGACCCACACAAACCCGGATGCTAGGGTGTAGGGTATAGGGCTTGGGGTCTAAGGTCCGCTTCAATTAGCAAGGGGCCTGCGAGAACGGCGCAGCTGAATTCCTGAAACCTCCTTCAAACATAGCTACTTCAAGATAATTCCTAATCAAGCTCGAAGCCCTTGTCCCAGCCCGAAACCTAGGCCCTAACCTAAAACCCTAAATCCTAGATCCTACATCCAAATCCCTAGGCCCTATGTATTCTGAATGTCAGAGTTCCACTGGAGCGACCGGACAGGATGTCACGTTTCAGAACTATCTTTTGGCATGCCCCGGCGCCTGACCCTCACCATGCAGGCTTAGGGATGAGAAGGTGCATGTTAAGTAGGGTTTTCCAGGATTTAGGTATGCAGGGGCTAGGATTTAGGGGTTAGAGTCCAATTCTGCAACGAAGGTCTTGTTTGCAAGTTTTGTACTACACTCTTGCAGCCCAGAATGCTGGAGACGTTGAGAACATCGTTAATGAAGTGAAATTACATGAGCAAGTCTATATATACTTCCAAGTCTCAAGGTCGAAAGCCCAATATCCCTTAACCTCAAGGCCGAATATCGTCGAGTCCTGGACTAACCTCCCAAAACACAGCCCTCAAGCCATGAATGTGTACCCCCAGCAGCGCCCCTCCAACGTACTGGTGCGGTAAACGGCTAACAGCTACTGCACAGGCTAGATGGGAGGTTTGCTTTTGCAAACCCTATGGCACGCCTGTAGACTTCGTGGAACTGTAAGGCGGGGTTCAACCCTCAGCGCCAAATAATATCGAATGGTCTCCCCAAGAAACAACGCGTATGAGTCGTGCAGACCTATGATTTAATCAGTTTTGTTGAAGCCATGCCAAAACCGACAAGTCTTAGAATTCCTACGACAAGTCTTCAAGCCCTTAAAGCCGTCAATGCCTGCTAACTGTGTCTCCTATGGAGCTACAGTGAACATGGGAGCAGAAAGGGATTTAGCATCATGTTATGGTCTCCATTAGGGTCCTTACGAAACTCTAAGCCCTATCTTGGTGACACAACAGCCCGTATGGCACATTTTTGTGCAATCCGAGTATGCAGGAACCCTAAACCCTATAACCTTCAACCCTAAACCCTGGACCCTAAATCCTCCCCAAACGATGTTCCAACTTTCTGGGCTTCTCCACTGAGGCCTTGAAGATCCTCGAAGACATCGCGGCGCCTCCAATCGTTCCCCAGGCTGGTCTAAAGGTTTCTTTACCGTTTATACGTTAAGGGTTTAGGGATTGGGGTTTAGGGATTAGGGTTTAGGGATTAGGGACTGGGGTTCAGGGTTAAGGTTTAAGGCCCTACATCTAAGGCCAAACCTTTCTAAACCCTACATCCCGCAGGATTGTGTCCATCGCCAGTACTTTGCGAGTCTGGGTGCTCTTTGGTCTGCTAGCCAAACTCCCGAACTGTGCCCTGGGCTCAGGGTTTATGGTTTAGTGTTTGATGTTTAGGGTGTTGAGTTGAAGGTGTCGAATTGGGGGGGCTTGTCGTTTTGGGCTTTGAGGTTATGCCTTGAATCGTCTAAAGCTGCAAAAACATATGAGCCCTTGAAGCCCTATAAAGCCTCACAATCCGCTTCGCATCTTTGGCCACCCCGCAAGCCCTTGAAGCCATGTCAAGGCCCAAAGGCCCTAGAAACTCTACAAGCCATACAGAACTTTAAAACCTATACGCAGTGATGCCGTAAAGGAACCCGTAGAACGAACCCATATCCTGACCTCCAGAGCCTTGTAAATAAACTATAAACCCTCTGGAGCCCATAAAGGGAACTCCAGAAAGTTGGAATATGGTTTCAGGGTAGGATACCTTATAATTTACCATAAAGGGTTTAGGAATCATATTCCAACTTTCTGGCTTTTACTGTATAGGGACTCGTAAAACTTGCATATACACGCTAGAAGGCCGTGAGCGCTCAACCCTAGATCCCAAACCGTCAATCCTACACCCTAAATTCTAAACCCTAAATTCTAAACCCTAAACCCTAAACCCTAAACCAAACCCTAAACCCTAAACTCTAAACCAAACCCTACACCCTAAACCGTGTCTTCTGTCTCAAGGCGAGGGCTATCGAGCCCCAGGAAGTCCGGACGGTCCGCGACGCGACGAAGACGGCCCTGGCGCCGCCCCCAATTCGTTTTGGGTTAATTTGAAGGGTTGAATTTACGGGTTCCTTGGAGAGTTGTACATTATACGCAATATAATTGGCAAAGGTTCTGTCAGGGCTACGTCGCCATGTTGGGTTTTGGTAGGGCCGGATGTCTTGCTGCTAAGAAACCCTGCACCCCAACAGTGAAACCGAAACTGCCTAAATACAGCCCCATGCTCCAAGGCGACAGCCCCTAAGACCTGAATTCACAACCTAAGCCCCAAACTCACAATACCGTGGAACCCTGCCCACCAGGAGGCTATTCGGACACCCCACAGCGTGGAGAAGTCGACCGCAGGTGCCCTCTCACCAGTTTGAGAATGGCAGAGCCTTTGAGGTCAGGGTTATGGGTATATTTCTGCTGAGCGGTCTGTTCCAGGCCTTGCAGTAGTTGTCGAGCGACAGTAGGTTAGTGGTTGCAGCAGCGACAGCTGCATGGGGAGGAGGATGAGGAGAGCCTGCCGCGCCTATGCGGCGTAGGCAGACTCTTATCGGGCATTGCAGAAGCCGGAAGAATCTGTAAAAGAACTGCAAAATGGAACTGTGTAATATCTATGAAGTGCCCAGCTCCGGAAGGATCCTGGTTTTTACTTCCACATAGGTTCGAACCGTCGGAAGTCAATGTAGAGGCTCGCAGCTTCCTCGAACTAGGGGTGTGTGAGGCAGGTGTCTTTGTTAATGATTCACTGACTCGCACTGTAGTATCAACAACATCAATCACTATAACGACAAGTCTGGTAATTAAGGATGGCAATGAGGATCATATACGATATAGGTTCGTGGAGTCTCGGGCTGTTTCGGAGCTCAAGGAAGCTTTGGGCTTCCACCACAGCATCGCTTCAGAAATTACCTCTGCATAATCTTTGCGCCTAAATAGCTACTGTAGCTGTGTATATAGTAATGTTGGGGATAATATGATAAGCCACAGTCTCTGATGCTAACTATTAAAATGGCCTTTCTACTTCGAGAACCTACTGTGGAGCTAAAGTTCGAGTATCAAGCCGGAACGATTATGACCGGACGCCCGCCAAACTGCTTCAGGCACGACGAGGTTTTTTGGCAAACGAGTAGTCCCAAACTTGACAAGGACAGCTTTTGATTAGCTACCTATCGTATCAAAACATCATGTGCTGCAAAACTCAATGTTGAACCTGTTGTCTTTAGCTGTCTTGAACTGTTTTCCAATCCACATGGCGTGTCCGTGTACGATGGAAGGAATGTGTATTTCGGTACTGTGAGAGTGAGAGTTGAGAGTTCTGAAATCATTGGCCGCGAGCATGACTCAGTCTGCAGCACATACCGTTGGGTTATTTCGGGAATCACCCCAGAGTTTAAGCCATATGTACTTTCCGTGAGGCACTGCAACACCCCTGCAGACCGCCATAGATGTTTCAGTGTGCGTGGGGATTTCCTGCATCAAAAGCCCTATAGATCCTAAACTCATCGTACCTTATAGGAGCCTTAAGGTGCCCTTATAGCAGCCGTAGCAAGTGAGGTGCTTCCCTGAAAGCGCGATGCCAGGCCGCTTCGGAAGAGGAGTTTGTGGACTCAGGTTTCCCTAAGCCTTACCCTGCCACTCTCAAAGTGTATAGTGCAGTTCGACGGGTTCCTGTTACAGCTGTACGTGATTATTATCTACGACTAGCTAGTCGATATTATCGATTCAAGTGTTCATTCTCGATACAGCTACGCGGTGTTATGCCACAGTGATACGGGCATCACCGGCTTTCAGGGTCATGCAAAAACTTAGGATCCTACTGCCCAGGGTCTCTTGGGTGAGTGGCAGTAGGAGCCTGAAGCTGTAAACCCTAAAACGCGGATATGCGGGACAGGTTTATAGGGTTCCGGGTGACTACCCAAAAAGCCCAGCCCCTCCACCCTACAGCCCGTGAATCCTAGCCCTAAAATCCTACACTAAACCCTGAACAAAGGAACCCCCAACGTAACCCTTCTAGAACAAAAGGAACCCCCAAACCCTAAGCCAAACTCCTTGGGGTCGCTAAGCTGCGCTTCAGGGATTCGGCAACTACGAGCCTCCCCCAGAGGACTGGAATTCAAAGCAGGGTTTAAGGGTTGAGGATCCAGGTTTAGGGCTTAGGGGTTCAGTGTTTCGCGTTCAGGCTTTAGGATTCAGGGTGTTAAGCCTTTACTTACTGTCGGGAGCCCGGGGACTAGAAAGGCATGGTTTTTGGAGGGTCTTTACGGGGATGCCACAACGAGTTAGTCCGAAACTAGAGCTAGGTATTAAGGGCTTGACATGTATGGTTTGTGGTGTGTGTGTGTGTGTGTGTGTTGAGGGGTTTGGTTATGGGCGTCAGCTGAAGGTTCAAGGTTGTTGGATTTTATGTTGAAGCTCCGAATTACATATAAGTTTGGGACATGTGCGTTTAAGACTAGTGTTTGGAGGCATGGGTTTAAGGCCTTATATCCTTCTTCATGGCTTCAGGGCTTGGGCTTCGTCGAAGTAGAAATCCGCTTTGAGAGTCTGGGATCACCAGCCCACCTCTTAAAGTCTTAAAGATTGAACCTCAGCCCAACCCTGCACCCACGATTCCATCAAAGCTCTGATCACCAAGTTCAACCTCTCATTTAATCCGAAGTGGCTTTTCCTCAAGGATTTGATGTGTGTGTGTCCTTGTCACTGTCGAAATCGGCGGTATTCCATTTTTCAGAAACCCCGTGTAGCTTTACAGCATGCTGTTTACTCTTGTTCTTGTCGTCGTATTTTACATGGAATCTCACATAAAGTCGTAAAACATACGTAATGATGTATGTGTATTCATGCGGGCATTTATGTGCACGTATGCGCCCACATAGACTTGCAATTTGAATCGCTCTTGCAAGCACCGCCGCGTTTCGTGTTGCGTCTCCCTAATAAACCCTAACCACTGCCAACGTCGAGGAAGAGCCTGCAAAGAAGAACAACATCGCTGGCCAGGTTGGCCGCCGCTGCTCGTAATTCTGAAACCCATCCTCCTAAATGGAAATCTCAATGAAAGCTTATGGGAGCAGAACCCCGAAAGGACTTTGATAGACTTGATAGACCCCATGCCGGACTCCTGTAGACTCCTCCTACACCACTCAAGGCGATTACGCTCGGCTGGTCTATAGTTTCGTGTGTATTGTTTGGGGATTAAACCTCGATTGAGCCCATAAGCCGTGGAGTTGTTAACTGTTAAGGCTAAGCGGTGGCTTAGCATGCTGAAACCAGCCAGGAGCGCGCCCTGGATGGAACAAGCTGGCCCCTAATTGAAGAACACCGCTGAATGCTATTTTATTGTGAGAGTATTTAGGGCTTCTTATGTCGAGTTACGGACTATTGGACAAGCAATCAAAGGCAGTTCGGCTCTCTGGGCTTGACTTGTCCGGACGACCTCTTCGTGATCGGGAAAGTATGGCTACTAGTAGCTTATCCCTGCTCGACGGCCGCAGAAGTTGGAGTAGGATTTATGGCCGGGCTCGTGGAATTTCGGTTCATGGTTGTCGTGGAAGACCGTTCAAGCTGATCAGCATCGGGACACTGCAATCTGGAATGCAAAACTCACGAGTTGTTGGCAAAGCCTGATGACGCAAGGCCGTAGGCTCAAACTCACTCTAGCGTGAGCCTTGCAAGTTGGAAAAGTTGAGTCAGGATTAGAAGTTAGGGTTTATGTTATGGTCCACTGTAGTAAGTTATAGTGACTACAGTATACGATACTAGAACCAGCATCGTATTTCAGTATCGCAGAAGACTATCCTTCCGCGTACAGTTTGTGGCGAATGCTTACGCAGTTCTACCCCACAGCAATGTAACAATGCATTGTACGTTGGGAATTGGGAATGGTTACGACATCGAGATGGCAGTGCCCTGGCTCAATGCCATGCAGCCAAGGAGATTCGTTCTGAACCTTAGACTCCCTCTAGACCCTAAACCAGACACCCTTTGCACTTGCTTGCGAAGAGCAGTTGTGCAGCCATAAACTGCCAGGCAACCTAGCCGAACAATTTTCACAAACTTCGCGTGTCATAATCCCATGGCAGCTGAAGCTTGAAAGGAAATCAGACTGGATGGGGTCAGGGTGGGGGAAGCCATCAAAGCCCTCACCGCGGGCGCCCTCCCAGCCTCCACCTCTTGGAGTGCACACCGTCCTCTGGCATGAAGGTTGGAACCGCGTAAAAGGACAAGCATTTTTCGACCTCCGCGCAGCCGAGCAAAGGTTTGCGGAGCTAGATGGTGGCCAACATGCCTCCATGATTATCGGCCCTGGTGGCAGCACCATCAGATACTATGGGACAAGAGGAGAGGTTCAGTTGCAAATGGAGGAACACTGGGAGGAACATTTCAAGGGGGCGAGAGGCTTGGAAGCTCTGAACAAAGCACGGAAAGGCACCGAGGTCAAGGAGGTCAAGGAGTTGGCTTCTCGGGCATCGCAGATGGAGTGCACCCTGCCGGGTCAGGTGCAGGAAGCCTTGGGACAAGCCACGGGCAAGCAGCTGATGTACATGTGTGCGAAGGGGCATGGCTTGCGAGTCCAAGCAAGACGGGGAGCCGTCTGCGATGTTTGCCATCAAAAAGGCACGGCATACTCATGTTCTGCCGGGTGCAACTGGGACGCGTGCAAGCGCTGCGCAACAATCCCAAACCAGGCAGATGCGGGCAAGCAGCTTCAGGAGGCTGATCCGGCGAGGGCCAGGGCAGAGGCGAACCGCGAGGAGGCAGCGGCAGCGGCTGAGGCCAAGAGAAAGGAGGCTGAGGCAGCAGCTGCAGAGGCTAGGCGCCAAGAGGAGATTGACGCCAGCAAGGCTGGAGAACTTTCATCTCTCGCATGCGCAGCACTCCTGTCTAGGCTTTCATGTTTTGCATCATGGTTTGAATCCGTGCTAGTTTGTTGTACTATTTACAGCCCCCAGGCCTTGGTTCCTGCGCGGGGTTTAACGCACCTCCCCTGAGCAACAATATATCACAGCACACATGTTGATAGCGGGGCTAGCATTCGGAATGAAACACATGTTGAAAGCAGAGCTCGCATGTTGATAGCTGAGCTCGCGCTCGGCGTGAGACGGCACACATGTTGATAGCTGAGCTTGCACTTGGGACAGGATTCGCCTTGTGGTGATGATGGTGTTTCCATCCACCTTGCCCAACCATCTCCATATCTAGTGTTTTGACACCAGACCTGAGCTGTACAGTACATCAATCCGCTCTCCAGGAAACTCTGACGTCAAAACCTCGGCAAAACGCCTTGTCTAGAGGATAGCTAAGGCAGCTAAGGAAGCTCCTGTTCGCAAAAATTTCGGATTGAATGCTGCGAAAGAGTGATCCACAACACATTCGAGTTCTGGACCTCGTTCATTTTGATGTTGAGATTTCTCGGAGTACCAACTTCCAGCATCTTAGCTAGCACGATTTCCAGGGTTTCTAGAATCTAGCCATGATACTGAACTTCGCATCCCTCCTCGCAGCATCATCAGTAGCCAAGTTGCACATTGCTTCCACATGCTGTTTTGGCCAGTTGTGTACCGCGGGGGCCTGGGCAGAAGTGTTTTCTGAGGGGCATCGCTATGTTCTTGCAGTGGGGAATGAGTCTCAGCTTCCTTGATTTTGATTGAGACGCAGGCAGATGGGGGCAAGCAGCTGGCCCTCACGTGTCCGAAGGGACATTGCTTGCAAAAGCAGCGAATACGAAAACGGCTCTGCGATGTGTGCCGAATGAATAATCCGGATTACCAATGCTCTGTCGGATGCGCATGGGGTGCTTGTCTGAGCTGCGTTAAGGAGGCTGATCGGGTAGCAGCTGAGAGGGCCTGGGCAGAGGCGAACCCCGAGGAGGCAGCGGCAGCGGCTGAGGCCAAGAGACAGGAGGCTGAGGCAGCAGCTGCGGAGGCCAGGCGCCGAGAGGAGATAGAGGCGAATGTGCCTGGAGAACTTTCGCGGCATTTCTTGGGAGGCTACTTTCATGGAGAGCTGCTCACGAGCAAGCAATACCAGGATGATCATTTCGATGAGGTGGCATCGTACAGATACGACTCCGAATTGAAAGCCTCTCCAGCTTCCCTAGCTCCTGGCGAGGAACCTCCTCCAACACATGGGCCGATTCACGTATGGCGGCATGCCGTCGATCTTCGGACGAATGGAGAGCTTCAGGCAGGTGGGGGTGCTGTTTGGGTGTTTTTGTTGTTTGTGTTTGTATTTTTTGGGTTTCGCCTGAATGGCTTCAATCGACCAGTCAGTCGATCCGCGAGCCCGCCGGGCAGGCGCAGCCCCCCCGTTTGCAAACACAACGTCTTTATGGCGGGTTCTGAGGGGGTCCAGTTCTGTCTTTGCTGGCAGCATGCTTCTTGAAGCGATCTTGCACAGCTTAACCAAGCAGGTGTGGGGGGGTGGACGAAGCCCCTGGCATTTTGCCTGTATGATGGGATGTTCAAGAGACCACCAGGGTGCCAAAGACCACATGGGACCCAGAGACCAGAAGACCAAGGCCAAAAGACCAGGAACCTGGTCGAACCTTCTACAACCAATGTTGGTCGCACCTTCTAAAACAAACGGACCCCCCCAACCCCCTCCGCTTTGTCTTTCTATGCTGTGCGGGCTTCAAGGCACCAGCAACAAGAATTTTTTTCAATCACATAAAGACCTTTTCAAACCCCAGATGCAGGCAGTCTTTTTGCAAATGGGGGGGCTACGTCCCCACCCCCCCCCCCACCGAAGCCTCCCACTCTTTTAAGCTGTGCCAGATCGTTTCAAGTATCATCCTGCCAGCAAAAACAGAACCCATATGTGCCCTCTCAGCACTCGTGATAAAAACGTTGTGTTTGCAAATGGGAGGGGCTGCGCCGCCCCAACCCCCTCCGCTTTCTCTTTCTGTGCCGTGCAGGCTTGCTTTCAAGAACATCGCACCATCAACAGAAATGGTTGCATGCACATAACTGTTGTAGTCCCATCATGCAGGCAATCTGTTTGCAAATGGGGGGGCTATGTCCCCATCAATCCCCGCGCTCCTTTTTGGCTGTGCAAGATCACTTCATGTATCATCTTGCAGCGAACACAGAACCCATATGGACCCTCTCAGAACCCGGACCCGCGATAAAGACGTCGTTTTCAATCGGGGGCGGCGCTGCGACCCCCCAGCCCCCGCGTTGTTTGTATTGCCGTGCAGGCTTGCTTTCAAGAACATCGCAACATCAACAAGAATTGTTTCCAGCATCTATTTCTTATAGACCTTTTGAAAATCCATCATGCAGGCATTCTGTTTGCAAATGGGGTGGGGCTGCGCCCATCAATACGAGTAATTTACGGAAATTTAACATTGTGGTTTTCCCATTCAAATATAGTACAGGTCAAAAAAAAGCGCAAATCAACTTGAAACAAAGCTTGGCCACACCCCCCATCACCAGGTTTGGCCGCAGCTTCTAAAAAAGCGCTCCGCCCGTCGGGCAGTCAGTCAGTCGTTGGTCGGCGACAGTCCGTCGGTCGGTGTGTGAGCACGCCAGTTTGTCAGTCAGTTGCTGTCGGTCGGTTGTTCCATGCGCGGAGCGCCAGGCAGTCAGTCAGTCGGTCAGTCGGCCCGCCAGTGTTTGAGATATATGATGAACCGTTATCGCCAAATGAGGGCGCGTTTTTCCGATATGTGATGAACCGTTATCGCCAAATGAACGGGCTGATGGTTTCAGTATATGTTTTTATATATGATGAACCGGAATCACCAAATGAAGGGGAGGCATGTTGAAGATATATGGCGAACCGGAATCGCCACATGAAGAGGTGTCTTTCAGATACATGGTGAGCCGGAATAGCCAACTGACGGGTGTGTTTAATGAACCGGAATCGCCAACGAGGGGACATGTTTCAGATTTCGGACAAGCCGGAGTGGAGTCGCCAAAAATTACACCAAAAAAGACCCCGCAGACAGCAGTTGTCGCCATCCCTGTGACTCGTGCAAGTTTTGTATATGGGTCGATCCGAAAACCCCAGGACATACTCAGAAAGAATAAAGACATGCACAACAAAATTTGGACCCGCTTCAGGACATCATGGTCCTCTACCACTATACTGGAATGACGGGTTTCATGAATGTGGCAAGCCTGGAGCAGAGCATGGCCGAGCTGCGTGCATCCTTGGTTGATGAGCGCGCACACTTCGGATTTGGTATTTATGCCAGCCAGCACGAGCCTGCCGTATGGGGCTCCCGCATGCGCATTGTGCTCAACAACTTTAGCAATGCGAGCCCTTTCAGCGACCTCAACGGTGCAGAAGCCGAGCTGCGAAACAGGGAGTGGGGAGATGGCAGAGGAAACGACCACCGCGGGATGTATTGCATCCCCATCCTCGTCAACCGATCCATGGCGTACAATATCTTCCAGCGGCAGACGCCTGAGTTCGCTGCAAAGACGGTTGAGGAGGGGGGCCAGCGACGCCAGATCCGATTGGGTGAAGACTACAAGGGCCGCCCGGTGGACCGAGAGCGAGACGTTTGGGTGCTTCGAGTCACGGATGATCGTGGAGAAGTCTGCAATGGAACCGCTGATTCGGATCTCGTTTTGGACATCCTCCGGGCTCACATCAAGCGCGACAACAGGACGATCAGCTCCATGTACGAGCTTGCCCGATTGTACCGTGCACGTGGTTTGCTTTCAGAAGCCGAGGGCCTCCTTCGGAAAATCATCCCCCCCCCCTTATAATTGTAAAATCAGGGGGGGGGGGGGGGCGCATAATTGTAAAAAAAAATTTTTACAATTACGGGTTGCTGGCACATGTAGCCTGGGCCAGGGGGGGGGGTTGGTGGGTTTGTTGCCAACAAGACAGAGTATTATGACCTCCAGCGGCTTTCGGGGACATTTTGCTGCTGCTTGTGCTACGGTTCAACTGCGAGTGATGCTGTCGTTGGCACGAGATGGCTCGAGGTGCATGGTCCCAGTATTGTGTGTCGTGCAGAATTCCTAGACATTCCCTGACGACGTTGTAGAATCTCTTATGTAAGATCTTAAGCCATTATGACGGCTTTGGGGGACGGGTTACTAAGCCACCTTTTTGGCACGGGTTCTAGCAAATTTACTGTATATATCTTAAGCCACTATGACGGCATAGGGGGAGGGGTGAGTAAGCCATATTGTCGGCACTGGGCTTTTGATTATTTTTTCACTACTGGAGCAGACACATTCAGGGCGGTTCAGGGATGCCTCGAAAGCCGAAGCCGGGCCCATGGCGCCTCATCCAGTCGGGGGAGAGGCGAAGCGGCCCTCAGAAGGGCCAGCCGATCTGCACTCCGGCCGCAGAGATAGAGGGAAGGAAGTTGACATGCATTCTTGCAAGCGACCCCGAGAGAGAGAGAGAGAGAGAGAGAGAGAGAGAGAGATCCATACTCGACCGAGACACGTGGATCGCCGCGGATGAGAAGAAGTGCCGCAGCTTCACGGACGCCTCTAACTACGCCTTGAAGAACAAAATGGAGGATCGATGTAAGTTGTTGTCATATTTCTGGCTTTCCCCTCCCCGTCGTACAGGACCCACCACATCAACAGCTTGCCCATCTCTACAACGTTCATGGAGATGGCCACGTGAAGGTTTGGCGTTGGGCGTGCATTTTTTTGTTGTTGTTGTTTGCCTTTGTGAAGGACCCGGCCTCGTCAGCTCCATCAGCCCCATCGAACGACGGGAAGGTTCGGGAAACTTGTCCGGTGCCCGTTGGGTTGTGTTTCTATGTCGGGTCGCAGGCCTCGGCGAAGGCCAGTGCCACTTCCTCGAAGACGGCCGTGGCCTTGGTTTCGTTACGTGGGTTCGTGGGTTTGTTGCTTTGGTTGCTGCACTGGCTCTTAGCTTTGTCTTCCTTTGTGCGACAGGCAGATGTGGCTCCGTTGGTGCCAGTGGCCTGTTGGCCGGGTAAATGCAAAAAAAAAACTGGCCTGCATACCCTTTCTAGGAATCTCCTGGCATTCCCGATAAATGTAAATCGGAGGGGGGGGGATCCTGGGTAAGCAACACCGTTCACAGGAACCCAGGACTGGGGACCCCCTCGTTTTACAATTTCCCGGGCCTGCGGCACATCGGTCTCACACTCGGGCTTCACGGCCCGGAGCTCAGCAACCTGGCATAATTGTAAAACGAAGGGGTGGGGGTGCCGGGAACGCAGGCACAGCCCCATGCGGCAGCCCTCCCCCTCCCCCCGAATTTACAATTTAGCAGGCCTGGGGCCCGGATATCGGCTCGTTCACGGTCTCGGCGGCGTCCGGCCGGCTTGGCTTTCTTCACGTTGTCAGGATCCTAGTGCAAGCACGTACATGCAGCCACAGCAACAGCTAGCCGGTCGTCCAGACTGAGGAAACTGTAAAAAGCAGGGGGGGGCATTCGCCAAAGCGCCCGCCCCTGCTGCACATACACACATGCCCCCCCCCCGATATTACACTCCAAACGGGCCTGGACCACGGCTGGCCCGGGTTCCGCTTTGACTTTCCTCACCGCAGCAGGAACCTCGTGCGTAGGTGGAAGCTTGCTGGGAGGAACCTACACCGGGCAACGGGTGGCAGCAATTGTAAAAGGCAGGGGGGGGGAGTCGCAGGAGACTCGGCCGGGGGGATGAAGCGGCTGGTGCACCCCTGCCGAAATTACAATTTGCCCTGGATCTACCAGGCCTCCTTCTTGGAGGAGGGTTTCGATTCCAGCTTGTCTTTCTTCACGGCGTCACATACCTGGCCCGGGCAGGGGCGGAGGTATTGTATATCCTAGGGGGGTGCATCCGCACGAAGCCTGTCCTACGGCAGCTGTCGGCGCATGCCCCCCACCCGATTTTACAATTTCAGTGGCCTGCGACACGACTGGCCCAGGTCCCGGCTCCGCTTCGTTCAGGGTAGTAGTACAAGGAACCTGCCACGGGCAGACACAACGGCAGCCAGGCACAGACTCCAAGCCGGAAAAAGCAGCCAGGAACTGTATAAAGCCGGGGGGAGCAGTCCCGGCCGGGCCGGTCACAGCAGCGATTCCGCACATGCCCCCACCCCGAATTTACAATTGTGCCTGTCCTGGCCTCCTTCTCGGATGGTCTCGATTCCAGGTGGGCTTCGCCCACAGTCTCCGGGTGGCCGGGATATGTAAAATGCAGGGGGGTGCATCCGCACAAAGCCTATCCTGCAGCAGCCGTCGGCACATGCCCCCCTCCCGATTTTACAATTTCCACGGCCTGCGGCACGGCTGGCCCAGGCCGGCTCCGCTTCGTTCACGGCACTAGGAATGTGCCACGGGCAGGCAAAAGGGCAGCCAGTAAATGTATAAAGCCGGGGGCAGTCCCGGCCGGGCCGGTCACAGCAGCGATTCCGCACATGCCCCCACCCCGAATTTACAATTGTGCCTGTCCTGGCCTCCTTCTCGGATGGTCTCGATTCCAAGTGGGCTTCGCCCACGATCTCCTGAACCTGGTCCGGGTGGCCGGGATATGTAAAATGCAGGGGGGTGCATCCGCAGAAAGCCTGTCCTGCAGCAGCTATCGGCACATGCCCCCCACCCGAATTTACAATTTCAGCGGCCTGCGGCCGTTCGCGGTACAAGGAACCTGCGGCAAACGAAAGACACAGATAGTCGCACACAGCAGAAAGGATAAGTCCCCTGCCTCTATGTCCTCGTCTCTTGCCTCCGGCCGCTTGTCCTGCATCAGGAAGAGGCGAGGCTCATGCCTGCACTGCGCCGAAGTCGAGGCCACGACCATGTCTTCCGCTAGGAAGGCCCGGACCTGAGCCGCCGCAATATGCTGCAATAGCCATACGAGCATGGAGACCGGCACGGGCCTGGTCCAATCGAGGCATCGTCTCCAGCAAGCCGTATCCCTGAAGCTCCCTGTCAGATCGTTGCATTGCCGAGCTCCGCGGTTGAGGGCTGGAACAACCGGCAGTTCACGCCGGGTCTTGTACAGAAGAATGCTACCTTGTTTCTGCGCCGATTGCCGAATTTGTACAGTAGCACCTCCACGCCGCTGCTAGACGGCAACGAGTGCTTCCGCTCCGGCAAGAAGGCTCTCACATGGGAAGAGGTGTGCAGCCGAGCCATCATGTTCTTTGACACCATGTTGCTAGGAAAGACCGGTCTTGTCTACTCTTCGCATGTTTGCAACATGCTGGCCGAGCTACACCCTAGCCGATCCGGGTCCTTGAAGTCGGTTGCCAAATTCGTGCGAGACGTGGACGCAACAGCCCCGCCCTGGCTAGCCATGGGGTGAAGCAGTCGCGGCTCTAAGCTTCGATGTCATGGTCGAGCCTGTCCGTTAAAAGTTAGCTGCTGGGGCTAGGGCTTGGCCGTGTCAACACCTCAATCTTAACCCGCCTCAACCTTAGATCCCTAAACTCCCAACAGTCCGAAACATTGCGTCCACTCGGCGAAGCCGGGCACACAGAGCACCGACAGACGAGCCAACACGACCTTTGCAGTGGCGACAAAAAGATGCGAAGCAGTCCGAGCGGCATGTTTAGGTTTCAAGCCCTACCCAGAGCATCCGATATTGATTTTTTTCAATCGAACGCTTGATTTTTTCAAAAATTCAAAACCCTATTGATTCTGGTGTTTTTCAATCGAATCGCATTCTGTTGTTCGGTCGGGTTCGATTGATTTCTGACACTGCATTCTATTGATTTTATCGTGGCCTGTTTCAGGATTTCTCGATTGATTTCACGACTGTCTCCTCGATTGATTTAAGAATGGATTTTCTATTGAAATTATTCGGGATTTTCTATTGAAATTATTCGGGATTTTCTATTGAAATTATTCGCGAGTTTCTATTGAAATTGTTGGCGATTTTGTATTGACATGATGTAGCTATAAGTTTACAAAGCATGTGCACACAGAGACACACATGCAACACGTTTGTTAGTGCAGGGTTGGACACGGTTGATTGTATAGATTTCTGTGCAGGTGTAGCTGTTTCAATGTTCAAGCTAAGATACTGCCGGAGTAAAGTAATGCATTGTCAGTTTTGCTGGTTATAGCTATAGGTTTTCCGTTTTGAGTTTACACGAACCAGCTGTTCCTACTCTACGTATCCAGAGACAAAAGCCCCAAACCCTTAAACGAAACCCTAATCATTAACTCATTAACCGACCCAACAAAAGCTGGATATGTTCATTCAGGTTTGGGGGGGTTTTGGAGTTTAGGGGTTAAGAGGTTCAGAGGTTTAGAAGTTTAGGGGTGTGTATATATAAATAAATAAATAAATATATATATATATATATATATATATATATCACTCTATGTATATATATATATATACAATATGTATATACACATATAGGGCTTTAGCGCATTGGGGGTTTGGGATTTTACGGAGAAAAGAGTTTCGGGCTTTGGGGTTTTGGGGGGGTTGAGGGCTTCGGGGTTTAGGGGTTTTGTTTTCGTGTCTGAGGGTTTAGGGGACTAGCAGGTTAGGAGTTTAGGGGATTAGGGGTCTGGGGTTTTAGCTTAGGCGCCAAGAGGTCTTGGGGTTTCGGGGTTTAGGGGGTCTAGGGGTTCAGGCGCTAAGGTGTTTAGGGTTTTTGGGTGTTTCGAGCTTTAGGGCCCTTAAAACTGTAGTGTGTTCGGTCTTTTGGAGCTGTTGGGTCTTAAGGTTTAGGTGTTTCGGCGTTTCGGGGTGTCAGGGTTTCGGGCTTTAGGGGTTTCGAGGTTTAGGGTTTCAGAGTGTTTGGGTTTTCGTGTGATTGGCCTTTTGGGCTTTAAGGGTTTGGGGGTTCAGGGGTTTAGGCGTTTCGTGGTGTTGGGGCTTCGGGCTTTAGGGCCCCTAGGGCTTGAGGGCGTTTGGGGCTTTTGGGTATAGGGGTTCAGGAGTTTAAGCGTTGAGGTTTTGGGGCTTTAGGTTCTAGGGTTTTAGAGCGTTTGGGCGTTTTGGGGGTTTTAAGGCTTTTTGGGCTTTGAGGGTTCAGGGTTTAGGCGTTTTGGGGCTTCAGCGTTTATCCTTTCGGGCTTTAGGGCTTTAGGGGGTTTAGAGGTTTAAGGTTTCAGAGTGTTTGGGTTTTCGTGTGATTGGCCTTTTGGGCTTTAAGCGTTTAGGGGTTCAGGGGTTTAGGGGTTTAGGCGTTTCGGGGTGTTGGGGCTTCGGGCTTTAGGGCCCTTAAGGGCTTGAGGGCGTTTGGGGCATTTGGGTTAGGGGTTCAGGAATTTAAGCGTTTGGGCTTTAGGGCTGTAGGGTTTCCGGGCTTTAGATGTTTAGGGTTTTGGACTGTTTGGGATTTTGGGTTTTTGGGGCTTTAAGGTTTTAAGGGTTCAGGAGTCCGTTTGGGCGATTCGGGGTTTTTAAAGCTTTTGGGCGTTATTTAATGGGTTCAGGTGTTTGGGGGCTTCGGGGCTTCAGCGTTTTGGCCTTTAGGGCTTTAGGGCTTTAGGGGTTTAGAGGCTAAGGGTTTCAGAGCGTCAGGGTTTGTGGTTGGGTTGCTCGGCGTTTGGGTTTTTTAAGGGTTTAACTGTAGGGCCTCAGGAAATGAGCAATGTAATTAGGTATTTCGGTGTTTTGGTGTTAAGGGCTGTAGGGCTTTGGGTTCAAGGGTGTAGAGGTTCAGGGGCTTAGGCCTAGGCGTTTTCAAGCGTCAGGCTTTCGGGCTTTGGTGGTGCAGGGTTTTGGGGCTTTTGGGTTGTTCCGGTTTGGGGCTTAAGGCCTTAGGGGTTTTGGGGTTCGGGGGCTCAGGGGTTCAGTTCATGGATAGCGGTTTGGGAGTTTCGGGTCTTTGGGGTCTAGGGGTTTTGGGTTTTCGGGCTCCAGGGGTTTTGGGGTTTATGAGGTTCAGGGGGCGCAAAAACACATGAAATCACATGAAGACCCATGAAGACCCATGAAAACACATGAAAACACATGAAGACCCATGAAGAACCATGAAGACCCATGAAGACCCATGAAGACCCATGAAGACCCATGAAGACCCATGAAAACACATGAAAACACATGACATCACATGAAGATCTGTGAAGCGGTCAATTGGTGTGCTATCTTGAACCACTCAGCCCTGATGCCCAATTTTTTCCGCCCCCTGAACCTCATAAAACCCCAAAATCCCCTGAAGCCCTAGAGCCCAAAACTCCTCCAAACCTCAAAACCCCAAACCTCTGCCTTTGCCCCTGAACCCCTGAACCCTGACCCCTCGGACTCCGGAGGCCCCCCTTAAAACCCGAAAGCCCGAAATCCCGAAACGCCTACGCCCCGAAACCCACAAAACCGCTAGTGCGATAAACCCTCGCCTCTGCCCCCTTTAAACTCCTAAACCGCCTAGCCCCCTACACCCATAAATTCCTGAACACCAAAACCCGTAAACCCCCAAACCCCTGAAACCCTAAACCCTAGTAAACTAAACCCCATACATGCCTAAATCCTTAAAGCCCCAAAGCCCGAACACCGACAAACCCAAACGCCAAACCCCAACAGCCCAACAGCCCACAAACCCGAAACCCTGAAGCCCCGACACGCTTGAAACCCCTGAACCCCTAATAAGGCCTTAGAGCCCAAAAACCCAAAGCCCGATACCCCAAAACCCCGAAGCGCCTAAAACCCCTAAACCCTTAAAACCCAACAGCCAAAACGCCCTAAACCGCTAAAGCCCTAAAGCCCGAAACCCTGAAGCCCCCGAAACGCCTAAACCCCTAAACCACTGAACCCCAAACCCTCAAAACCACAAGCCCAAAACCCCTACAGCCCCAAAACCCTGAAGCCCGAAACTCAAAACCCCGAAACGCCTGAACCCTTAAACTCCTGGCACCTTAAACATTAAAGCTCCGAAGCCCAAACACCCAAAAACCCAAACGAACTAAAACCCTAAACCCCAACGGCCCAAAAGCCCCAAAACCCTGAAGCTCCGACGCTTGAAACTCCTGAACCCCTCAGACCCTAAGACCTTAGAGCCCAAAAAATCAAAAGCAACAAAGCGCCTAAACGCCTCAACTCCTGAACCCCTATAAACACTTAAAGCCCAAAAGCCCAAACGCTCTAAAACCCTCAACCTCTAAAGCCCCAAAGCCCGAAACCCTGAAGCCCCGAGACGCCTAAACCTTTGAACCCCTACACCCCTAACCCCTAAGCCCTTAAAGCCCAGAAGCCCAAAATCCCTATAGGCCTAAACCCCAAGCCCTAAGTCCCTGAAGCCCGAAACCCCAAAACCCCGAAACGCCTCAACTCCTGATTATAAACCCTATAAAGCCCCGAAGCCCAAACACGCTTAAACCCTAAACCTCTACACTCCTAAAGCCCTAAGCCCGAAAGGCCGAAACCCTGAAGCCCCGAAACGCCTAAACCCCTAAAGCCCTAAACCCTTAAAACTTAAGAACCAAAACACCAAAAGCCGTAAGCCTGAAACCCCAAAACCCCGAAACGCCGCCTCGGCGCCTAAACCCCTAACCCTCTAAACCCCGAAACCCCCAAACCCCTAAGCCCCTAAACGTTATAGGTTTTAAAATTACCGAAATCAGCTGTTCCTACTTTATGTACCGGGAAACTAAAACCCCAACCGCTGAGACGAAACCCTAATCACCAACCGAACCAACAAACTAAACATGTGCATTAAAGGTTTAGGGGCTTAGGCCTTTAGGGGTGTTAGAGTTTAGGGGCGTAGGGGTTCAAGGGTTTAGAACCTTACGGCTTTAGGGGGTTAGGAGTTAAGAGTTTAAAGCGTTAAGGCTTTAGACGTGTTGGACAGCCCCGGATTGCATGGGTTGGAAAGCCCAGTTAGTCACACAAACCTATATGAATCGTAGTATGCATGTATTTGTGTATACCATATACCATACCATAGCATAAATAGTATATGGGTTGGGAAGCCCGGCCCAGGACTAAAGATATGTGGAAACATGGGTTGGGAAGCCCGGCCCAGGAATTAAAGATATACGTATGTATGCATGTGCATGTGTATATGTGTCATACGAAATGATTCGTTTCACAACTGATTCGAATTGAAAGTCTGTATTTTCTATCTGGATTTTCTATTGATTTTACTCGGGATTTTCTATTGATTTTACTCTGGATTTTCTATTGATTTTACTCTGGATTTTCTATTGATTTTACTGTGCATTCTCTATTGATTTTATGCATGTTCTCTCGATTGATTTTATGGGATCGGTTTTGTGATATCCTCGATTGATTTTGACTCTACTCTTCTATTGAATTTCATGCAAAAGGTCTCTATTGAAAAAATCGCGAAACGCTTGATTTTACACAAATTTCAAAACCCTATTGATTTTTTGAAAAAATTCAATATCGGATGCTCTGGGTACCCGACAGAAGCCCAATCCATGGAAGCCAACACCCCAGTTTACAATTAGCTTGTTCGTAGCCTGAAGGGAGCCGAAACTGTAATGTACAATTCCTGCCCCCCCCAGCTGAAGACGGTGGGGATGGAAAATCCTCCAGATATGCAGTGACAGGAATTTCGTGGCAAAGTGGTACTACCAGAGCGAGCTTGCGCAGGTCTTCCAAGCACAAGGAAATTGGCGACTGGCAAAGGAATGTCAGGCCTGCGAGGCACACAACGCAGTGACACATCGTGAGATGCGGGTTCGTACCTGTGCCGTGGTGGCCTTGCGCGTGGCGGTGGAGATTGCAACGGCTAAACTGGACAGGGTCCTTTCGAACGATCGGGATGGTGACGCAGTCTGTGAAAAGTTGAGCAAGGGCTTGGAGCGTTTCCCAAAAGACCACCCGGAGTATGATCGGAGCCGCTCCTCCATGGCAGCTTACTTTCGATCACGGGGCAAAGTTGCGGACGCGGAGAAGATCATACGATCTGTCGCGCAGGCTTGTGGGAAGAGCCTTGGCGAAACACATCCGCGCACGCTGTCTGCCAAGCGTGACTTGGGTATAGTTCTCCATGAGATGGCTGCGACACAGGAGGCGGAAGAAGTCTTCCGGGAGGTCTTGCAGACCCGAAATGCGCGTCTGGGCGACGACCACATGGCCACCACTCAGAGCTGCAACGACTTGGCTTTGCTGCTGAAAGATCTGGGGCAAGTGGCCGAGGCCGAGGAATTGAGTCGCCGAGCGATCCGGTCCGGTGAAAAGAGTCTGGGGAAGGAACATCGACACGTCGTCCTGTACCGGCACAACCTTGGCCTCATCCTGGGGAAGAAGGGCCAGTTCAAAGAGGCTTTTAGCATCCTGAACAAAGTAAAGGAGTATCGTTGGTTCTCTCGAGAGGAGAAAGACCTCATGCAAAGCAACTGTGACATGGCCGAGTTGTTGTCAGCAAGAGGGCACCATGACGAGGCCCTGGAACATCACACAGAAGCTTGGGCAGCACGCGAACTTGACAAAGTCAACCAGCAAAAAATTGGCCACCCTTGGGATCTGAAGTACCGCCACGACCGGGCTGTGATAAGAGCAAGGATGGGCGACCCCGATAAAGCGCTGCGATTCTACGTGGAATGTGCTACAGAAAGTTGGAGGCACCATGGCCCCACGGCTTTCTTGACGAAGCGGTATTGCCACACCTTGGCGGAGTTTCTCAAGGAGCAGGGGGAACCGCGACAAGCAGACCTGGTGTTGGAGAAGCTTGCTTCAGAAACAGGCGTCCACCTTTTCAATGGCCTTCATCTCAATTAAGCCCGCCATGACAGAGGCCGGCTTGTCTAAATGGGGCAGACGATGGGCAACTGTCGTAACCGGCAGAAAGGCCGATGGACACCGGACCTGTCTCATCTTTGCCCGTGTGCTGATACTTTTTCCGGCAATCAGGATGCGCAATGCACTTCCCAGATTCCTGTTCGAAACTCTTTTAGAGGGTCTTCGGTTTAGCCGAAGTCTGCTCACATTATCCTCGGCTCAGACTTTCAGAACTCGTCACGAGAGTGCCCTAGTGCCTTGGTCACTCGGAGTGTTCCAAAGGTTCGAACCTGGGAGTGTGGAGACGTTAGGGCGGGGCATATAGGATGCAGGCAGTGGGGTTTGCCCGCACGCTCGGTGGCTTACTCGCAGGCGGCAGAATTCGTCGCCGATTCCATCGGTGTCCTGGTGGCAGTGGCATGTTCTCCACGTTTTCCCAGTCCACCCGGGGATCTTCCCCTACTAGAATCACTAGAAGGCAAAAGGCTGTAATGGTGTTAACCTCCGGGACATCATAAAACCTTGAAGCCCACTCAAGCACAAAACACTCGAAGCCCTCACCCCGAGCATTCCGAAGCCCTCAAGTGTGAACTGCCACATTCTTCGGGCATGGTCCGAAGCTGAAGCGGCACTTGGGTAAAAAAGCAACCACGCTGAGACCCGGGCAGACTGCCTTGCTCTCCAAGCCCTCTACAGGATTCTCGAGGGGTTAGGGCTTCACGGTTTCAGGGCTCCGCTTCCGGGCTTACACTGAAATGCCAAGCGTTTTTTGGGTTGGGTCCGCTTGATGGAGGAAGGGGGTGCTGCGACCTCTTTGCCCAAACCGCAACCTCGTAACCTGAACCACAAGGTCTAAACACACCGGCCACAGACGTGATTTTGCACCCCGCCCCCCGTCACTCCTTCTCGTGCTCCCGCTGGCGTCCCCCGAAAAAGGCGACATGGTCGACGATTTCAAGGAGAAGGGTGCTGTTGGGGCTCTCAAGGCCTGCGCCTTGCCAGGGCTGTGGGTGGGAGGCTTTCGGGCCTTTTGGGGCTTTGTGGGAGTTGCAGGAGTGTTGGGGGTCTCAGGGCTTTTAGCTTCAGGCTGAGGGGGTTCATCTCTCGTTCGGGGTCCAGGCCTTTGGAGGGCGGGGATTCTCTTCCGAGGCTGTAGTCTATTTCAGGTTTTCACTTTTCAGGCTGCATTTAGGGCCATTTAGGCTTTTGTTGTCGGTCTTCGGCTGTCGTGTGTGCTCTTCAGGGTCCTGGAGGTTTTGAGAGGAGGAGCAAGAAAGAAGTTAAAGGATTGGGGAGAGGTTGCTCAAGCAAGTCACATTAGGCATTGCTAACTCTGCAAGATTAGGTTCCTCCTTACACCCTTCCGGGCTTTCATTGGGTTCAGGGGTCACGTGTTCGGGTTTTGGGTGCCTTTGAAGTCCTCCAGCGACAACACTGAAGGCAACAGCCTTGCATTCCAACATCCAGATGCCGCTGACCCTGAAAACATGCGCGAGGATGCCACCGTCGACGCACTCGATTTGGTTCTCGATGGTGTGGACACGATTTGGGGCTGGGTGGCTGGTTCAAAGGAGGCACCTCGCCGGGTTCAGGTTTGGAAGGCCCATTATAATTTAGAATTATACTACGTATAATGGGCCCCCAAACCCTATTTTGCTTCATGGAGAGCTTTCTTTCCGGTTGTGCTGTGTTGGTGTCAGGGTTGCAGAGTGTGCCTGCAGCAACTAGCAGGGACACAAGTCTTGGCCTGCCCCACCATGATCAGCTTCGTAGACCATCTTTGTTGATCACGGTCCTCACCAGTGTTGACTGCAAGTGATATATATGTATATATATATATATATGTATGTATATATATATATATATCCAGCGGAAGTATCCAAGCTCCCATGACTCGATTGAGTCAAACTGAAACTAGAAGAGGACCTATAGGCCTAGACCCCTGACAAGCAGCAAAAGCTGCATTTTGCGATAGATCGTAAAGATATCGTCGCAGAACTGAGGGAGTAGCCTTAAGAACAGAAGAAGGAGGACTCAAGAAAAGCATTACGATAAGCAGCGTTTTATGGTTACAGTAGTTTGACGAAAACTGCCCATTGTTTAATATCCAAGCCGAGCTTCTTCATATAGGGGACTAAATACTCTTCCTTAGGGTTCCTTATTGTAAATATACTATCAAGGAGCCCAACACCCTAGTCTAATTATCAAGGCCCCTACATTATGCATGCCCCTCGCCAGACCGACCAACCGCGGATTTGTCAGCCGGCGAATCAGCCGCAGATGCCGCGCCCCCCGGGACAGAGTAGTTCAACTTTGGGGAAGTTTAGGCACCAAATCCTGAACCCAAGCCCCTAGATCCTTCAACCTAACCCCCCCATGCCCCCGAAACCCAAAACCCTAAGCACATGCAGCTGAGACGCGTCTTGCCGCAACTATGGTTAGTATGGTTGTTATACATGTCCTGCTTCATCATTACTATAACTATTGTCATCCTTCTTCTTCTACTAGTACCGTTATTCGTACTATTATCACTACTATTCCTTCGATTATTATGGAACTGTTACTATTGCATTGTTACTATTGCATGATAGATAAAAAAGATACTAGTATTAGTAGTAGTTGTTGTTGCTGCTACTGTATGACTGTCATTATTACTCCAAGCTGCCTCCAGGCCCGGGCAGTTCGGCGCCGGCGGAGCCCAGTCAAATCCTCGGAGCCGGTAATGTGGGTGGTTGTCAAAATTAGGGTCCCTTTTGGGTCCTTGTTATAGAAAATTAGGGTCCCCTTTGGGTCCTTGTTATAGAAAATTAGGGTCCCCTTATGGGTCCTTGTTCTAGAAAATTAGGGTCCCCTTATGGGTCCTTGTTATAGAAAATTAGGGTCCCCTTTTGAGTCCTTGTTATAGAAAATTAGGGTCCCCTTTTGGGTCCTTATTATAGTACGGCACCTAATATCTACTAGGGTACCCAAACAGGGACCCTAATTTTGACAACCACCCATGTAGAAGCCTGAGTAGTTACTGCAATAGTCCATTGCCAGCGGCACCTTAGTAGTAATTATTACCAATACTATTTTAAGGGTTCCTTACTATATTTACAGTTTGGGGAGTTCGGAGCTGTACAGTATTGTATACCACAAAAACACTGTACCCAAAGGCTCCATGTACCTTTAAAGTAGATACTTAAGCCTTAAAGGGGGTCCCTATATAGGTACTTCAAGGCCTAAGTATATGCTATATGGGTACATGGAGCCTTAGGGGTAATAGTCCCACACTACCCTTACCAGAGTTATTGTCATAGTCAGTTAGTTACTTGGGGCACCTTATTGGAGCCATACTACTCGTATCAGATACCACAAAAACCAGCCTCTGAGGATAGAGCCCCTTATTGCAATCTTCGGGCTCGCTCGGCCGATTTAATTCACCTCAGAGGACGTACGAACACTCGTTCTTGGTTCTAGACCTTAAGCCTTAAGCCTCGTACTCAACGGACGATTCGAGCAAGCAAGTAACATAGGGTCGCAATGAGCATTCATGAGATTCCCTTAGGGTCCGTAGCATATCATGGTATTATAGACCCCAAAACTGTATTCCAACTGTAAGGCCCTTACCAGTAGATCAATTCGAGGCCGACTGCCGGGTATGCTTCAGCTCCGCCACCTGCGCCGCCTCCTCGGCAAACTTTGGGGTGAAAGTCTATCGGGGTTTTCAGTGAAGAGGTTTGGAGGGTAGGATTCAGGGTTATACTATGGGGTTTCAGGGTTGGGGCTTTTAGGTTTGGATTTCGCGATTAGGGCTTGGGGATTATAGGGTGTGGGTAGTTAATTCGATTCGCTTTAGTTTCGGGGTTGTTCGATGAGGGCTTGGCGTTTGGGGCTTGTTGGGTTTAGGGAGAAACGATTCGTTTCTGAGGCTTGGGGTTTAGGATTTCGGGGTATCAGGTTTAGGGCGACGCAGTGTTGGGCAACAGACTTTGATTGGTGTCCTGGAGGAGGACTGTTGCCAGGACTGCGGGTTGCTACGGAGCGGGCGTAGTCCTCCATTATATGGTTTCCTGGGGAAGGTTCGTTGCCCCAGTGCAAGCTGCAGGAATGCTATCGGGAAAGGCACCAAAGACCTATGCACCCTTTCCCTCGTTTGCGCTTCCGTTTTCTTAGCTGCCTTTGTTTCCCTATCAATGATCAAAGAACCGTAGTCATAAGTTGGCTCGGTCAACAAGGACCCTGCAAAATAGTAGGTTATGAGCTATGGGTGTAGTATAGGGGACCTGAGCGACTAGCAGGCTGCTTATTATATACCCTTATGGTATAGTTTAATAGTAGAACCCATGCCCTGACCTACTTGTTAAGGTCCTATGCAGCCTTATCCAGGAACACCCTAAACCCTAAACCCTAAACCCTAAAGCAAGCCTCGTCCGAAGCTCAGGGGATTTCAAGCGCCGGCACCTGCACCGAAGACTTCAGCGCCCGTTGCCTCGGAGAGCGTCTTTTTAAGGGCCCCAGAAGGGTTCCTCTAAGACGGTTTAGGGTTTAGGGGTTTAGGGTTTAGGGGTTTAGGGTTTAGGGTTGAGCAGTCAGGAGCGGGAAAACTCCACTGGAGTTTGGTTTTCTGAACCCTGAAGTGCTAAACCCTGAACTTACGGGACCCTTTTGTTTCATGACGGGTTCAGTGATTCAGGGGGTTAGCACCTGAAACCGTTTTGACCCGAAGCCCCAAGCCCACTTAGGGTAGAACCCGAACTGGAGCAAAGCTCCTTGTTTGGGATTAGTAAGGGATCGTGAAGGTTTGGAGGTTCGAGGGTGTAGTCTTAAGGGCGGAAGGACCCTCCGAAACTAACATGGAACCGCAACTCGGACCCTTACGACAGGATACCTGTCTCCCCTGCTTAGTTTGGTTGAAAGCTTTCATTTTGAGCCCCAAAGCCCTCATACGTGTAGTCAGGCATTACGCCATTCGCAACAGCATATGCGCTCCTATAATATAAACCGTATACGAACCTCCGCAGAAGCCCTCAAAAAGGCCCTGCAGATGCTGCAACCGAAACTCCCAGTCTCAGGAATCATTATGCAGCAGCCTTCGGAGGGGGTGTGGTCGGCCGCTACCTCGGGTAGACTCGACGTGCCACTTTGAGGAGGCTTGAGGGCGTTTAGGGTTTACGTCAGAAGAAGCCCAAAGAAAGGCCCTAAACCCTATAAAGCATACCAGCCTCAACCCTCCTTGGGGTTCCCGATTCAGGCTGCCAGGACCTGAGACCAAGAGCGACAGCCATGGCTGTAAGTTGAGTTCAAGCTTGCACTCCTGGTTGATACCGGCACGCCTTCTATGTCTGCAACGGCGTGTTTGTAGCTAGTCGAAGATCTAAGTCCTAAGTATTGGGCTTCAGGGTTTACGAGTCTGAAATCTATCGCATACCCTCAACCCAGCACCTGATCCCATAACCTGTAACCGACACCCCACACTGCCGAAGACTTCGGTTGGCCACTGTCGAGTAGCAGTTGCGTGGTGTAGGCTTTACGGTCTTTGAGTGCCATGAAGTGAAAGTTCTCCTGGACATGTTTGGGAATGCCTGTATCTCGAGGATATAAACTTCAAGGGCGCCTTTGGACTAGTAAGTCCACTTTTGGGATGAGGGGCCTCTGCGCCTCTAAGCCTCAGCTCCGTCAGAAAGCTACTTCTAAGTCATGATAGCTTCCAATCCAGCTACAAGGGAAATCCCTAAATTCCACACCGAACCCTACACCCTCAAACCTCAACTTTCAATCCTAAACCCTGTTTACTGATCAAACATCCAAATCCTACAATTCTGGGAAAAGAAAGACCCAGGTGCCAACAACCCCGTCATGGTCGGTGGAATGCCAGGGAGCCAGTGGCAGCCTAAATCACGGTCGAGATGAGGGTCCAAGCACCCACAAAACAATTCGGGGTTTTCAGGTTTAGGGTTCAGGGGTTAGGGCTGAGGGTTTTAGGGTTTAGGGCTTCGGGATATAGTTGATGGTTTAGTGCGTAGGGATTTGGGGATTCTAGTTCAGGGTTTCGGGTGGTGCGGCTCAGGAGCTCGAGTGTTCAAGGTAGTCGTATGGATCGCTGCTTGATGCTTGGAGTGGGTAGAAACCAGAGAGTCGTGACCCTTCTGGAGAGTTTCTTCATGGACACGTGGAGCCTTAGGGATTGCTGACAAATCCTCGGAGGGTGGTAGTGGTGTCTCTAGGGTTCAGGGGTTTGGAGTCGAGGGTTCGGGTTTTAGGCTTCCGGCCCTTGTCTCCCCTGAGTCTATTAGTTCGGGGTGTCCGTATCAAAGCTGTATATTCCATGAACGCAGTGTCCAAAACCCTATATCCCAAACCTTGATCCAGCTAATAATCAGGCCCAGTACATGGCTAGTCTGAGAAGGCCAGCACCGCAAAGCTACGCCGCCGGCCCGTCCGTTCCTACGCCAACGCCGCTCGTCAAGAAGCAGGGATAGACGAGCCCAACTCTTGCGACACGGCTGATAACTAGAATCCTGACGATTCTGAAAGTCTTGAGAGAGGGCATCTCAGCAGTCTATTCCGTGGTCGGACAAGTAATCTGAGCAAGCTCTACGTAAGTGTTGGTTGTTGGGTCCGTGCAGGGTTCGTGGTCGGAAGAGTACCTATATGTCTTTGTTTCTTGGCATACACTTGAGATTTCGTCTGGGTGTTTGGGATTTCTCTTTCAAGTCTCTTGGTACTTTGAAGGATTAATGTGTTACCCATTTTCGGGCATCCAGTTTTTCATGCGGCGAAATATCTCGGGTCTGAAGCGGAGCGCACGCGAGCAGCAATGATCAATTTGTGCTCCTTGTGCGTTCCCCGTGACTCTCCCGGAGCTTTCGTTATGTCATTATGGTTGCATGCTTTCCTCTCGGATGTCCAAGGACAAGGTCGAGTTGAACTGCTCAGGGTCTTTGGAGTCCAAAGCACAGTAGGGGCCCGCATGATAAGTACTGCTGCATCCCAGACTCTGTAGGCGTTGGAGCTAACTACCAGTTAGCAAGTTCTCGTGCTTGTCTGGTCTCTGTTTTTGAAACTGGCCCTCTCTCCTGCGCTTGTTGGTACTTGCCCTCACAGGGTCCGATCTTTGACGGTTCTAGTAAGAGCATCTGTACGGCTCTCATTCAGGGTTGCAGAGTGAGCTTTCAGCAATCAGCGTTTCAAGGCTGAGGCAGGATCGGACCTGACCCTCTCAGGCCACAAGCTTGAAGGGCTGTTCGGACAGAAGACCTGGCTATGCCAGACTTTGCGGGCATACTTTGAGCCCAACCCCCTATATCTATCGACCTGTCTATGTGTCTGTCTATCTTTATCTATACATATACATACGTTTCTGCACACATATGAATATAGATATGTATGTAAATGTAGATACAGCGCTACGACTTTCTAGGAATTCTTGTTGAGGCCGGCACCAGCGGCGGAGCCGCCGAAACCCGCCCCTGCCCCGATGGTGGATCTACTGCCCTGCCCCCAGAGGGATATACATCAGCCTCGCAGCCTTTCCACATGTAACCCTGAGCCTGATTCCTGATTCCATGAGCAGGGCCAGTCGAAAATTGCCCATAAACAAAATTGATTCTTTAACCCCCAAAACCCTGAATCCCAATTATGGAGCTTTTATACTAAGCCCTACTTACGACATCCTTGGATCCTAAACCCCTTCTAAACCCTACTTATGAAGCCCTTAAACCTTAAACCCTATACCCGACTAACCCCTAATGCTAAAACCCTGAAGCCCTAATTATGTACCACCCCTAAACCTTGATGATGAAACCCTTAAACCCTCAACCCCCCAATTAACCCCTGATTGATGAAATCCTTGATCAAACCCTGAACCCACCCCAAAACCCTCATTCACCCCCTAAACCCTCGTTCATGAAACCCTCAATAAAACCCAACCCCCGTCTCCTAAACCCTCATTGATGAAACCCTTATGCCCTAATTACAGCCCCCCCTACCTAAACCCCCCAACACAGGCAAAGTCATGGCCCAATACCCATAAAAGGCCATTGTTCTACATACTTTTGGGGTGCAGGTAAACCCTACAATTCATGAAGCCCTTAAGCCCTAATGGTACCCTGAATAAACCCTAAACCCTAAACCCTATATACCCCCCGTACCCTCCCCCGACCTCCGCCCAGACCCTCTCATTGAAACCCCTATAGATCTCTTAAAGGAGCTCTTAAAGGAACCCCTATAGATCCCTGACTTAAAGGAACCCCCAAATCCTTTAGAGGCTGCCCCCACCCTGTAATTAATAGTGACTATAAGGACTATATTAGGGCCTTATTATATTCCTATTATACCACTACTACAGGGTGGGGGCCCCCTTCTAATGATCCTTCAGGTCTATGGAGGAGCCTGCATCCGCAGCCAAGTCGGCCCCGGTCCGCGCCTCGAGCCTTAGGGGTTTAGGAATTGCGCGGGATTTAAAGGGGCAGGGTTAAAAGGTTTAAAGGGTTCAAAGGATTTAGGGTTCATAAAGAGTTAGATCAGGGCTTGTTGGTATCTCGATGTTGTCAGGATTGCTTAGGTATTCTTGGGGTTTGCGGGCTATTCGGGTTTAGGGTTTAGGGTCTGTAGACATGGGCGTTTCACGTGTATGCCAAAATTCAGGACTTAGGGGGATGATTCCCAAAGTTCTAGAGCCTTGCAAGGTCCTTGGTCTGCAGGGTTGAGGTGTTTAGGGCCTGAGCGTGTAGTCTTTGCATAGCGTCTTTCGGGAATCACGATGCAGAAGTGTTTTCAGCTTACATCAAACCCAACAGCCTGGAAACTTGAGCCCAAAAGCCCTGAACGGATTGCGCTTTGGAACAGGGACGTCATTGCACCTTAGACCCTAAAAGCCTTGAAAACCAGAGATGCCAACACACTACAGGTCCTGCACCCTAAAAGCTTCGACTCTCAACAAAGTATGCCTTGATCGGATAATCCAACGTAAAGAATGAAAGCCACACAAATCTTCAGACACCCTTTAACCCCCGAAGCCCTAAACCCAAAGTCTCACGGTCCTTTTCACGCTTTTGCAACCTCAGAAGCCTCTTGGGCCATGCCACCTATGCCTAGTCTGCACTTACATACATACATACATACATGCATACATGCGTACATGCATGCTTATGTGTTGTATATATATATATATGTGTGTGTGTGCGTAATCTACAACCTGAACCCCTAAACCCTAAACGATTATATATATATATATATATATATATATATATGTATATGTATATATATATATATGTATATACTTGATATCATAAGAAACCAGACTGAAAGGCCCCGAAGATCCAAGGCCGCCGATCTGCTGGGCGACCTGGATGCAGCTCCCGCGGGCGCCCCTCCCGCGCAGGTCGCTGGGGGACGGGAGTTCGGGTTCAGGGGTTTAGGGTTCAGGGCTTAGGGTATAGGGGTTCAGGGTTTCGGGTTTAGGGTATTATAGGGTTTGGGGGTTTAGGGTAAAGGGATTTAGGGTATATAGGGTTTAGGGTTTGGGGGTTTAGGGTTTGGGGGTTTTGGGTTTCTGAGGCTCTTTATTGCGGCTTTTGGGTTTCAGGGGGGGGGGTTGCTCTTTATTGCTTGATTTTTGTGTTGTTGGGGACTTTGCGCCGTGTTTTTCAGATTATGTTTTGCGCTGCGCAGAGTTGTGTTCGTGTTTTTCGGTGCTGGGTAGAGTGTTGTTTGCATGTTCTGGTGGCTCTTTTGAGGGCTTTCGTGCTTTTTTGTTGCTTGCTTATCTTTACGGTATGTCGGTGTCTTTTGTGTATGTTTTATCTTCGCTGGGTTGCCTTCTGAGTTTCGAGCGTATGGGGTTGAGAGGTGTGGTTGAAGTTGAGCGTCTTTTATACTGTGAGGGTGTATGGGTTGACATCGTTATTCGTGGCAGAGGCGTAGCAGAAGACAGCGACTTCAGCATGAGCCGCATGTGCCAAAACTACCATCGCTGCAATTTTGTAGGGCCTCAAGGTAAACCTGAACAGGGATGCAAGGGGCCCTTCAAAACAGACACCGTAATTGGCCAGGGCAGGTCAAGCTGGGGTCTGGAAAATAAAGGGAGATGGCAGAAAACAGAGGCCAGATTTCGAGCTAAAGGGGCCTGGGAAGTGAGACAGAGCGAGAGAGAACGAAGTCTTGCACCCCAGAGTTTTGAAACGTCCACTAGGCCGAAGAGGGTGTCGTGCCGAGGCATCCCAGAACATGCTAGACCTCTGATGTGGAGGCCAGGAAGCTCCGGAAAGCATTAAAAGCTCCGCAGGTCAGGGTTGAGTGATGGTGATCTTGGATCTGCGCTGTGTCATCGGGTTCTCACCCAGGGCATTGGTGATTCTTGTACTTGTGATTCTGCTTCTTCGGCTACAAGAAGCAGGTGCTGTAGGATTTCACCACCCCAAGCTCCGGCCTGCTCCTCCGTTTCGAGGGTAGATATACTACAAGGGGGTCGGAGCAAATAGAAATAGTATCCTTCTCAAGTAACCCTAAAGTAAGAAGCTGACCTTGGCCCTAAAAGCTGTGTCAGGAGCTGCCGTTTTTGGATCTTGCGGACAGAATCTTGCGGACGGTGAGTCCCCCTTAGTTCGCAGTTGCACTGGGATGTTAGTTAGGGTTTGCCTGTGGCGCCAAACGTGGGTAGCGGAGTAGTAGCCACACTGGCGCATGACAGTTTCGGTTTGTTCGAAAGAGAGCCATCCACTCAGGCTCTTGGCTTTGGGTCGGGCTTAGGTTGAGCTTCGACTAGGGGTTGTAGCAGTGTAGGGACCATTGTTGGCTTCGTTCCATTTGGCCGATGTAGATGGCCCGGAGGTGAAGGCCTTGCAAGTATCACAAGAGATCTTGTTTAGGTGTGTGGCCTAAGGTTTCAGAGCTGGCTACCAGCTGCGAGCAAATACCCCACCTAATGATAGATAGCCAGATAGATAGATGGACAGATAAGTAGGTAGGTAGGCATATCGGTTGGTACTCATTAGTTTGCATTCAGACTACTATAACTATTCACATACCTACATAGATGCATGCAGACATACCTCCACATGTTTCAATCTTGTCGTAAGGAATACCATTGAGCCTCAGTTCTGGAGACTCAGCCACTCGCAACTTCCAGAGTGGCCCGGACCCGACTTATAAATCCTCTGCGGTTTCAGGGTTCAGGTTTTAGGGTTTAGCTTAACTTCATGCTCCAGGACTTAAGATTTAACCCTGCGAACCCGAACTCCAAATCTGAAGCACTACCGCGCAGAAGAAAGTCGTAAACCTCAAACCGCAAAGTGGATCCTCCCCCGCAGCCCGACGATCATGGAAGATGCACGGTCCATGTGAAGGTTTCGTAAAAGTATGGGTGCCTTATTGCAGTAAGTTTCCCACCATGTGGGGTCGATGTTTCTGAACTTCCCGCGCGAGCTCCTTGCAAAACTGGCTGGACTGGTTCGGTGTATACTGTAGAGTTTGCATAGGTTTCTTTAGGGCTTGGGATTTACGCTGTAGATTCGGGGCAAACGGTGTAGTGACAGTTGGATCTGGATCGGGCGTACATGTGTCAGTTGAAGCAGCTTTGAGGTGTCTCCTGTCTCAAGCTGTGTCTAGCTAGAGAATCACTATAGAGGCGCGAAGTAATTACCCTCAACTGCTAAACACAAGACAGTCAGTTCTGCCAAGATCTGTAAGCGCTTTTGGCGAAGCTTCGAGGTATCCCATTGCCATCCTACACGAAAGCCTTATACAACAAAAACCTACAGCGTAAAGCTGGGCTAGTCCATGGTAGCACACCCATAGATGTAGCGGTGCGCAGAAAAGAATCGTGGAACCTGAGGGAAGTCTGGTCAAATCCGAAGGGTCAGGTTCTGACATTCATGGAGTTTGGCCCTAAAACACCTCCCGGCACGCAGATGTTTCACCCACCCAGCATTGCTGCCGCGACCATGAGCCTGCAAAAAGGAGAGAGACCCTGAAACTGGGTTTAGTTCAGGGTTTAGGGGGTCAGGGTTTTGAATGTTACAAAAAAGCCTCTACTAAACTCTAAAACCGTACAGTAAGCGCCAGCAAGGAAAAGGCGTTGGCTGAAAAAGAGTGCAGAGTTGGAAACGACATATGGGAGTTTCTCAACATAGAGGGACCCAATCAGGACCCCAATGAAAACAATCATAGGAACTACAGAGGGATTAATTATGGGCGTCCTGATCAAGCATTGCAGCGACTTGAACAATTTACGAATCAATACCCGGCTTCAAGGTCTGGGAGAGGTAACCTGTACAATGCTAGATTCGGACGTTTTTGAGAAACTCCTATATAGAGGCCCCTGTGTTCAACAGACAGTAGCTTTTGCAACGGCTTGTCAGAGACTCCTTGTTTTTTTGAGAGAAGTGGGTCGTACGCTTTGGGCTTCAAGTCTAACGAAATTTTAAAGTCAGGACAGAAGCTACTTACGGATTCCTCCAAGTAAGCTGCTAGGCTCAAAGTCCCCGCAGCAGAGGAGTCCTTTGTTCCTTGCGCTCTTGTTGTGAGCAAGTCAAGGACAAGGAGACGAAAGCTCGGTTGATGTTGCTGCTGATGATGGTGGTAATGATGGTGATGATCCAGTGAACATGATGCTGCTGCTGATGACCATGTTGGTGATGGTTGCGATGCTCCGCATGAGAGGGCTTCCTAGGGTTGCAGTCTACATGCGTAGTGCCCTTTTTCGCCTTGGGATGGCTCACTGTCAATCGCGACCATGTGGTGCACAAATGTCAGAGGCCGGAAAAGGGGGGGTGCAGATTTAGATCACGCAGGTTCTCAGTGGAGCATGTATGACCTCAGGACAGCGGAGATTCGTCATCTGTTCGATCATGTTGTCGTTCAAGAGCTTTGGCCTTGTTCTTGGAACGCCGCAGCTCGAGCCAGAAAGACCCTGGAGGCTCATGAAGTGCCTTCGGCTCCTTGTCTTGGGGCTTTTGAAATTTTGGGCAAGGCAGTTGGCGACTTGCCGTAGACGTAAGCCACATGAAGAGCAGATGTGTCCTTGGCAGCATAAGCACATGTAAGCACCATGGCAGAAGCTACATATGTGCCAGGCCAACTCGAGACTAGGAGTCGATCCAGTCTTGCACCGCAAACCATAAAGTACCAGCCTATACCAGCCTACATGCGACATTTTAAATATGCTGATAGTGCGAAACATGAAATGCAGATCTGACCATGGCTGCCGGCAGTACAGGGCGCATCCGGCTGGTGCCAGTCAAGCTGGAGCAATCAAGTACCTCGGTTGCCGAGCTGCCCGCCAAGACGGCTCTGGCAGTGCACGCGCTGCAGGTGGTTCAGGAAGCCGATGAGCGGGTGAAGCAAGCCCAAGAAGACTTGAGGGCGGCGGCAGTCCGAAATACGAGCGGCACGCTTGAGCTGAGGATGCAAGCTCATGCCATGGCCCTTGAAGCGCAGCGCGCTGCCAATACTCACTTGCAGGAGTGCCTTGTGCTTGATGAGGCATCAAAGGAAGAGCCGCCACACGACGCAGATCACTTCGATGCCCTGGCCCCAGATATCCCAGACTGGAAATTGCAGCCACGCCCGGACCATTTCATACCCGCGCCACGGAGGAGCTGCAAGACAGAGCCACCGGCTTCCCAAGCTGCAGTTCCACATGCCGGATGGGTACGAAGATCGTACCGGAAGCCACGTTTCAACAGATTCACATCCGCAGAGCAGAACATGTGCAAGAAGGAGCCATCTACACAAGGACGGGACAGTCCTGCTACACACAAATCGTTGGAATATGGTGTCATACCAGCGCAGCACAAGACGGAGTTGCCGGCATCATGGAGAGGCTCGGTTGGAGAAGTGTTGGCAGATCGTAATCGTTTCTCACGGGGGTTGCACCCAACATGCAAGCCAGAGCTGTCAGCAGAATCCATGCCGGGCAGGAAGTGCAAGATGGAGGTCTCAACAGCTTGGAGACCAGCTCCAGGTGCAGACAAATTCTCCCTTAAAGAGGTCGCAGACATGGAACGGCCGGCCAAGTACAGGAAGTTACCCTATGGCAGGGTGGAGCAGGAGCGGCTCACGGCACAGCAAGTCAAGATCTTGCGTAGGGCACAAACCTGCTGCGATTGGGATCCGTCTCGCTATTCCCCCGAGCGTGTCATGAGCAAGTGGGGACACTTGTTGCAGTTTCTTCTGCCAGAGGACACTTGCATTTTTCAGCAGTTTAGCAGGTAGTACACTTTTTGTTTACTGAAGTTTTGCGTAGTGATATTAAGAGAAATTCTGAGAGTGCCCGCAAGTATCAGTAGTAGCCGTCGGTTACCCAAAACGGTCGGACCTTAAAGCAGGTGCCAGAATTGTTTGCTTACAGCGTTAGCTCGAGACTTCCGGATGTGCTGAACGTCAGGCAAGCATTCAACTAGTGTTATCCGCAACTTTGGGGTAAAGAATGCCTTCCGTGTCTGTGTCGGCAGGTTAATAACGTTTAACACAAGAGGTTTCTTGCTGCTGTTCTGAGTCCCGAAGCTTAAAACTGTCGCAAGGCGGGCAGAGGTGTGCTTGAGTGGGGTATCTTCTACAAGAACGGTTGGCGGCTATGCAAGCCGCGTAGCCCAGGGGCTGAAGCTAGGTTTCTGGACGAGACATATTATGGAAGAGTGAAAATTCAGAATCGGAAAGCGTCAATATCTGGACCTTCGAGGGGAATGGTCAAACTGTAGCAGCTGGAAGATCCAATTAGCCGAGGATGTAGGAAATCTTCAGACGGGTTGAAAAACCATAGTTGTGGCGAAGGACCTTTGTTTCTGCCACAGCCAGATTTCATGGCAGTTCCGCAGCCCTCCACATTGCGGGCAGCCTTTGACCAAGTTGCTGGAGGACCTACTTTCAGAGAAGGTCTTCCCCCTGGACATAACGCCGTTAGTGGGCGTCGAGGATGAGGGCAAGATATGGGACACTTGGTTTAAGGACGTTTTCATGTTGATTTTTGGTTGCAAATGGCGACTTCTCAGAAGTTTAAAACAGCTGTGCACCGTAACACAGTCTTCACTTCGCGCATTCAAACACGTGCATGCAAGGTCGTTTGCGGGAACCGTCGGCTCTACGTGCTGCGAAAGTATTCTCAGAAGGTTCGGAATGCCAACGGCGAGATATTCATCCCCATTTACGTTCACAACAAATCTTCATCAGACCATTTGCCAGCCTCTTTGTTCGCCAAGTATGTTGAAGCATCTTCGACCAGGACGGGTGGAGATTGGCCGTCCTTCCATTCCAATCGGAGTCCGTGGGACTGCAACAAGACAGATCTCAATAATTCCTGGAGCACGTAGATGCTCGTCGGCCCGAAGTTGCATGCAAAAACCGTGCTGAAGGGTCATCTATATAAGGCTTTATGATGCCTTACAGATTCGACATTTGGGGTTTATACGGCTCCGCGCCCCTAACAACTCGGCTCCCGCCTGTTTGTGTGTGTGTGTGTGTGTTTCCACGAACATTCCCCTGCCAAACTTGATGATGTTGCATCACTCGGGGTCAAAATGTTTTCGAGTGTAGTCTGGGGTTCCGTTCTTCGAATGCTCTAGGACTCTTGGGCTTGAGAAAAATTCAGCGTAAGGTTTGCCGTTTAAGGGATAGCACTTCAGGGACGAGGGTTTTGGGTTTAGGACGCTCGGGTATGGGCAACGACCGTTGGGTGATGATAGGCACCGAACCGCAGTAGACCTAGAAAAACCCCGAACGATGCGCAAACTTACGGTCTTCCTCTGATTCGCCTTGCCACCTTTGAGGCCACAGGCCCAAACTTTGAGCCGAGAGCTTTCGGGTTTAGGTGGGCTCTCTTTTAAAAGCGCGGTTCCACATGATAGGATGATCCTCATGGGCTACATTTGATTGCGTCTTATTGAGGCTCCCGCATGGCAGCTCCCCATTAATAGACCCTTGACCAACTCACAATGCATAGACCCGAATCTCAGGAACAAAAACCATACACGTTGGCGATCCGTCCCTAAGCCCTCGCGTCGTAGATTTGAACCCCGAAGCCCAACAGCCGAGTTCAGTTCTATCATGAACCCCACCTTTACAGCAAGAGCCCAACATTTGGGTACCCGCAGATTCGAATCGTGGACCCGAAAGCCAAAGCCTGAATCCCAAACTAGCACCTTTTCCGAACATGGTCATCAGTCATGACCCCTAGTCTTTCTATCTCACACGCAACATGATCACCTGATCACCGGTGAGTATTTCTTGCAAACCTTAAGACCGCATTTTCAGGTTGAAACTTAAAGCCTTAACCTACAGCGCTAGTACTCCGCCGAGACCCTTTCCAGGCTACTATCCGGGCCTGGCGCAAGCACCATGGGCCCTAGGGGTCATCCGGCGCAGGCGTGTTCTTGCGGTTTAGTGTGTGGGCCACAGGCATGGCAACTCGGATTTGGGGTTTGGGCTGTGGCTGCACATGCTGCAGGTTGGTGTTTCAAGCTTTACTGTAGTATAAGGGTGCCAGACATTGCCCTATCAACAAGACAAGACTATATTGAAGTCAAGTTAATATATGGTATTCATTAGCCGTGTGTCAGAGTTCCACCTCGACAGCAGCAGTGGTCATCTTTACTGTTGCTGGTATGAATACTGCTAGGTATCGTTACTGTTATCACTGTATACAGGTAGCACATGCGTGCCTACACCCGAGCACCGAGCCCAAAACACTGTAGGGTCGGGAGTGCCGGATGGATGTGGAACATGTGCTTGAGAACCATGCGCATTGGAAAGACAGCTGTTGACTGTCATGAGATCCACGATGCTACCTATACACCAGCTGACTTGTTTCGGAATCCAGCTGAAGCAGCTTTAAAAGTTGGTTCCAGGTCCAGTCTCTACCTATAGAAACACGAAGTCCCGAACTGGAGACAGTTACTTCTTCTAAGATTTGTAAGTAAGTCCCCTTTGCGAACCGTCGAGGCGTCCTAGTACCATCCTGCACGAATACCTAAACCCCAAAACTCAAATCGACTCAAATCGCAGCCTTACAGCCTAAATCTAGGCAGGGCAGCTAGTCAATGGCCGCACCCCCAAAAATTAGGCGGAGCACGTAAAAGGAATTCGCGGAATCTGACGGAAGTCCCGCAAACCCGAAAAACGTTTCTGACATGGAATGTGGCCCTGAAACACCTCCCGGCTCGCAGATGCTTCGCCGACGGCACTGGTGCCGCAACATCGAGCCTGCGAAAAAGAGAGCGCGAGTGGGCTTAGATAAGGGTTTAGGGGTGACGGTTGAAGTCACAGTCAGACCAAGCCCCTGATGCCCACTGGGTCGCAGTGAAGCTACTTGGTTCGGCAGCCATTGGAGGATTTAGGGATTCGTTTGCTTCTTGCATTGATTCTTGGCTAGTAGGTGAGTTCAAGCGAGACCTGTCTCAAGCCTTCTCTTCGGCGAAAGCTGGGATGATGCTGTTGCTGCTGACGATGATGGTAATGGTGATGTTGGAAACACAGTGAACGGGATGCTGCTGCCCATGACGGTTGGTGGTTTAGAGCGTAAGGGTTTCAAGGATGTGGATTTAAGGAATATTAGGTTTTGGGGGTTAGGGTCCATGGACATGGAAGGTGATGGCCCAAGCCTCAGAACCGCCTCTGTTCTTGACGTTATCGTTGTTCGTAGCATAGAGCTCTTGCTGTAGGAAGTAACGTGCGGACCGGAGCTTCTTTCGCTTTGGAGTTCCGGCTTTCACGTTAAGGGCGGGCTGTGCGTACGGACCTGACATGATCAAACATGGTTTAGGCTCCTCGGATGTATTGTTCAGGTTCTCGAGATCTCCACGACCACTCAGTCCTCAGTCGGAGTTTTTAGCACTTGGGGCTGAGGATAGTGTCGGGGCGGCTTCACAGTTTGTGCTCGGGGTTTAGAATTTGGTGCTTAGGGTCATATGCTTTGAGAGCTGTTGCCACAGCATGCTGCGCAGTGCATTTCTCAAAGGTCGCGCAGCTAGCTGATGTTCCCAAACCCGGAGGATTATGCACATTTACCAGATGCAAGGGATCTCGACCCGCTGGTCACGGCAACTACCGTTGTGGTCGTGCTCAGACATTTTTGTATGTGGGGTCTTCGGGTTTCAGTGTTTCACCGCGTATGCAATGGGCTGCGGAGCATCTGCCAGGAAAGATGCCGAAGAAGAGGCGCCAAGAAAAACCTTCTGAGCGCAAGAGCAGACGGTCTCTAAACATGGGGCGAAGGTAGATGCACGTAACCACTTGAGGTAGCCCTCAATCCTAGTGCCCTTAACCTTGACAAGTCCCATAGCCTTCCCGAACATCTACGGGGGATCTCAGTGTATGCAGTTTCTTCAAACGGGAGTTTCAGAAAAGAACGGGCCACGACACAGAACCTAAAAAGCAGGATCCGTATTCTGAAGATGCGCCCCCAATACTCCGGGAACGATCCCTCACTCCTAAACCCTGCCTTAAAGGAGTCTGCTACCTGTTAGGGAACCAGAGAGGCAACATTTATGAAGGGGTCGGGTTCCGGGTTTAGGGTTTATAGGGGTAGGTGCTTTTTTGGCTGTGAGTGTTCCAGCCAGCGGGCGGCAAGTCAGTGAGTGAACTCGGCGCGCAGGCGCAGCCAACCCGAGACCCCTATCAAAGCCCATCCTTAGATGCAAACCCTGTAGCCTAAAGCATAGCCGCAGTTACAGTACGCAATCATGCTGATGGCATTTTAAGTGCGACCAGAAGTACAGCTGTAAGGCTAAATCCTAAAGCATACGCCCTTAAACCCTTATCAACCCCTTAACCCCTAAACCGCTAAACCTAAGCCCCTGCAAAGGATGTCGCATACCTATCATTAGGTTCCTTTTTGTGTTTTATAATTAGGATCCTAGAAGGTAATCCCCAAAACGGAACTAATTGCCATGGAGCCTATGGTTAACATAGGGACCTTAATAATTAGAATAGGGTTTTGGGGCCCATGATACTATAATTATAGTAAGGAGCCCCCAAAATAGTGTTAATTATTTCAGCTCCTATAGTAGACTTATAGATCCCTTATGGTAACCCTTGTAGTCCCCTTCAAAAAGCCTGTTGGGTCTATGGGTATGCTGCAGGCGAAGACGATCTCACGGCAGATGTCCGTTGCCTCGGGCAAGCTCTCCCGAGCAAGCTCTAGCATCAAGCACACCAAATCTGCACCCTTTTTGCAAGGTTCGTTCAAAGGGGACTATAAGGGACTACTATAGGCCTAAATATTTACCAATACTATTTTTGGATTTTTTTGCTATAATTATGGTATCATGGGCCCAAATACCCTATTCTACTTATTCAGGCCCCGATATTAGGGGTTTGTGGAGTTCGGGCTTAGTTGTGGATGGGTCTTTGGCGAATAGGAGAGTTCTTTCGGTTTACGGGTAGGGGGAAAACTTAATCGAGTGGAAAGGAGCTCTAATCCTTTTGGCTTTGCATATTCATATTCGACCAAGTTCGAGAATCCTTATTCCTATTCGATCAAAGTAGACGAGATCGAACTGTTTCGCGTCTGGTTATTGAAAATGACAAAAATGAGAATTGAATTGAAATGCTTAGGATGTGGGATGCTGTTCGCCTGACAATGTCTCTGCTGGATGGAGAAGCCTAAGAGCACAACCTCCGGAGTGCCCGGTGCGTTTGGTATCCTACCGTTTTGCCCTCGTTCCCAAATCTCAGAACACCCTAAACCCCAAGTAGAACTGCACTTCCTCTATTGCTCTGGCCCGTCAGGGCCGACAAAGGGTTGGCGTAAAGTGAGCCATCACCGCTTTAGAGATTGTTGGTTCAGGGTGGATCTAAGGTAAGTTGAAACAAGGGTTAGGCATTTAGAATCAGCTGCCACAAGCCCCCAAACAACCCCACAATATCACACTGACTCTCCTCGAAAATCGTCCGTGTCCTTCTTGACTCCGCAAATCTCTACATCCGGTTCTAGAGCAGCAGCCCCAGAATGAAGTCAGCTGAGGCAGTGTCGAACGCCACCAGCTTTTTCCGCCGCGCCAGAAGCTTACGACATATCGTAGGCGTCGGAAGATTTTGGAATAATATGAATTACAATACTCTATACAAGAACACTGCACTATACTCCAAAACCTGTTCTGTTACTTCGCTGTCGCCGCAACTTCGCGCTGCCCCGGCCCTATTGCAACAGCCAAGAGTTCGACGGGAATCAAGGGGGTCCGTCTTTGATACACGTACAACACTAATACCAATCACAGATTTGGGCTCTTCAGGTAGAAACCAAGCCACAAACCACCATAGTTTCGGAAGCTCAGATGCTATCTCCAATGTTTGAGTAGTTTGTGATCTTAGAAATAGCGCCAAAACCCTATTCTAATCGGCTCAATTCCAACAGATCCATCCTGAACGAAGCTCCAATATCCAACCCACAACAAGACCACGCCAAGATATCCGTAACTGCCCACGCAAGCCCGAAGCAGTAAGAATTCCCGCCAACCCTAAAACGCGAAAGCCTCAAGAAGCCCTCAGCACCCCCTTCAAGTCACTTCAATCTACGTTTTACCGTTTCGATCGCCTTGAATTAAAGGGAAAACCCTAGATCCGAAACCCAAACACGGAGGCAAGTATGGGCTCTTTCCGAGCCTGCAAGAAGGAAGAAGACGCTCACACAAAAACCCAAAAACACACACAAGAAGCCCTAAACCCCAAGAGACCCCCCCAAACGCACCCCAACCCCAACCCCACACAGCATTTTTACGCTGCTTCTGAGAGCCACAGATCTCCATGGGATCGCTGACCTCCCTGCTCTCCTGGGAGCGGAAGGGCACCGGGAACTTTGAGCTTGACCAGGACACCCCCACAGTTTACTTAGGGGTACTTAGAAATCTTTTTTGATTTCTGGTTATTATAATCCCTAAGAAACAGCTAAAATTATACCCCCCCACAGTTTACCCAGAGGGTCCAAGTATCATTATGGTATATACATATGGGGTATTTTGGGGGTCTAAGTATGTACCATAACAATACTTGGACCCTTTGGGTTAGGGGATCTTGAAACTTGTGCCATGGTCTTAGAAGTAGAAGTGTCTTGATCATCAGTTTTAAGTTGTTGTGTTGTGTAGGTTGTTTGGAGGATAGTTGCTTAGGACGCCAAAGATGCTTGCTACTGTTGAGACGAGAGGGGCCTACAACCTGAACCCCATCCTCGAATGCCTTACCCTGTACCCGCAAATATAGAAACCTCCTTTATAGCTTCTTAGCCCCTCCCTGCCGGGTTACCAGGACGAGGATGCATCGACAGTGCAAGCCTCAGTATGCCTGATGCACACGCATGGCGAGGAAGGGGCCTTATACCATGCGCGGTACCTTGCTTGATTAAATAGGTCCTTACCATGAGGTTTCTGCTGCTTATGGCTTATATTCAGGCTCTCTAAGTCTTAACGCAAAGCACCAAAGACCGCTAAAGGCCTGATCTGCTCTTTGAGGGCGTGTCTGCTTGCCAAAAAGCCGAAGAAGAAACGGATTCCAGGGAGCTGAAAACCGGGCCTTCATCCTGTGGGGTTTGACGTTCAGAACCGTGCGCAGCCCGGGTGTGCTCAACACGCCATATCAGGCACCCATAACATGTAACCGCACACCAAATCGGAACCCCATGCTCTAAACCCCAAACCCCGAATCGATACCCTATACACATGGACCCATCTTGGTATGCATTCTCGGATGGCCGAGGCCTCGGAGAGGCCTTTGACCTTGGAGGAGAGGCTAGAGAATCTTGGACGAACAAAGCTAAATCCTAGACTCTGAAGTATCGTAGGTGGCCGAGCAGCAGCAGCAGCAGGAGCAGGAGTAGTAGTAGTAGTAGTAGTAGTAGTAGTAGTAGTAGTAGTAGTAGTAGTAGTAGTAGTAGTGGTAGTAGTAGTAGTAGTAGTAGCAGTAGCCGTAGCAGTAGCAGTAGCAGTAGCAGTAGCAGTAGTAGTAGTAGTAGTAGTAGTAGTAGTAGTAGTAGTAGTTGTAGTAGTAGTAGTAGTAGTAGTAGTAGTAGTAGTAGTATAGTAGGAGTAGTAGTACTTGGGATTGATTTGCAGGTTTAGTCTCTCCAAGTCCAAGGGGGCGACGGCCCAGGTATTGGGCTTGGGATTTGGTGTTTTTCTCAGGCAGACCCTGCCAGTCGTGGCTTTCGGACCCAAGTGTTTTAGTATGTTTTAGTGGTGCTTCTGAGTCCTGCCTTCCTCAGAAATACTTCATACTGTGATTTTGAGTCTATCCGCGAGATCCATCTTTTCTGAACCTCCTATGTTCCTCAAACTCCCCTATTGCCCCTGGTTCATTCATATGAGTATCTCCCCGCCCGACATCCACTCAACACCTCTACAAGCCCCTAGCCTCCCTGAACCACCAAGTGCTGAGGGGCTCAGGGCTTCGTACACATTCGTCTCTTGGTTTTTGACGATCATTCAGTTTCAGAGCTCCAAAACATGGGTTCTAGGAGCCGAAAATCCTTCCTACTTACACTGTCAACACCGCAAGCCAACCAAAAAAAGACGGAAACCATGCCTTAAGCCCTAAGATCCCTCCTAAATCGCAAAAGGCTTGGGGCTGTCAGTCAAGGAGTCATTAGAACAGGGTTTTGGGCCCCTTTATAGTAGAGTTATAATAAGAAACCCTAAGGAATAGTATTGGTAGCTATTTCAGCTTCTATATTATCAGCTCTCAGGCTTCTTCTTCGGATTTATTTTCGCTTTGGGATACTTGATGCACCCAATGGGCTCTGAAGACTTTTCGAATCTAGTGGGTGTATCGGCTCCAGCTTCTTTCATTATGGATCCGGAAGCCGGGTTGGAGGTCTAATTCCCGGCACAGGGTTCTCCAAAAACACGGATGAAGCGCTGCCACTTGGGTGGTTCCTACTTTGCAAGCGAGAACGTTACAACCGAGAACGTTATGATGCTTGGGTTTTTGTTGTTTGGTCTGTAGGCTTTGGGTATCTTTGGGTTGTTGAAAGCGAAGGAGAGAGCCTTTGTCCGGTCGCGTCTTCCTTCTGAACCGACTGCCAGCCACACACCCCCCTTAAAAACCAAAGCTAAACCTGAAGCCTGAACGTCCCTAAACCTACACAGCCGACCAACCCCGGAGCCAAGGAAAATCGTGCTGCCTGACATCGATGCTCGGACTGAAATGGTGGGATATGTTTAGGATGGACCCAAGCGCCATGATTCAAAGGGCAACTGTTTGCTGCTATTGATGATGCTCATACTGACAGCGGTGCTGTGGGATGACGACGATGTTCATGCTGGTGATGATTGATGATAGTGATGGTGATGGTGATGATGATGATGACTATGATGAACTGATGCTATTGATTAATGATGATAAATGATGATGCTGATGTGATGGTTATTGTTTCTCTCCACCTCATTCTGAAATTGCAGTTTGTCATCATCGTGGCTCTTGCCATGACGACAATCATGGCCACGATACTCGAGCTCGCTCCGCTTCGCTGCTCCTACCACTGCTGCTCTGCCTTCACTACTAATTTAGGAACCTGATTTAGAAACGCTGGGCCTATAACCCCAAAATAGTAGGACTCATGGTTTCTTAATCGGGCTCTTCATTAGTATTCTTCACATGAGTCCTACTATTTTGGGGTTATGGGCCCAGGGTTTCTTAATCAGGTTCCTACATTACCAGCACCGCCTCGAAACTGGATCCGAAGCCCTTCGTCCTCGCCCTGCTCGCGCCCCCGAGCTGAAAACGAAACAACCACAACCTGTAGGCTGTAGCACTGAACATCCCTGCGACCAAGCTAGTTGTTGAGGGCCGGCGACAACAGCCCGAAGCTCCATGCTGTCGGATTCAGGATTCATGTTTCAGGGTTCTCGGAGGAGCTTTCGTTGTAAGCTTCGGCACCAAGAATCAAGCTGAAGTCTCCACCGTGCTCAGTTGAATCCCGACCACGATGTGGCTGCTTTGCTACTCGACATGGAGTTTGGTGGAGATTGTCGCCCTAAAGCCAATATATAGTCACACACACACACACACACTTGCAGGCACGCACGTGCTCATGCACTCGCTCAGCACAGCATTTGAGGACGTTGTAGGTCTTGCGACTCTCAGTTTGTAGAGAGTACTGCTGGTGGACGGCATCCTGTATGACTCCGGATACATGTGGGCGTCATGGTGACACTCTGATTCTTCTCATGGGATTGCACGGTCTTGGCCATAAGCCGCATTTCCATCATATCTTAGACTAAAGCCCTAAACACAGTAACCCGAAACAGTTCCTAAACCCCTATGCTATACACCGTCATACACCCGAAACCGCCTTCCTTCCCTATGGATGGCTTGAATTCTGCTAGTTCAGGGTGTAGGGCTCCGGGCTGACAGGGGTTCAATCTTCAGGCCCTCAGTCCTTTAAATTCGGAGTTTAGGTGTGGCAGCTATCTGCAAGGACACAAGGTCATAGCCGACCTGGTAAGATAAGTGCATGGGCTGTAAACTAAACCCTCAACCCTGCAACCCTGAACCCTCCACCCTGGCAGTGGATGTGGACTGAGCCCCGATTATTTCGAGTTTTGGACGAGATGTGGGTTGAGGGCTTTTGGGTTTTAAGGTTTAGGGTTTTGAGTGCAATTGTAGTTTAAAGGTAATAATCCTGGGGTGCGCATTACTAGGGTGCGCATTATTAGTTGTCATAACTGTCAATGCGCATCCACGAGTTTCTTTGCTGGGCCGATAGACAGACCAGCAACTGAAGCTGTTCAGACCCAAATCCGGAGACATCATACAGTTTCATCCGTGAAACCACCCAAGTTCCACAAACACCAAAGCCGCGCAGCTACAAACCTCCAAACCCCTCAACGCGTAGCAGCTCCCAACCCTTCACCACGAAAATCTTTGTAGGCCCTATCAGAACCCAACACACCGAACGAACCCAACCTCCAATAGCTTAGCCCAGATCCCACCACTTTGCAGCAGAGGTATTTCTTCTCAGATACCATGCTCTCCAAGCGGACGAAAGTGGTGATCCGACACTGGGCCTGGGTTCGGCTACGTGAGCCTGTTCGGGTGGGTTGGTTCATGATAACTCGGCCAATAGCTATGTAATGGTCAGAAATGTGATGGTTTTTACTACCGACGACGGTAAGTCTCAGTAGCTAGACATATTCAGGTCTTTGGGGTGGTGGGTTGTTGGCGCTGAGGTAGGGACGTGTCGTTCTGTGGACTGGTGGGCGTTCGCCTTTTTTCACTTGTTCTTGGATGAAGCTTCAGGCCAGGAAGCTGTGCCGTTCGCATAACCTGGGTGATGAGGTGACCATGGCCTCGGCTGAATGAGTTCAGGTTTGGGCTCAGCTTTCGGGGGTTTCGGTTTTGGGCGATTAGTCTCGGATCGATAGGGTATCATCTCGAAGCAGCGGGGTATTTCAAGCAACTGAACTGCCTTGGCGTTCTCCCCCTGTGGAACCGGATTGTTTCCCACACTTCGTCCTAATGCAAGCAAGGACTCGTGTCGGACAAGAAGACGGACGCTCGCTGCAATTTGGGGCCATGTGCTGCACATGTCGTCCTTGTCACCTTGTTTGAGCAGACTTGTTGCCTTTGCTAAATCCTTGCACCGTTGCTCCTGAATCCCCGCAGCCCAGAGCTTTGGCCAGGGCGTTCAGAGTAGAGGGAATCCAAGGTGTCTACCCCTTGTTCCAACACGGGTCATGTTAAAGGCCTCATAGACAGAGCAAGCCATGCTCACGGTCACCTCATCTTGAACCCTCCGAAAAAGCTCTACACCTTACTGCTGAGATCCCTCCATGTCTTTGCCTTGTGAGGGGACGTGGTGACGATGCACGACGGCGGTAATGAGTGGTGGGGCTGGTGGTCATTGTCATGGTGACTGTTGTGAGCTTGCTATCTCCACGAAGTTATGGACACAGAGTGTCCCTGCAAGGACAACTTGGCGGCTTGCAAGCAGCACAACCTCAGGACCATAGCCTCGGGCTTTGGCGGGGCCAGGGCTGACGGGTTTCAGGGTTTAGATCGACGCTTCGGGACGTGGGGTTTCAGCTTTAGGCTCTTTGATAACTTGCGGTTTGCGATTTGCGTGTTGGAGTTTGGTCGGGTTCAAAGCAACTTCGTTGGGTTCACGGCCTCTGCCTGTAGGGAGGGCAAGTCGTAGGAGGCCGAGAGCAACATGTATTCAGGAGGCACAAGTATTCCGTAAAATGCATGCCTGGACCTTTAAAGAGAGGCTTGTAATTACCAGCAAATCTCCAAACCCCGCACCGTGGCACCATTGGGACCTGCATCATGCTGCCAGTCCACAAGGTGTTGCGGATTGAGTTCGCGGCGCAATGCACAGGGTGCGCCAGTCCGCGAGCCATAAATCCTTTACAACGGTTTATCCTTGTTTCTGTAATGTCGTATCTAGTACATCGTATATAGTATATAGTAACATAGTATACTAGTTCTAGTGTATCGCATATAGCATATCGCATTCATCGCATGTCACATGGCGTATGTGAAATATTTTTAAGTTTGCAGTTTTGACTGTAGAATGTGAAGTCTGTTAATTTGTGTGTAGCACATAGAGTGAGTATAGAGTATCTAATCAGTCTAGCAGTGTAGAGTATCGAATACCGAGTATAGAGTCTTACTTGTAAGCACGGTGCCCAGTACCAGCATTTGCTTGCTGCTCTCGGTTGGCTGAAGCTTGGGCAGGAGACTTTCCTTTACTAAAGTTTCAATTGAAAATCAGAGTTTCATGCGCCAGTGCTGTGATGTCGTGATGTCGGAGTTGCAGGGAGCTACGGGCGGTCTTGACTGTGGTTTGTAGGCGGCTGGCAAGTTGACGCCTCTCAAGAACAGGACAAAACCTATATAGGGACCATGAGTTTTAAATTAACTCTTTTTAGGCTCTAAACTCTAAACCCTCGTGGAAGCCTTTTTACAGAACGCTTACATTTTCCCTACAGCACTCTTCGAGAATGCCCTGAGCCCGACACCCATATAGGACCCTCAAAATCTCTAGAAGGCTTATACTATACTTATATAGCATGAAAACCCCTAAACCCCTAAACCCTAAACCCTAAACCCCTAAACCCTAAACCCTAAAACCCTAAACCCAAACCCTAAAACCCTAAACCCTGAACCCCTAAACCCCTAAACCGACGAAATCCCAAGCGACCCTGCCAGGAAAGCAGACAGAAGCTCCAAGCACGACCGAACACCAGATTTGATCAAGCGCCAGGCTGGTGGGAGAGGAATTTTGGGGCCCTTTACAAGAGAGCCCTGTGACGCTTCGGGTCTAGGTGGGGATTTAGGGGGTTTTCTACTTACTCGTTTATATTGAAGGTCTAGTCAGGGGTATAGTGGGGGGTTTAGGCTTGGTTGTTGGGACACCCGGAAGTAGGCCATAAGATATAACCCCTTACATCAGGAATCATGCAGTCTGGTTTAAGGCATCTGGCTTACTTCCAGCGAGTTCGGGTCCCGTGGGCATCTACGTGGTTTCGGCCCTGGCCCTTAGACGAATCTTGCGTTTGTAACAGAGAGCAAAAGGGCAGGTTTCTACATGCCAAACCCCGCCTAGCTTGCTGCGAACCTTGGCAAGTGCTGTTTGTCTCCAGACTGTACTTGAATGAACGTTAATGAGCCCTCTGTTGCCTGTGTCGTCGTGCTTGTCTTGCGATAGGTGTCAGGCCCTCAAGGGTTTAGGGTTGGGGATTGGTCTGAGATGGAACTCCGACGACTACCCTCCCCACCAGACACAGAGCTCGCTCGCCAGGCAATCATGCTCTACGAATGCTGCGATCATCCGAACATCATCCGGCTCCATGCCGCTAGCCACACCTATCTTGTGTCTGCGAAGCCTCTAGTTTTGCACACCCCTACTCAAGTTTGAGCCTTTCCGGCCCGCAAAACACAACTTAGCCGCCCTACCTCACCATGGGATAGGGCTGCCGTAACGGATCGAGAGACTCTTTACTTTTTCAGCACCTCAAGACCTCGTATGGATCAGGATCTGTCAAAGCCTGCAAGCACAATCACAAGGCACGTGGCATAGTCCCCATGGGAGCAATGTAGTGTTGCAACTAAATACATGCACATAGGCATGGATTCGGTGAGTGTTGCTGTATACGCGCAGTCTCACATTCGCAAAGTCGATGTGGGGCCCGCCAAAACTGCCGGCTCAAGTTACTGAGGAACTCTTCATCGGAAATGGCTACTTCTATGAAGCTTTGGCCGCACTTAGATCCAGCTTGAAGTTAAGGGTTTTACCCGAAGGGATTATGGTTTGCCGTTTATGGGTCCTGGGACAAATTGGACGACTTCCTTTCATGCAGCTATAACTCGAAAACCTGGAAGAAGCTCTCTGCACTGCGATTCTCGAAAACAGACCCAACAGCACGATGGAGCCGTGAAGCACTGTCAGGAGATTTTGGAATATGCCAGCGGCGGCAGGCCTTCGGACTGGCTCGTTTGCAATTTTGGGGAGCATAGGGTTCTGCTTTGGGTTCGATTCTTTCAGAATTGCCACGATTCCGAAGATGCATCCGTTGCATTGTTTCTCCCACGACTCCGACGACCACGGTCTTCTTTGCCCGTGCTACCTCACAGGGCTGACAACGCAGGGCAAGCTGCTTATCAACTACTGCACCCCTTGCCAGCCGGAGACGTTGATTGCACGAACAGGGACCAAGACCATGCATGATGTTGCCGCATGGTGTCAACCCAACTTTTTTTTTGATCAGGGCCTGCTGTCTGTGAGAAACAAGGCACGGAGCAAGCCCTGTGGCGAACCCTGATCGCCTGTCTGTGGGCTCCGAACGACGCGCTGCCTCGCCGTCATGATTTACGCCAGCTTCGCCCACGCGCAAACGGCGACATTGGAGCATTGCGAAGACTGTCAAGGCCGTGTGAATATCACCCTGGCGACATGATTGCTACAGTAATGACGCCAATCGCACTTCGCTGCCACGGCGGGAGATGACCGTGAAGCCCAAAACTCTGGATTCTAAACCGACCGGTCGGCTGAAGATGGTTCCTTAGCTGTCAACCCGTCGTTGCCATAACGCAGCGAGAGCCGTGGCTTGAGGCTTGTTCATACATGTTCGTGGGATGTATAAGGGGCTTATATGCCTGGAGGATTTCAGCTGTTTTAAGGCTCAGAGTGTTGAAGCCCTCAAGCATGGATCGCGGTTTCAGTTTTGTCTTGCCGACCAACCTGTTCTGCGTTGGCGCAGACCACAAACGGCTTTGGCATTTGCGCGCCTTCCTCTTCCCAAGTCACCGGGTCTTGCTACGCAAATCCCATGAGAGAAACCAGATCGTTGGAGGGAGCGCTCGTGACGATGGAGCAAGCCAACGTGCAAGTTACACATGTATCCTTAAGCATCTTGTATATGATTCTGCAATGGAATCAAGTCGGCGAGCGATTGCACGCACGGGGAAGAGCTACATGACCCCGCAACCCGAGTATAGATACCATAAAAGAGTGACCACAACAGCCATGCCCAACCAATGCAGCGACCGTCCGAATAGTCCTGTGTTTGTACGCCGGGATATGTAACGAGTTGTTCGAGTTTGAGCGGTACGGAATGGCTGCCGCGTTGGTCTGCAACAGCGGGATGCTGCCGGTCGTGGAGGCATGGCGCATCTCGGTTCCTGGACGCCAAAATGAGGCCCATGCTCCCTACGGAGGTCTGAGTAGCCGCAGGATTCCGGCCCATGCAGGGACCCCATCGTCTGCTTTTGGACATCGGCGTCTCGTGGTTCGTGGCACACCTCAGACCGAACTAAAAATCGTTGAGCTGAGACTTGCTTTCCTGCCGTCGGATGCAAAAGAAATCAAAAGTGTGCCGACCAGCAGTCGGGTGCTGTCGTGACGTGGCTTGAGGGATGGAGTGAGTGGACCCGAAGCAACTGGGTTCTGGACATGACTCGAACGGAATACGCGACAGTGCATTCCAAACATCCAATGATCTCGAGCTGTGCTTTCCACACAGCCTTTGCGGTTGATTCCGGCTGTCGATCACCGTGCATTTGTGCGCTTTCGAAGATAGCAAATGCGACTTGTGTTTCGCTACCAATATCAGGGGGCTCTTACATGTCGCATGAAGTGCACAGAGGTATTGGTCAGTGTCCGCGCATGTCCGCGACGTGCACATGCAGCAGCACACTCTGCGGTTCCAAAGCTCCTGCTGTAGCGTTGTGTGCATTTTGGTTTTCACGTCCCACTTTTTCCACAGTCGTGTTCGCGCCCCTTTGCTCGGAACGCGCGAGTTGTTGTGTAAATCCAATACATTGCTTATTGAAGTATTGCCTTCAAAGCACCGGAAATCTCAAAAGTCCGGACATTGCCACGCTGTTCGGCCTCTGAGGCTCGTCCGTGGGATTCTAATCTCATACCGCGAAGAAGGCAGAATGTCCACTGGCTCCAAGACAGACGCAGCACAAGCGGTACTAACTAGCCGCACTAGCCATCGCTACAATCACTGTTGTCACGCCTGTCGCGAGTCTGAAAGTATCACATAACCCCAAAGCATCATAAAGCCTCACCAGCATCACAAGTAAATATTCTTATCATGAATATCGCCAGTGTCGCCACCTTCACTATCCTTCACTGTCACTGCATCAAACCCACCAGCATTCCCAGCATCACCAATCAGCAGTACGAAGACTACATAGTGTTATTGCTGATACTGAAACACTGTTCCTAGCACAAATGTTGGCGGCACGACGACTACAGTTTTTCCTGGTGCGTCAACGGCACCTATTTTCATTTTCGTTATTACCGCTGCCACCAACACCACGACGACTATTTCTAGTACCACTACCCCGACGATTGCCATTACCACAACCACTTAGACCTAGTCTTCTGCTAATACAATTACTGCTCCTTGTACGAAGGTTACTACCAGTCGTGGTGGTGGTATGTGGCGGTGGTGGTGGTACTAGTAGTATTACTAGTACCACCACCACCAGCATTGGTACAGTACCACTGCTATTGCTCTTACTACTGCCACACCACGGCTACTATCAAGACGCAGATCACCCCACCTACTGTAACACCCATTCTTACTCGTTTTCTTTTTAATTATTGCGACGGCTACTACGTTTGCTGCTACTATTGTTCCAACCTTTTCTGCGACCACGACTACTACAGATGTGATTGCTAATACTACGGTTGCGACTATTGCTGCTACTAGAGCAGCTGGTGATGCTGTCGCTACGACGACAACGACTAGTACCAATACCACCCGTACTACTGCAATTATTCTTGTGACTCTTTATCCATTCTTTTTTGCGAACCTTACTCCCAGTGCAAGTATTGCCATTTTTTAGTGCTATTGCCACGACGACGAACACTACTATTACGACACGAATAGTTCCTGGGACGATGTGCGTAGTGTACAGTGAGGCACAACGGCCGATCTGGCTCAAGTAAAAAGAAGCATCCCCGCTTTGCCTTGCTTTTCTGTTTGAGCGTGTGGTGACTGACTCTGCAATCACGTGGTTACCAGCCGTAGCGCTTTGGACAGGGGACTTGATTGTAGTGGAAGGTTGTTGTGATCTTGTGAGTGTATGGCTGGCAAGCTCGTGAGCAAGCCAAGGTACTCCGACCCTTGGCTGGCGACGACGACGCGTGGTGCTGGTGGCGCAACTTCTCCCGTGGCAACAGAAGGGTCAGGGCTTTCCTCGGGTTCGTGTGAAGGTTCGGGGGTGCTTCCCTTACGCCGAGGATACTTGGAGCGCTTCGTCTGTCAAGAGAAAGGCAGAGAGTGTTTCGGTGTCTTTAATTTCCTTGGACCCTAACTGTGGCTCAAGGCCGAGGGCTTTGGAAAGTCGGTGTTTCACAAATTCTTTATCCTCAGATACATAGGCGTTCACGGCCATAGTAGTGCGGACCGTAGGGCTAACCCCTGGCGGGAAGCAAACAGCAACTCATTGCCCCCTGATCAGGGCTCGTCGAGGTTCGGGGTGCATATCATGAGACGGGGTTAAACACACACATCCGGTGAACTGCAAAGTTTTCGTGATCATACTGTGACGCTGGGTATATTTCGCCGCCTTGGACAACACGAACGATGGATGACGCTGAGACTTCATTAGAGGTTTCTAATTCCACGGTTGACCTCAGCTAGGACCTGAGATTGCAAGAACTTTTGCAGCTAGGTGGGGTGATCGACGTGAGAAACTCAACACAATCAGAGCTTCCACGACGGTAGGCGTGTGGATCTAACCCACCGGTGGGCCACCGTCAGTTTCATGTGCTCACAATGCGGTCTTGGAAGCTGCTGCGGCCGTTATTGTACCAAATGAGTGCGTAAGTGCGGCACCAAACGCTGCAGGCAATCCTTGGGGCCAGAGGTCGTGCAGAACAACCGGCAGCACAGGTACAAGCACAAGCCGAGGTGCTATCCGTGAGATTTGCTGCAGAGTTTCAGTTGTCACATCAGCGCGAGAGCATCATGAAAGACCAACTCGAAAGAACACGGCAACAGCTGGAAACAGTGCAAGAGCAGCTAGACGAGGAAGAGATGCGAAGGTTCATAGCCGAAACCGAGCAGAACAAAAATCCCCCCCGGTTGTATGCACAACCCGCTGGGGCCGACCACAACCAAAAATCCTCACATGTTGTATGGACTTCAAAATGCCGCGGGGGATTCAGAAGATCATTCCTGGTTCAGAGGAAGGATTGAACACAGAGCCGCCAATTAGCTGCACAATTCCACCGTGTGCATTCGGACACAGATGACGAGGCAGATGTGTTCGCGACACGCGTGCGTGCCGGAAACCACTCACCAAGCCCACACATGAGGATGTGGAATCGCAGCACGTCAAGCAAAAAGATTTTTCATTATCTCACAGTGCCATCGTTGCCCGAGTCGGCTGAAGCGTTCCGTGCTTGGCGCAATGGCATGGTGCCGTGGATGGCCTCCTTTGACCACTCGCCCCATGGTTCGGTCCACGATTGGATGGTGGAAGCGTTTCGCGCTGGGTCAAATGAAGAAATGATACGGTTGCAGCAGTCCTCCGTCGATGATCCGCGATTTGACGGTGTTTTTGCCAGCTTTGCCGCTGGTGAGGGAAAGAGCGAAGCGGCTGCGTAGGCTTCTGGGTTTTCGACGTTTCCGTTGTACATGTGGCATAAGATATGGTCCCTGCTTTCCCCTGCAAGAGTGGACCAACACCCCAAGAATTGGGGGCTGCGGCTTGTACAGCGCATGCTGAGGTGGGGCGTTAGCGGTGTCTCCCGTCAACCGCAGAGGTTCATATCGCTAACTCGACGTCGTGAGGGGGGGCGAATAGTTCCTGGAACGATGTGCGTAGTGTACAGTGAGGCACAACGGCCGATTTGGTTCAATAAATAGGAAGCATTCTTGCCATGCTATGTTTGAGCATTTGGTGATTGACTCTGCCATCACCTACGGTTACTACGACTAATATTCGTTTTGTTGCAGTTGCGGCTACTACTGCTGGTGCTATTGTTAGTGTGCTATTCTTACTATTATTATTATTATTATTACTACTACTACTACCAGTACTACTACTGTCACTATGACGACGACGACTACTATTACTACTATTACTATTATTATTACTATTACTACTACTATTACTATTACTATTACCATTACTTTTATTATTATTACTATTATTATTATTACTACTATTACTATTATTATTACTATTACTATTACTATTACTATTACCATTACCATTACCATTACCATTACTATTACTATTACTATTACTATTACTATTACTATTACTATTACTATTACTATTACTATTACTATTACTATTACTATTACTATTATTTTTATTAATCTTACTAGTACTATTATTATTACTATTACTTTTACTGTTGCTATTACGATTACGATTACCATTACTATTGCCATTACCATTATTATTATTACTATTACTATTTCTTTTATTTTTACTAGTACTATTACACTATTACATTATTACACCATTACTCTGTTACTATATCACTATATTCCTATTCCTATTCTTATTCTTATTTCTAGTAGTATTACATACTAGTACTAGTATTAGTATTAGTCTTAGTATTAGTACTAGTATTATTATTATTATCACTATTACTATCACTATGAGTATAGCTATTATTATTACTATTAGTATTACTATTATTATTATTACTATTACTATTACTAATACTATTACTATTGCTATTATTTTTGCTCTTGCTATTGCTATTGCCATTGCCATTGCTATTGCTATTGCTATTACTTTTACTATTACTGCTACTGCTACTACTATTACTATTACCATTACTACTACTACCATTACTGCTACTATTATTATTATTATTAATATTATTACTACTACTACTACTTCTACTACTACTACTAGTACTACTACTACTATTAATATTACTCCTACTACTACTACTACCACTACTATTACTAGTATTACTGTTATTTTTATTACTATGATTATTATTATTACTACTACTGCTATTACTATTAGTACTACTACTACTACTACTACTACTACTACTATTACTACTACTACTACTGCTTTTATTATTACTACTACTACTATTACAACAATTACTACTACCACGAGAACGACGACTACTACCACTACTACTACGACTACGACGACTAATGCCACCACTAGCACCACGACTAGTGGTTCTCTTCCATCTATCACCTAAACCTTCCGCCGGCCGGCTGAATATAGTGCGGCGCTGCCAAGCATTCACAAAGCCCGCATTAAGCAATATACTACCCAAGGCCAAGAGATACGCCGGACCTTGGACAAAATTGCTCGTAACCTAAACAAAGGATCGGCGCGGGCAGATTTGCTGGGTCCGGTTTGTTCCGCCTGCTGCCAAGGATTGAGATTTCCTGCTGCTGGTTTGACGGTGTCCGGGTAATTCCGCTTGGCGGACAGGTAGTTCCGCCTGGTGGCGATTTTGCTGCTTTCAAATGGTTTGGCCCGGCACCCGGCACCTTCTCAGACTTGTTTAAGGGCGCTTAGAAGGCCTATTGCCAATAGCCGTGCGCTTAATTACCATTACTTGGACGACTGCAAAACAATTGTTTTCTGCCCTTCTCCTGCGACTACGCAACGAAGACTACCACCACCACTACCACTACCACCACTACTACTACTACTACTACTACTACTACTATTACTACTATTACTACTATTACTACTACTACTACTACTACTACTACTACTACTACTACTACTACTATTACTAATACTACTAGTAGTATTGCTACTACTACTACTACTACTACTACGACGACTACTACTACGACTACTAGGACGACTAGTACTATTACTACTTCCACTACTACTACTACTACTACTACTACTACTACTACTACTACTACTACTACTACTACTACGCCAGTGCGTCAAGCACTGGCGGAACGACTTCCACAGCAATGCCCAAATGTGGTACACAAAGCAAGGATAAGCAACAATACGCAGTGATATGCAGAGCTTGGGTGGATCATACCAGTCAACGCCCGCCGTTTCTGTTTTCGCCCGCCACTATGGGCAGGCGCTTGTTCCATAGAACGCAGACTATACAACCACCCCGGAGGATTCAGGCACTATTAATTTTAGTACGTTGTACGAGTAGGAAAGCGAATATACTGGGGCTATCTAGGGCTCGTCTACTTCCGGTTCAATTCTGCTGGTAGTACCAGTTTCAATTCAGTTCCAGTAGCGGCTCGCATCACTGCCAGTTCCAGTACTCGTACACGTACTCGCACCCATAGTCTTACGCTTACACCCATTCTCATTCTCACATTCATACTGCTGTAACGAGTGCGAGTGCGAGTAGTATTCTTCATATAATTAATGCCGGTCGCAGTGGTGCGTGCTATTAATGCCCGTGTCGTTACAACTACAAGAATTTGAGGGATGGTTCGGCGTGTTCTCCCCGACGGCTGAACCTTTGCACCGCGAGTTTTTGGCAACACGAACTGCCGCCGGCTGCCGCACAGCGTTTCATGGAGATGTGAGGGGAAGGGTCCAGGGGTGGGGGGGGGCCGCAGATACTTCAGCAAGTGATTTGCAAGTGCTTAGCAAGTGCTCGGAACTTGGCAAGTGCTTCGCGGGCATTTGGTGCCCAAAACCGGTGTGCGTCCACGAAACCACTGGGCAGCTTCCGGACAACAGGCGGCACCATTGCGAGCGCAACAGCTCGGGATAGCTGTTTTTTAACCTTGCGTGTACGGCGCACAATGGCCCAAGCTGACGGCGGTGAACGTGCCGGCGCTTGTCGCCTTGGCGTGGGCACTTGCCCTCTGCAACTTGCATGATACACACCTCCGCCCTGGCGCGCAAGCCTTAGCATTTCCGGACGAGGCATTCATGTCGGCTTCACCGCGCGCCTCCAGCTTTACCACGGTTTCCAGGGGGATGCACTGCTTTGCCGCAACCTTGGTAAGACCTGCTTTTGAAACGGCGCCTAGGTCCATTCTGATGGTGTTGACTCGCTCGCTCCTCGATAGCGACGTCTACGTCGACGTTACTACCCAGACACTGCTGCTTGAACTCGACGAAGCTACCGGATATGTTGATGAATTTCAGGGAGAGAAGGGCTGGGAGGCGCGGCCAGAATGGCATCAAGTAGGCGCGGACGCCTGCTGATAAGGGCGAGTGGACAGAGTGGGACAGAGTGTTGAAACCCGCGCAACACCGGGGCTACCGAAGTCTAAGTGCCTTATAGTGCGGGTTCAGGGTGTCGGGGATCCGCCTGCAAACTATATCTGCCTTCACTGCTTCCATCGGCTTTGCTCGCCTTCTTTGGTGCCAGCCTCGTCGGCTTTTCCTTCGCCGGCACCGCAAATGTACCTCGCTAAAGCAACGTGAGTCCGGTTGCGGTGGGCTAGGCCCTCGACCCAGTACATTGGCCGACCTCGAGAGGAGAAAGGCTTTTGATGCCACGCGTGATTGTCCAACAGCAAGGCAGGGCATGGTCCTGCCAAAACCACGCGAAACTAGAAATGTGACATACCGTGAAATGAGCTGACCATCTCCTTTGACGCCAGATCGTTTTGGTGAGGCAATGGGCTCCAGCTAGGTGTGGCCCTTATCTCTTCCGAGATGGCCGTGTTGGTTGGTCTGGTGATTGATCACATGCTGGCAAGCAAGCACTTGACCGCATGCTGACAGGGCAAGTGCGGGGTCCAAAGTCATGGCTGCGTGTTTACGGCGATAACGAAACTGCCTGCCCCTGCACCGGTCGAGCCAGGCCGCTTGAGCACGAGGCGCTATGTTGCGACGTCACCCTGCTCGGCGCTGACAGACGAAGACCGCCCACAGCCCTTTGCGACCACTAGAGGGCGACGGCCGCGGAGGCTGTGCATTTTCGCGTGCGATACCGGCGGGCGCTGGAACGACGAGTTGCTCCAACTCGTAGCTCAGCTCATCCGCTTGCTTGCTTTGCGAGCCCTCGCTCCGCTTCGAGGGGCCTTCACCCAGGGTTACCGACGGTGGTGGGACATTTGAGCGTGGCTGTGCAAAACACGTTCGCTGCCACTTTGCTCGGGTCTCCGCCCATCGCCGCCCTCATGACTGGTGCACAGGCACAGCCTGTGCAGGACGTCCTGCATGATGCGTGCCCGCCTGTGCAAACAGCTGCTTGCCGGCTCGCTGAGCCGCTGCAACCCCGAGCAGCCGTGGTTGGCAGCTGCATTTGAGTGGTGCACTTGGACCGCTTGTGGATCGCTCAAAATGTCCGACATGGATGGGCAATGCAAGTACCCGCTCCTGCCCACAAGCTCAAGTGCTTGTCGGTGCTGCATATGCTACGCGCACCGATCCGTCAAGGATTTGACGTAGTTGTCGTCGGTACTCGCACGTTGATTCGACTGCGCATGCGTTCCCGGATGTTTTTTGTGCAAAATCATGTTTCATTCTGTGTATTTACGCAATGGCTGACCGTCGAACGGTTGTTTCAAGACTCTTGCTTGGCAGGGAGTTTGGGTATTTTTCGTGATGGATATATTTATAATATACATATACATATACATGTACATATACATATACATATACATACCCATATCCATATCCATGTACATGTACATGTACATATACATTTACATATATGTATTACCGGGTTTTGTATTTCCGATGTATCTTTCCGGCCGGCGCAGCTTCCCGTCAACGCCTTGAGCATGGCGAGAACCCCGGCTTACTCAAGTAAGCTTCGTTCCATAAACGGATGACGCGGATGAGATTAACTCACGCCCACACATACATCATATAGGCCGAGAAGCGCTGGCAGGTTGTACGAGGCCATTTTGGAGGCGGAGTCCCATACAGAGCAGGAAACTGCAAATTTGATGTGGCTTGGCTGCATTGGGTCGTGGCACAGCGATAGTTATATGTATGTAAAATTTCATGAATTCAGCGCGGGTTGTGGTCGTGCATGCCAGCTTTTGCCAGGATCCAGCTCCTCGGTGCAGTTGCTCATATGCACGAGAAGTGCGCGCCCAGGGTCGTGCGGTTGCTCCGGCGTCAAAGCTTGTGTTGGGGGCAGCTATGTCGTGATTTGTGTGGTACAGCTTCGCTCATAAGCAACAAGATGGCTTGGTTGGACAAGGTATGCTCATGCTAGCAAAGACATCGGATCGATGTCCGTGTCGGGCCATGGGCTAGGTTGAAATCGTGGAGACGTATTGTATGCATGACATGGGTTGAATTCGCATGAATTCGCCGCACGTTGCAGAAGCTGTCCCGGCTCCTAGCAATTTGCGCTCGTCCGGCTTGCCTTGTGGAGTTGGTGCCTTGGATTTTGATTTGAGCCATGTCGACAACGGGGTTTCGGGGAACATTGATGTGCAGTAGCGCGTACTTATGTTATGACACATATGATGTTATGATTGAAAACCTCGGCACATGCCGGTTTGAGCATCCGCAACAGGAATGTGATTATCCGAGACAGGTCGACCTTATGGCCAACCAGCAGCTGCGCAAGGCAGGCACTGCGGGTGCCGTAACACAGCTTTGCATCATCATTTACCCGCGGCGGATAATTACGAGAGTTTCAGACATATTCACGCACACTCCATGTTCCAAAGGCTTCATTAAATGCTGCAAACTTGCTCAGTGCCTTGTTTCCTTTTTTTTTGCAACGCCCCGCCCCAACAGCCAAAGCTTTAACCCAAGTACCGTGCAGCTCCGCCTGTTGCCGGCCGTGTTCGCCTTGGGTGCGCTTGTGGCTCCGTTGGCTTTCGTGGCTGCCCCTGCCAAAAGTTCCTTGGACAAACAAGTCTTCGGCCGTCTTTCGATGAAGCTATTGACAGCTACATTGGTGTAAGTTCGTCCAGTCACCACGGGCACAAGCTGAGTTGGCGAGCGTGCCAAGCAATGCCAGGGCAAAGTGTTTGCTGGCCACCTTGGGTCAGACCCGGTAAGCGCACAAGCCCGGATGAAGACAACTGAGCATGTTGCAAACCTCAAACTTTGTGGATGCCCGAGCGACCTTCTTTAGAATTCAGGCACTTGGCAAAAAGAAAGCGGAAACCGCGAGAGAGACGGCTAGAGGCTCCGAGACGCCTTTGGCTCCGATTGCCGCTGGTCTGGCTGTGGTCGCCAATCCCATCCAGGTCATGTTTCGGGTTCCCAGAGACTCCAGCGTTTCTGAGGCTTTCAGCGTGCCCTTAACGAGAGTCTTCATTATGATTCAATGATTACACCGCCAATGTTGAATTGTGCGAGTTTCCGACCTTGCGATCAAAGCTTGCAGTCGGAGGCTTGGTAAAGGAGCGAGCGATAAGCGAATGCTGTGCCGGGCAAGTTTTTCTGCCCGGCTGTTCAAGCAGATGGAGCACGGTTTATGTAAGAGAACTTGGCGAGTGTACACTGATTTCTGGGCTCCTTGTGAATACGGTTGAGTACATGGTTTGATGTTCTATTTTGGAGGGTGCTTGTATTGAAAGAAAAGTTCGTTCAAGTGTTTTCTGGATCCGGCTTGCAAGTTTAATTCTGACAGATGCGGCGATGTGCAGAAGCCAAGTACCCCATCAGCTTTGTGACTTTAACCCTTAAAATTTTAGAAACCTGACTATAAGCCCTAGGCCCTCCAGTTGCTTCAGCAGGCCGCTTGGGCAGAGCTGCCTCCGCTTGAGGACATTCCCTTGGAAGACATCGCAAGGACCTCAGACAAGCCCCAGGCCCGATAGCCTTAAGAAACGATGGACTCTGAGAAGCAGGGGCCCTTAGCCCCCTTAACCCTGATGCTGCTTATATGGTTTTTGAACTGTAAGCTTTGTCTAGGGCCAGGGTGCACTGTGGCAGGGCTCCACTTGCTTCCTTAATGGCTTCCCGGGTTACGTAGCATGAGCTATTCAGTTCACTGCTGTGTACATGAAATATGACAGCAACCGAAGACCCAGGGCCAAACCTGAGTCCAACTTTTGTGTGTCCGAAGACGTTAAAACACGAGTTGCGTGGCAGAAATGTGTGAACGATTTTGTGCAACGGCCAGCACGCCCAGACATTGACAAGCATGAGGGTGAATGCTGCGCATGCATACAGTATGGGCCTGGGCGATGTTTCAACCGTAATTAAGCATGATCTGTGGCTCCCATAGAAACCCTGCAGACGGAAGCGGCTGCATGCAGTCAAAGAGGCAAGAGTGCACGTACATGGCTTCACGCCATAGCAGCCCAGACTCCAACTGTTGAGCCAAAGAATCAATATTTAGAGGTTTGAGAAGCTGGACCGTCGGGAAGTGAACAGCCCAGGGTTCTTTCCTGGTCCAGTTGGTGGTGTAGCAGGCTCTCCAAAGTTTCTATCTGTCATCGGGCGTTGCTACCAGTACATAACAACTCTGTGCGAAACAAGCCTATGTAGCGAGTCAAGAGCTTCAGACCCCAAGGTCCAACACCACTCCTTAGACCCGAACTCCCAAATCCAGCGGAGCAGTGGCCGATCTTTGGCAAACCAAGGGCCAAACACGCCAGGGCAAGTTGGATGCAGAGGCGCTGTGGACGCAAAGTGAGCTTGGGTATGATGTTATAATATGTATATATTTATATGTATGTATTTATGTATATGTGTATGTATGTATGTATGTATGTATGTATGTATTTTTCAAGTTATTTATTCGAAAGGTGTGTGTGTATATATTCATGTATATTTTCATTATGCTTTATTGTTATTACAGAAGACTGATTGACGGAATATTCATTAGAGTCTTTGCCCTGCTCCTCAGGGCAGGTATGTAAGGATGCCTGATGATTCGGGTTTGTGTTTGGGATTCAAGCAACGCCTACATGCCAAATCCAAAGCCTTTACGCGCCAGACCCTATAAGGCCCCAAAAAAACAAAGCTCCTCACATATTGGTCCTGGGAAGTAAGAACACCCGGAGATACTTGTTGCGGGGAGATGCGACCTCAAAGCACTGGGGCCGACACCACATTTCGAAACCAATGGGCTGATGACCATGTACGAACAAGTGGTCGAACAAACTAGACTGGAAGCCACTGAGCACTACATCCGCAACCCGTCAAACCTGGACCATTGAACCCCAAAGCCCTTCGACCCCAGACAGCTCGCCACTGCTAAGCCCCAGCCCAGATCACCCTCAAACCCCCATCTTTCCAGTCTCAGACTCTCTAGGTCCAAAGTTCGTTTGCCTGTAGTTTTCGGACATCCCCCATCCATGAAACACCGAGCGTCTACAAGCACTAGGGGCGTATACCTCCAAACTGTGCAGTCCGTCATTAGCAAACTCGAATCATCTGCCACTAAACCCATTTAGATCAAAACCACACCCTTTCAGTCCGCCCCTTCTGGAACCTTCTATAGACTTTTTTTTCCAACCACACCCTTTCACCCCGACATATAAGACCTTAATACCTTGTCGAACCATCATAGAAGCACTATTAAGCCACGATTTCAGTCCGACACCTTCATGGGCATCAGCTTTCCGATCTGGCTTTTCGTGATTGGTGGCGCCGTCCTCTGGGCCGTGACATGGGCGCTCTGGCTAACAGCTTTGTGAAAGAACTTGCAGGCACGTGTTATTTGTGAGAGCGGTAGGAGCCATAGGAACAGTAATGTTGACCTAGGGTTAATAATCCCCCTACGATTAAAGGCGGCCTGCGGGCGGCTCCGGCCCCAATCTGTACTACTTTAAAGGCAGCACCCAAATAAGGATCGTTTTTTGCAGAAAACCCCCCCACGATTAAAGGCAACACCGTCTGGGGATCTAAAATTTCAAAGACTACTTTTAAAGGGGGCAAGACTTGGTCTAGGCCTAAACCCTTCCCCGATATTAAACTTGAAACCTCATTGGCCCCAAAACCGCTTCACGTTTTAATCCTCCAAAGTGGTGATTTCAACACTACTTGCTGTGTCGTTCCAAGCCCCCCAAACAAGCTTTTTGAGCTCTCCCCAGCAATCGTGTGTCACCCACGATTATCAACGTCCCACGATTAATCAAACTCCTGTGGCACTCCTACTGCTACTGCTACAGCCACTGCTACTGCTGCTACTACTGCTGCTACTACGACTACTACTACTAGCACCACTGTTTACTGCAATTTGGCTTCACGGGATTATTTGGGGGTCTGTGATCCTGTGGGGGGCCTGCGACCTTGACAACCTTGAGGGGGGGGGGGGCGGGGGGGGGGTTATTAATCAGGGGTCAACATTAATCCAAGAATGCTTAGGATAAGGGTGTCAACAGTGTTATGAACAGTGTTATGTGATTTCGTTTTTCGTTCGGACCGGGTTTTACAGGCTTCCAGAGAGGTTCATAAGTGCCTCATACGGGTGATGTCGGGTTACGCAAGGGAAAGGGGGTTGCTATACTGTTTGGAAAGTCATGGTTTAGTTTTCGATGGCCTCCACTGTATAGGCCTGCAGTGGAGAGCGGTGCAAGCATTCAAAGAGTGCGTTGGCCCGAAGCTTCACTCACGTTTGAGGTTTGAGGCTTGGCAGGACACGGCTTGTTGTGATTACATATGTATTGCCGACAGATAATGAAAGCCTTCGGACTTGTGTCAAAGCCGCGCGGACAAGAAGCTGGAACCGAGGGCCTTTCTCTAGAAGACAGGTTCAACTTTCCGAAACTACATGTTCTCTGATTCCGAGGCCTTGTAAGCCCAACATCCCTAGCATCTCCCGGTCTATACTCTAAAGCCGTGAACCTATATATACATATATATATATATATGTTTATTCTCATTATTATTACTATTGCTATTGTTATTAGTTTTGTTATTATTAGACAGTTCCAATTCAATTCCCAGAGCTGTGAGGTCCTCAGCATCAAGCCTGCCAAGGACGATGCCCGGGTAGCAGATCTATTGGGAAAAATCTTTAACCTCGTACGTCATCGAATCGTCGGTTAGCCTACGTCCCTGTTCATGAAACTGGTTTAAAGCTTCTCAGTCCAACTGCGTTCTCGAGGTTTGATCCAACTTGTGGGGCCGTGTTTGAAGCCCAGAAGTCCTGAAACAGCAAATGGTTTCTGGACATTTGGAGAGTCTAGACATCGCGCTGCTGAACAGCACCGACCGAAACCATTCGACCAGAGTTCAAGACTATCGACTAGGGTGTTGCATGATGGCCTGGCCTGCTTGTCTTGGCCCAACCACCTGAACCATCGTGGACCTAAACTCAGAATATACTGGTCGCATTTTCCCTAAAGCGTAAACCCTGCCCAGAGGCGCCCCCAAGCTTGAGAGCTTGCCGAGGCGTTTTAGAGGCACGCAAGAAGCCCCTTGGAGACCCCTAGAGCTGAACTGGCCCACAAGACCAAATGCACAAGAAAAGGCAACCTTCAACTTGTCGCAAAGCCGTAAGCACTAATCCCCGAAATCCCAAGGCGCCTAAACTACCAACCACCGAGAACTTCGTTCGGCATGTCCGATTGTGCCGAAACCCCAAAACCTCGCTTGCAGGATGCCGAGGGCACTTACAGGACCTACATTGGCGGCGGAGCGTTGCCCCCTGAGGCAGCGGTGGTGTAGCGGTTTAACAAAATGCAGCATGCACATAGGACTTTAGAGGCTGGTGGGTTGAGGATAAGGTTTGATTTAGGGCGCTAAAGAGTTCCCAGTGCAGGGTTTAGCAAAATGTCGGGAACAGGCATAAGACTTCAGGGGTGCATCACGGTTACAGGGGTTGGGTTTGTAGGCTCCGCATGGTTGAGAGATCGTGTCTACAAGGTGTCGGTTATCTGACAAGTATCTGGCACGATTCGCGCCCACGGTGTCTTCAGCGGTACGCAACAATTTGGGTGTTTGGAGTTGTCGGGTTCTTGGTCTATGGTTCCCTTGTCTACTTTCACTGCTAAGAAAGGGACCCTGGAAATCAATCTCATTTCAGTTCGGCTCTGGTTCGATTGAGGGGTTGAGCAGTATAGAGTCTAGTATAGAGGTGGAGGTGCGGTTGGAGATGGGAGAGCATGAGGTCTGTGGAGTCTCATGTTGAAGTCTTTTCGGTATTGTCGGGGAACTGGGGCCCACTTTAGATTTATGCCTAGCGCTTCCGGGGTTCCTTAGCGGTTCGGGCAAGCCTCAGATGTGCACAGGCAAGCCCGACATGACATGGGAAGCTTGTGTTCTACTGCTGCAAGTGTCCTACCGAATCCTTTGCTGTCAAAGCTCTGGGAGCGGTTCCATAGAATTCAGGACCTCGTCACCCTGGCTCCTTTGATGCCGTTGGTGCTCAGTCGCGGGCCCTAAACCTTACACCGCCCTATCGAAAAGCCTACATGACATGTCAATGGCCTACAACACCCGAAAATGACAAGCGGAGATTGTAAACTCCGGCAGGGCTTCACCAACCCGGCGGATCCCCGAGTGCAGGAGGAGTTGGCGGACCCCGGAAGGGTGACCGAATTTGAGAACCCAGCCCTAGAGTGTTAGTGCTCCGGTGGATTGGGGTATTTGAGGTGAGGTTAGGGCTTTGGAGGTTGAGGGTTTAGGGTTCCACGAGGGTTCTGCGAAAAGTAAAGTCAGCATTCTGCAAGTTTAGGTGGTTTAGACGAAGAGTCCTGGTGTGGGAATGCTTTTCCCTGTTTCAGCCGATTAGGTCCGATTAAGTTTTAAGTTAAAAGTTTAAGTTAGGGCGTTTAGAGTTGAATCCTCGGTCGTCGAGTAGGTATTCTAATTCTTTTGCTTAGAACTCCATCAAATCCCTTTGCTGTCCCAAGGTGTACCTGCTTTTGGTTTGCTTGTTCTCTCCTAGACTAGACATCAGCCTAGAAATTTCTCAAGACGCTCCCTAAATTGATAGGGGGAGGGATAGGATGACTACAGATTTTTCAAGCCCGTTGTTTGCGGTTCCCATTTCCGGGGTATGAAGGAAATCTGGATTGGAACGTAACGAAATCCCGACATGTTCTAGGTAACCCTGATCGACACCTAAATAGGAACCCATCGAAACCCTTCTAGAAAACTGTGCAGTAACCCAAAGTCCCTATTATGTTAGCAGTGTCGGATGTTGATTCCAGTTGTGTCGCCTGGCTGTTCTGGTAGGCTGAAGGGCTGGGGGCCTTGGGACTTTCGAGCCTTGTGTCGTTTAGGGTCTTGGGATTTGAGTGGCTGGGCTTAGTTTCCAAGCGGGATCCGGTATAGGCCTATAGCAAGGTTCGTGGATGAGGTCCTTGGCCTGGTATACCTTCTTTTGACCGCCATACTTCGAAGTTTTGTGACAAGGAAGGTCAAGCATCACCAGCGCAAGCTCTGTATCAGTCTCGATGTAGCACATAATGCCCACATGGAGCATAGGACTTCGGGATGTTGGGTTCAAGGTTTAGGGTGGAGCTTGACGGGTTTTTAATTAGAAGGTTTTTTTGTTTGGTGGCATACTTGGACGTCGGGTATATCATGTAGGCAAAGGCACTTTGGCGACTAAGAAGCTTACTACAGTTAGAATTCGATTGTATGACGAATCTCCAAGTAGGGCTTCTTCAACCAACGACTGTCCAATCTCATGTGTTTTCGCTGCAGCAATTCTCAGGGCTCGGTCAAATTTCTGAGTTGACCCTTTCAGGCTCTGGGAGTGGCGGGTTAGGCGTACCTTTGGAAGTATGATTGGGATTGGGACTCGTTTCGGTGTCATCATGGCTCATTACCAGTTCGACAGAGTTTTGCAAAGCAATAGGAGCAAACTGCGAAATCTGTAGAGACGGTATCATCGAGAGAACAGAAATTGAGGCTGAGGCGGCTGAGGGTTCTGGTTTGGTCGGAACGGTATTGGCCTTCAACGCTCGACGCGCTCTTCTGTGAGCCAGCAAGCCATGCAGTCTCCGATGCTGCCGCCCCTGGCGGTAGACAAGCCTCTCCGAGGAAAAGACCCTACTGAGTTTAGTTACTGGTCAAATCACAAAAGGACATAAATCCCTAGACCACATATATGTTGAAGGTCTTTTGGCATTTGGGGTCACCCTACATCCTGAATTTGGGAAGGGGGTTGTGCCTGAAAGGTGTATGACATGCTTCCTTTGCATCTGTTGGCCGGTTGAGCCCTGAGCCCCAACCATCCTTAGGCCTGAAGCCCCTCATAACTCTTCCCGGAGATCCTACAATTACTGAACGAAGGGTCCCCAACTATGAAGGACTGCTCTTACAATTTCAGGAGTGCTCTTTCATCGCTGGAGGGTTGGGGTTTCTGTCAACAATGTCATTCCGAGGCCCAAAACTCCCAGTTGTCAGTCCTGGACGTCGTGCCCTTCAATTTCCTTTTTCGTAAGCGTCACGGCATGTCGGAACGTGCCTTAGCAGCCTGCCTTGCGGCATGCCCAGCAAGGCAAGAATCCTGTAGAATCCGATGAAACTCAACAGGAGCGCCTGCCCGACAAGAAGCCCAAACTCCCACTCCGACAACTCTACTTTGCCCAGGCATGGACAAAGTGTAGAGTCGAAGGTGGATTGCCTCCTGTCGCACGTCGAGGCAGGCTCTTCGGGTTAACTCTCTGCTCAAAGGTGCTCAGGGTGTAATGGTTCAGGGTTTTGTCAGTCTGGACATTGCTTGGTTCTCCCGAAATCTATCGAACTCGATGGCACAGAATGATCCGCAACGGCTTACTTGAGGGGCTTGAAGGCTCCAGCACGCAGCTCGTTTAGGAAAGCTGCTGTACGTCAGAGTGGCATGTATGTTGAGGCTTGGCTAAAACCACATTGCAAAACTACGAAAGCATCACCGGGCAATGAAACGACCGACAGGGCTGTAGTTGCAGCATTGCGTGAAACTACACATCCCTAGGCCTCAGGCCCTACACTGTGGACAAGCCCCCCAAACTCAACCCGAAACCTCCTGAAGCCCTAAAGCCTGAAACCTGAAGCCCCAAATCCTCCACCCCCGGCTCTCCTCCCAAACCTTGAACCCTTCAAAGCCCTCAAGCGCTGGAGCCCGTGTACACTCAAGACAGCTCGAAGTTAGATCCTCAGGGCACACGATGCCTGCAGCTCGAGATGCTCGGCATCTTGCAGAAAATCGCCTCCTGGCTGAGAGGACGATGAGATTGCTACGATTTAGGGTCTTGCAGTCTTGCAATGATTCAGGAACCACCTCACAAGAGTTCAAAGAGCAAGAACAGGCACGATTTCAGGCAGAAGCAAGACTACAGGCAGAACCACGATTCAGAAACTCAATTCAGACACCGGCAATTCTGCAATGGATCATTATTTGGCCAAGCAATGCACCTGCACAGAGTTGGGTCTACACGAACGGCCATGGCAAGGATCTGGCCAGTCCCGAAGCCCCGTTGCAAACAAGGGCAATTAAGATGCGACTATTTTGCATGGGGTTTGGAAATTTCTGATGGTCGAAAGCTAGATTGTGGCGGGATATATATATATATATATATAGATTGTGCCATGCACACACAGAATTTGCACAAATGCGCATGTGCGTGTCTGTTCGTGATATGTAGCTCCTGTCGCCCGAAGCCTCGCTTGGCTCCGCCCAGTGCGAGTGCCAACAAATATGTAGTTTAAGGTTTCGCAGACTTTGCATGATGCACCACTTACTCTGTGCCATGCATTGTATATCTGACGTGTTGTTGTATGTAGCCTTTCTGGAACATACGTCATGATGTTGGGTAAGGTTAGTTTAGATTGGACTTCCATTGGCTACTGTGCTCAGATCTTTGAACGAAACAGCATTGAGGCCTCGGATGTGGAAGCACAAAGTCGCGGCTCATCGAAGCACACACCACAGACGAACTCGACACCGCAGACGACGTCGGCACGCCGGGTCACAGAGATGCTTGGCTGTGACCTTGGTAGGGTTTAAGGGCCTGGACTATGGCGGTTCGCACTCTCCGTGGATTGAGGGCTTTAGTAGGGCCAGGGTTGATTGCACGTCAGACACTTCAGGTCCTGTACTATCTATGCCCATTATTATTGTACACCTGGGGCACAGTTATGGAAGACTTTCCAGACATGATTCGCTGCATCTTCTTCACATGAGCTTGTGTTTCAAACTCAACAAAGAATTCATTTAATTACAAGATACATGCCCTCCCTATCTTTACAAACAAATAATTAATTAATTGAGGCTAGTTCCGTCCATACGGTGCGACGAGTTTACGACTCGTTTTCATCATGATCATGCTCAGCACAAGCTGCTAGCTTGATCTCAGATGGGGTGTTGGCAGCCCTCCTTCGCAGAGAACCAACCATCAGCCGCAGACTCGGAGCAGCCCCCAAAAAAACGCCAAGCTCCAACCCGGAAGGCCCGAACCTCGAGAGCGCGGGTGAGAGGCAGAGAGGGAGGGAGGGAGGGAGAGAGAGGGAGAGAGACAGAGAGAGAACTCCGAGGAGCACCACATGGACTCCGGAGTCGGAAGAAACCCTAGTCTGACTCTTCAGGTGATGTTTTAACAAACAGCATAGTACAAAACGATCTCATATAAGATCGCATAGTCTAATTAGTCTTTCAAAACCCTGCGCTGGAGTCTTACAAACCAGCCGATGAAGACCTACAAACACCCCATTCACTCCACATGGCTCGATTGAACGACAGGAAATCCATGCGCTCGGACCAGAGAAACTCCTTCATCAGCAGTGAGATCACGAGCTCGAGGCTGCGGCTTCGAACGGCTCATGGAAGCAGGGGCGGGTCTGGGTTCGAACCTCATGGCTTTAGTTTAGTTTGAGGGTTTAACGCTTACGGTTCAATCGCTTAGATTATGGTTAGTGTACCGGGCTCAGGGTTTAATTTAAGCAGTGTTACAGTTGGATTCGTATCCACCTTGTCGGTCTTGTTCTTGTCCTGATTCCGTCCGCTTGTGCTCGCTCAACTGCGTCGCTCGTCTCGTTATCCCGCGCCCGGATAAGTGTCGCGTGGAATGGTAGCTTGCTGGCATTCATAGGTGGGAATGCCGGTGCAAGAGAGTTAGGCATGGATGCAGAGGCACAGAAAGAAACGGAGAAGGAAGGACCCTAAACCCCAGTCCTTATGACCCAACACCTCCAGGGCCTCGATGGCACCGAGCATCAAGAAGATGGAGGACATCCCGTTAGTGTTTCATAGTAAAGCTTAGGGCTTAGGGAAGTTCAGGTTTGGAGGTGGTCATCTGGTAGTGTTGGTTGTAATTGTAGTTTTCTGAAAGCAGCCTGTGGCATTTCCCATCCAAAGCAGGGCTTGCGGTGTTGTACATGCAGCGTCACCCTAAACCCAAAGCCTCGTCTGGCAGTGCCCGAGTTGCGAGAGCGTAAACCCGAAATATTGCCGTAACCTAAACTTTACACCCTGCCGTGCGAGGATGTCATATTCCGAGAGCTGGGAGGGCTTTTGGCTTCCTGGCGGCAGGAAGCTTGCTTCGGGTTTCATGGTCGAGGGTTTAGGCTTTAGGGGTTGAGGGTTCAGGGGGTGCTAGGTGTTTTGTGGTTTGGGCTTCGGGGCTTCGGTGGCTTTGTAAGGCGTTGCTTAGGGACTTGTCAATGGGTTTTGGGGGGAGCTCACACTTTCGGAAGTTTGGGATTCAAGTTTGGGGTGCCGGCCCGAAGTTCTGGACTTCTTGATTTATCGGGCCCATAGCATTGCCCACAGCAGTTGGCTCCAAGAATGAGCAGAACCAGCTTAGCCACCTTCGTTTGAATAACAAGAGGGTATTCGGCCCAGGTGGCTCTGGTGAAAGGTAAAATAAAGCCTCAAGCCCTTGCCAATTGCCGGTACTACTGCCCCTGTTCCTCAGAGCAGCTTTGGGTAGAACCCTGTTCCATTTGTCAAGTGAAGGCCTTTGAATTGGACACTGACTATTTGTCGCGTTTGGAACCCATGTAGAGAATCACCCGGTAACCATTTCAAGACCTCGTTCCAGATCGCGTTTAAAAAAGGTTTAGGGTTTAAAGGGCTCATACAAGAGGAGTGTTCGCTGGCGCACAGTCCAAGCCCATGCTGAAAACGAGCTCATGTAACTGAAGTGGAAGGGCTCATTATACAACAACAAGATGCCAAAGGAAAGCTCGTCCGCCCTGGGGCGCTCGTCCGGCATGGTCCGGGCGTCGGAAACTCGCCGGCAGAGACTTCGCCGTGTTTAGCAGGCGACACAAAAATACAAAAGCTTCCCAATACCAAGAACCCTGCCGCATGTGCAAAGAGCCCCAGTTCCAGCTGCGGCGCAGGTTGCGGCAATCCATGTAACACCGGCACCTATCGGGTTTAAATGAGGGGTGATTCCTTCAGTCGCCACTCAAGACTGCTCAGTGAGTCATGACGAAAGTGGGCTAAAAGTTCTGCATGCCTCACATGCTGAAGCTAGCCCCGTGTAAAGGAGCACTTGCCAAAGAAACGTCCTAAACCCCACAATCCTCCATCTCAGACTCAACAATCCTCTAGCCTAGATACTAAATCCCAAACCCTACAGTGATGTCCGACTAAATGCTACAAACATCTTGGCGCCTGCAAGGCCTCGTCGAGGTGATCGGTATTGACTCGACACGCCTTAACCTCTGAACCCTTAAGAAGATGGGTGATCTAGATCAGTTTGGCTATGTCCTGTGTTGCAAGGGCATACGGTAGTAAGTACACCGAACAGGACGCCTGATTTGCAGCGACGTTCCAGGATGAGCCCTTTCCGTTTCAGGTCCTCAGTGCCGGAGACCATCTCGGCATGAGCTGCCACGATGTGCCTTGACACACCTAGACCTTGACGTCTCTGAGCCGTTACTGTAAGGCCCCAACCCGAAGCCCTTTGCAGCCTCAAGCCCTAAGATCCAGACCTTGAGACGTCAAGCTTTCAAAGCTCGAACCCCTCACAAATCCGGTTCCCCTTGGTGGAACGTCGAAGCTGCAGGATCAGCGAGAGTTATATGTGGGCCGTATGTCGGCCACATATTTCAAATCTCATAGACGCTTGGAAGGCCCGAGCCCGACACCTCACAGTGAACGGAGGTTTCGGTTGCCCTTGTTTTTTTCGGTGTGGTTTCGTGCACAGCAAATATGTTTTGTTGGTTTGGTTGTCTGCTCTGTTGTGAATTTTTGTTTGTAGGGTGGATGGGTGTCTGAAGCATGAATACACAAACTGTCTTACCATCGCTACATGACCATACTTTGACCTTATCCGTGTCCTAACTGGCTACGAATTAGGGACCCTGTATCCAACCGGTGAAGCCGAGGCCAAGGCTTTGCAGGATCTGAGTTGAAGGTGGTAACTTGCGATTTGGCTTGAGATTTGAGGGATTTCGCTTGTGTGGGTTTCAGTGTGGCGTGCTGTACTCTGGGTTTGGGAGTTCATGGGTGTGGAGGAATTGGGGTTGTCTAGCGTTTAGGAGGTGTTGAGGAATCTCTTGGATAAGATGACTCGTGTCTAGCTTCGCAGCATTCCACAGCATATATATCTACATATGTAAATACATACATATTTCTATCAGATGTGCCAGAACTGTTTGGAACTTACTGTAAGTCTCTGGTCGTTCGAGCAAGCTTGAGACTTCAGGAGCCGGACTTTCCAAAACCCTGTCGCAAGGACGAACCATGCCTGCCTGGACGGATCCGTTTCGACGAGGACCAGAAGGACAGCTTTCAAAATAGGATCTTGGAGGTATCGAATCCGGATTGTGCCTTGAGTTCAGGCTTTGGGGGTGCAGGGTGTAGGGCTTCTGAGGAAAGGTTTTTGGCATATAGTTTGTAGATGCTTGGCTTAGCTCAGGATTTCGCTGCATATCCAAAGAAGCCAGGCTTCCTATGATAAGAACCTGTGTTTTGATTACTTGCACTTCGAAACTAAGAGCCGAAATATGCATTCACCCAAACCGATAAGGGTCTAACTACCGTGAGTGAGTGGTTTCCTAGCAGCATCGCAGCTTTGGCGGTGCGAGAGGGGAAAAACTTTTCCCTAAACCCGTTCTGAGTCTAGCTCCGAAGAAAGCCTGTCAAGGCCAGGACCAAAGCCCAGGGCCCTTATGCCGTCTGAAAGCTCGAAAGCAGTATGACCCTAACCCGAAGCCCCTGGAAACCCGAGGCGCCCAAACCGCTAACTCAACCCGAAGCCCTTGAAAGACCCCAAAGCCGCCAGACGAAGCTGGACGTCTCTCCGACGCGCCTTCAGTCCATGAACCGGCAGTCTCAGGCAGAAGGGTCTATAGGGCTTGGGGCTTAAGATGCTAAGGTTGCAGTACGATGAAGGTCCAGGAGGACAGGTCAGGGAAATCATCTTGAAGTATGTCGAGGGTTTTGCCCGTCCTACCACCTGCAGACCCAAGGCCAGCGTTAACATTCCACACCCAGTTCGAATCGGCTAGCCAGACCAGCTATGCATAGCTGGACAGTATGCCGCTGTGTGTGTGTGCGCGCCTTTCATGTAGCTTCGTTTGCATATGCGTGTGATGATCAACGACATTGAAAAACCCCTGCATGCAATGCTGCGCAAATACACACCTAACCAGCACGCGCGCACACATATACGCACACACAGGCACACACCCGCATGCTCTTCGGTGCCTCACACCGGGAGCCCCAAGTCGCGAGTTTGGCGGAAGCAATTTCTCTTAATTATACTGAAATCTGAAGCCTGAGCCGCAAAACCACAAGACCCCAACCTTTAGCTACTAATCCTCATCAGCCCCAAGCACACCCCCGTCAATCCAAATCCCCGAACCATAACTCCCAGACTCCGGCTATATGCCTGTCCCTATACATACCCAAGCCCTATTCGAACCCTAAGCCCCGATAGAACTCTTGTAAGGGAAGCCTCAGGCGTTCATCCTTTCGAAGATGACGAAAATCGAGGAGAGCCAGGGGGCAGAACGCAAGTTCGGCTCCCTCCAGTTTGCTGCGCCTTGACGAAGCTAGGTATCTAAATCGTGGGATAGCCAGACAGGTAGATAGGAAGATGAAGCTCTACAGCACGGCCTTCATTTTTCCCTTTAGACAGGAACGAACCTACATAATGGTGCTTCAGGGGCATGCCGAACCTATTCGAGGCCTTGCAGAAGTGCTCGTTTACCCTTCTAGGTTTGGGGAGGGGGCGGTGTTAAGCCGTCTCAAATCTGCACAGTCTAGAGGTCCTCGCTTTCTCTGAAGTGCCTCTCCCCTCCAGAAGAAAACCCGTCGATTTAGAATCCCCTTCAGACCGCAGTGTTGATTGGCTACTCCTGCCAGCGCATGTCTGGTGGATGCAGCAGAACGACCCCACACTTCGCATAGAAAGAGATCTGGAACTGCAGTGTGTGTTTGGCGGCAGAGACTGTCAACATCTTTATGAAGAACAACCCACAGCAGCATATCAACAACACACACCCAGGAGCCTCGAATCCACATCTGCACACGTGCAGATGTATGTACACACATATAATATACATACATATATATGTATATATAAATGTATGCATGTATGCATGTGTATATATATATATATATATAGATAGATAGAGAAAGAGGGAAGGACTGTGTGTGTGTATATATGCTTGAGTGTATGTATGTATGTATGTATGTATATATGTATTTTGTGATGCATGTTGTGCCGCATGCAGGGATGTATGGATGTGTGTGAATGTCTGTTTGTATATATCTCTTTACACCCACCCACATATATATATATATATATATATACATATGGTTTTCTCTTACGCATATCTAACTAAAACATTGGAAAATACATATATATATATATATATATATGTATGTATATATATTTATTTATACATATCTGTGTGTGTTTGTCTGGACTGATAGAGACTGGCGTATGTGTGGGGGGGCGGTCTATATACATATCTGTATACGTATACACATGCACAAACACGTTTATACAAACGCAGGCACACATACACGCTTACATACCTGAGTTTGCGGATAGAGCGAGTTACCTGTTTCCTTATTCGCAGATCGTTTCACTGCCAGAAACAGAAATGAACCCTAGGATCACCTCATGGGATCCAACCTCCTGCTGCAGCGGCCTTGCTTCATTCGCTTTCTGGTCGCCCTCTTCTGCCTCGGACAGGCGAAAACAGCTGGCGAAAGTGGGACCCTTTAAGGATTCTATAGGGTTCCGCTTAGATGTGAAGTGGGCATGTGCGCTGCAGCCCTTCCTCCGAGAGTTTGACGATGTGTTCACTAGGTTTCAGCATTATGGCTTACCCTGAGGGTTTCGTGCTAAGTAATTACCGAGAAATCACATACTCCTCAAAGCAAACACCTAATTATGTGGTCCTTTGGACCCTTAGCCTCAGTTTACGGTTTGGGGCTTTCAGGGTTAAGGGCGCGGCCACGGGCCATTTACAAGCATTATGCAAATAATGCGGATTTACGGTTTCGGCATTGTTGGCTTCAGGCCAACTGGTACAGGGTTTATGGAGGCTCTCAGGGTTTGCGGTTCTGGTTTTATTGGGCTGCGTAACAACCCCAGACTCTAAACTAGCAGACCACCAAAACAACTAGGAGCCCTGAAGCCCGCGCAAGCACCAGCTGTCCTCGTCGCAAACATCAACCATGGGAACTGCAACCTTTTCAGAATTTTATCATTATGGACCCTGAAATACACTACTCACGCTGTATAAGCCCCTCCAGGCACTGTTTTGCTGTAGATTCCCCGAAGAAGCCAGAAGCGCGGTCTTTTTTCACGGCAACAGGCAGGACTATGATGTAAGGACAGCCAATTTTGTAACTTCAATGTGTGTCCAAGATAGCCGCCACGGTCGCCCTGAAAGTCGTCAGCAAGGGACAGCCACAAGGCCTCGCCGTTGCGGGTTCAGTGCACATGAATGGTGTCGTGCTACCACTACCTGCTTTCGTGCGGGACCCCTACAGTACTTGATGGTAGGCAGAGCACTACATGATCGCAGGCATAAAGGCCCATAAGACTTCAGTATTTTACCCAATCTAATGGTAGGTCTTGCGTGTGGTTCTGTGTTCTTTAGATCATGTGAAGGACCTAGATTTTATGTTGGGCCTACGTGAGACCTGGAATGCTTGACAAAGCAGGTCATGGTCACGGTAGCCTAGGGGTGAAGAGATGGAGGTCTTAGGGTTATAGGGCTCAACGACATTCAGCCTTCCGGGGAACACGGAATTTGGTGGACCGGAGTGTGGCATTCCATCTTTTGCGGCTTGTGATCTCTTTGTTTTCAGTTGCCCACCATCAGCAGACAAACATGCGGAAGCTCCCTGCAGAGCATGCCACTGGCCAAGCAGTTCAGGAACCAGGCAAGAAGTTGAGCTGCAGACTTGTCAAATCGTAAAGTGGCCCTACATAACCCTGAGTGTAAATCCCAGCACAACACACAGCCTAAGAGGGTTTGCAATGTCTGATTTATGGAATTCCCTCAATCTCTTAACATGGGGAGTTGTGGGCCAGGGTGCAGTTGATATGAAACCCCAAGTTGCCGCAGCGGCAACCTCGAGCATTGTTAAGTTGAGGAGAACCGCTTTACAACTGTTAGTTCAGCCCCGAGATGTTAGAAGTTGTGTACAACATCTCGATAGGTCTGTCCGCTACAGAGATTTTGGATTTCAATCGTGCGAACCCTCGGGCTGTCATGGTGTTATGAGCCTTTCAAGCTACACCTTTCTCGGTCAGGTCACGGATTCACATTGGTCTCTTCCGTGCTTTATGCTTTGGCTGCCGCTGGCTTGTCGAACCTCCTCGGGCAGGCTAACAGCTCCGCTGACTTGGAGAAGCTTGTTGGAGATGTGAAGCCATTGGTAGGGATTCCCGAGGGTTTGATCAAGTGGGAAATTCTGGTGTTTGCTTTGCTCCGTTTTTGGCTCTACCATGTTCTAGCAGTATTAACAGCCTTCTGTGCATGTATACACTTGTTTTTGTGTGAGGCCTTTGTGGTCTCGGGTGGGGTGTCGGGAGAAGGAGTCTTGAGAGTCTTGGTCCGTGTTTAGGCAGTGAGCCAATATACTCCGCACACCTGCCGCCCAATGTAGGATGATCGCATAGAAATTATGGTCCTACATGGCCTTATGAACCCAAGTCATGGCTGCTTGGTATAGCCTACACCCCTTGATTAGTATGTACATGTGCCATAGATTACATATCGCATACCGCATATGTCTACATACATGTGTATGTGTACGCTGCAATCCATATGTCACAGACTGTAATATTGTAGCACATGTTGTTTATCACAGTAGATTTCTGACTATTGCGTTTTTTGTTATACGCACCATGGTGTCTATATATATATATATATACATACATACACATATACATATATATATATATATATATATATATAAACGCACATACATACATATATATATATATATACACATACACACACACACATATATATATATATATATATATACACACTGCATACGAGCCCAGGCTGGCAATCAGCCGACTGCACTCTTTCGTCGCTGAGTTCATGCTGTGCTGGAACGACGTCTCGGGCAAGGACTCCTGCAGGTTTTGGGGATTTGGGAATTTAGGTTTTGGGGTGGGTGTTCAGGGTTTGGGCTTCCCGGTAATTACTTTTTGTCCAGTTTTGTAGATATAAGCCTCTTTCTCAGGACCTGCTGAAATTGTTCTGGACTAGTTCTGGACCTCCCGCAGGAGTGGAGACTGTTCCTTGGTGGCTGGCTATTCCTCGTTGCGGTCTTCTCCGCCACGCAAGTTTTCGAATCCTGGCATCTGGGTACGGACTTGGTCGGGCAGGACCTAGTCTAAAACGTATTTTTGAGATTTACGAGACTTCGCTTTGAGGCCTGCAGGAGGTTCTGGATTATAGGTCTCCGTGAGCAGGACATGCTGTTCTAGCATAGTTCGTTCAACGACGGCATGAGGATGTTAAGCGCCGTAATGCTCTGCTTTTTTGTTCATGGATGGAGAGCTGCAGGAAAGCAGGGTTCCAGTTTCACCATACCTGGCTTCCGGTCTAGCCGGTCCAAGCCTTGATTATCCGCGAGTGTCCCCTAGAGGACTGGGTGGCGGATGGTTCGTCGAATGTTGGGTTTCTTCTGCATCTCCAATAGATCGCACGTCGTGCTAGACTAGGACGAGGACTACGGCACCGAGGCTACGTAGTCCCAGGTCAGTGGATACTTCCAGTCTCGAGATGGCTGGTTCGATGTCGGGTCCTGTTGCGGATTCGTTACCGTCACGTCGTGTGTTTCCGAGTGCCGGAGAGGGAACGCATCTGCACTACGGAGGTGACAGGCCTGAACAGTCTTTTGTCGCGGTTCGATATCTCTGCATTCAGATGTAGGAGCCTCTTGATTTAATTGACCTCCAATACTCCTGCTGGGCGAATCCTTCGGCCCCTATAATTTGGATCACGTACGTCTCCCAACCCCCGACTCTGATCTTGCCAAGCCTGTGCCCAGCATGAGTAGTCGACGCGCTGACCCCTGCAACATCCCCCGCAGGCCCTTTTCAAATACGACGGCACAGTCTACTAGTCTAACCAGCCTTTGGGCAAACCCTCAAAGTCCAAGCTTGTAGGCGAGCACCCTTCCACAAAATTGGGCAGGACTCCCTTCAAAAGGAGCTTTCCTACGTCGTCGCTGCCTTGTCGGCGTTGAGCCTGTGTATCTCCAGCGGGGTGGTGACCCTGACGGCCTACATGTGCCTGGGCGAAGCCTGTTGGATTCCTGGTTCGGGCATGCAAGGGCGGATGGTTGCAAGGGGTTTCAGTTTGAACAGACACACACACACACCCATATATATATATATATATATACACATGTATATATGCATATATATATATATATATACAAGTATGTATGTGTATGTATGATGTATTTTGGCAACGCCATTCCTTAAGCTTTCCACCTCTATGCCAAGTGGACGGATCAGCAGATCTGGCCAAGGTTCGTTTGGGGCTTGGCCTAGTATTGCGCTTAGGCTTGTCGATTCTTCGCTTTGGGTTTATGGTTTAGTGGTTCCATAGCCCGTAACCCGTGTGCCCTTCAGCGGAAGGCAAATCTGATGACACCCGATCCGCAACCCCTTCATTCTGCACCTTTGAGGCAGTCCCATGTACTGCTGGGCCTGCACAAGAGTCTAGACTGCTGGTGCTGCGACGCTTTGCTGAATGCCTCGCAACTTTTGAGGGTGCTCGTGTTTGCATGTGCCTACACCCTAATTCCTAAACCTCTAGACATGACGCTTCGGGAATGCATCCGGGTCTTGAACCGTGAGTCTTCGGAGCCAGCTCCTGAGTCCCGGGCTAGAAGAGGTGGATAACCGTCTAACGTTAGATTATGTGATGTTGTACTTAAACAGTTTGATACTCATTCATGTAAGCATGCTATGAAAAAAATGTTTCAGTACTGGAGCCCGTTCACTTGACCTTCCTCCGAAACTTGAAGCTGTCTTGCTGTGAAGTTATCGTCTCACATGGTGGGCCCCTGCTTGACACTCGATTTTAGATTGGAATTCGTAGGTGGCACTTTGGAAAGCACTCTATTTTCCGTTATGGTCCTGTAGAAGTACTGTTCACAAACACCTTTGGTACACAGAAAAAGTGCAGCCCAGAGTATGGGCCCTGGAAGAGACACTTCCCCTGTGCTTCTGTATCATTCGTGTGAACTGCTCTCCAACATGAAGTCAAATTCTGGCCACCAGGGGCGCATCATTCTGGTACAGAAACTTTGAAAAATTCATTCCCTAAAGCAGAAGAAGTACTGTCCTACGCCCTAAAACCGACTTGTCGAAAGCCGAGCTTTCTATACCTCGAAATCGAACCTCATCCCGAACACAGTCTGAAAACAAAGCCCTGTGCCACGGACGAGAGCCAGCAACCTTGCTTTGCGGCTCATATACCCGCCGGAGACCTGCAAGCCTTCCTCCTGGGTTGCCGAGACCCTGAAGACAAACACCGACGTCCTAACTTCTAGATCCTGTGACAAAGCCGGACCTAACCCCTAAACTTGTGTTAGCACACTCAACACGTCGTCAAGGACATCGCCAACAATCCAGACTTCGCAGCCGGTGTGCAGAATTGGAATGCTATGCAGGCACACTTGAGGGCAAAGAAGATTAAGGATTCAGGGTTTGGCAGGGCTTAGGATGATAGTGACAGGGCGTATCGCGTTTGTCAGTTTTGGTTCAAGCCTAGAGTGATTTCGTGCAAAAAAGTCTAGACTGACAGAGTCTGGGAAGCCACCGATCATCATTGCGGAGGCTCTCCTGAAGTGCGTCGGCCGTGAGTTGGCCAATAGCTTCCTGCTGCTGAATGCGCCTCGGCACATACTATGTAGTGCCTAGGGTCAAAAAATTGCCCGGTGGAGTTTCGCCTCGCTGTCAGATACTGTCATGCCTACACCCGTGCCCACTGAGAACGAACGGGCAGGTTCTATGGGTCTTGAATCCCAAACTCCGAACGATGTAGCATGGAGAGAAAGAGAGGGATCTAGTTTTAAGTTTTGGCATACGGGGATTTTAGCTTTAGGGATCCCTACCTTGACCCAGGGTCAGAAGACCCTGGCAAGACTCTCCCCACCATACCACGGACCTCATTTTCACTATGAAGCCCCAATCCTAAACCTTTTTGCCGCGTGAACACTTCAGCATGAGTAGGCTGTTGAATTCTAGGGGCCGCTCAGTGATTTATGGTTTATGGCTTAACTCATGACTCCATTGAAATGTTGAGATCGGTGGGTGCCCCAACGCCTGAGCCCTGCACATACCTGAAGGCGATGGCTGTGGTTGGCTTGGCGTGCTTCCTCACCAGTTGCGCGACGATTGCAGCTGGGCCAAATTCTCGTGGGGATCTGGAAGGCTGCAGCTAGGGTGCAGTTTGAATTTCAGGTTACTTCGAAACTGTCACAGTTTCAGCCGCATTGCATTACTGCTGGGGAGGTGTGTTCCAGGCTGTTGCAAGCAGAGCACTTGTTTTTCTATCTACTGCCCGTTCGCGCCTGGAAGCCTTCTTCAGCTCTCCATTCGGGTCAATGGTCGATCTAGAGCTCTGCATACTCATTAATGGGATTCCACATTAGCGTTTGCCCCAGAAGCCAATTTCAATTGCTAAGGCCATGAGAACCCCTCGAACCTTCAGCCTGCCCGAAAGACAGCAGGCCCCTAAACTAAACTTGTACTCTCCTAGGATGCCCAGTAGTACCCTTATTCCCTTTTTGTAGTCCTAGGTTCCTCATACAGTTACCCAATACCAAAAGGGGAGCCCTTTTCATTCCTAGGTTAGTGGGCATCCTAGCATCTTTCCTCGCATGTTGAGGGAGCCCCAGAGCAGGTAAGCCAGGACGACTGAGCCCGAATTTCGCGAATTGAGGGTTTAGGGTTTAAAGGTGTAGGGCCGTGTAGGGTTTTAGAGTTTAAGGTTTTGTTTAGGGTAAGTTCGAAGCTGAGCCGAACTTGAGCTACCAAGCATCAATGCCGACATGAGCCTCTGCCTGCCAAAACTCGCTTCTCATTTGTCTTTGTCGCTCTCTTTTCGTCCACCATTTTCCCACCTCCCTACCGGAATGTGCCTCAGACCCGTAAGTATGGATAGGCCAGGTTTTGGAAGTTCCAGCTGATACCCCGAATCAAACATTTTCTTTTGTTGTCCGCAGGATGAAAGTCTTCTTGGAGTCACCCCGCGTCTTCGCAATTCCCATATATCTTGGGAGTGGAATCTGCTCATGAACATGAGGCTGTCTCATACAGCTACGGCCACCGACTCTTCAACCTTTGTGAGGGCTAATCCCTGCAATCGGCTGGAGCTCTGAAAATTGTCTGCAGCACAGAGTCCATCTTTAAGCCTAGGATCGAACAGACAAACCCCACAGGAAGCAGCCCAAACCCTAAACCCAAAGCCCTAGCCTCAGGCGAGTTCGAAAAGGGCCCGCAAAAGAGCGAAAGGACAAGCCAAAACCCGAAGATTTGCCGTGCCTCCGTCTCGAGGTCCTTAGCGATGAGAGCCGCCGCCTAGCACTGCTAGCCGAAGGTCTTCCCTCGCTTCCCTTGCTTTTCATCTTCCTGCTTCTTGGCAGGTTCGGAGCTAGGATTCGGACTTCCGGGCTCGGTGTCCTATAGAACATACCCATACATATATGTATATATATATATATGTATATATGTATGTGTGTGTGTGTGTCTATATGCATAATACTAACAAATATTTTCTAGAAATTAAAAATAACTAATGTACGATGACGTATCTGCCTTCAACCGTTCCTGCTGCTTTTCGAATTACTTGATTAGCCATTCCAGCAAAGAGGCTTCCAGCCGCACGAAACAAGAATGTGCGTGGCAGTGCGAGTGCCTTTGCCCGAAATGCTGAACCTCGCGCCTAAGCCCTATTCGGCCCTACTGTATTGCTAGGAAGCTGAAAACCCGGAATTCCTGAGCCCGATAGAGCCAATCCAACCAAAGCCCGCAGAAGCTCAAGCTAGGCCGGCAGAAAAGAAGACCCCACCTTCCTTCTTCCTCGCACACAACTCCGAGCCAGACAAAATCGCGTAACGCCGGTCTAGAGTCCGTCAGAACCAGGTCGAAATCCGAAACCTTTCAGCTTAGGTTGAGTATGCGAGTTTTTGCTCATGCCGCAGCCCTCACAGCTGCCCTTCTTGCAAATCTCAGTGAAGTGTTTGGGGCTTGACCGTTTCTCGGGATCCCATCTGCGTGTTTCGATATGCGAGCTGAGGTTTCAGGCTTTCACCGGTTTCAAGAAGGGGTTCAACAACAAAAAGGGTTACAGAAGGGTTCACGGGTTTGGGAGTGCTCCGGTTACGTATCTCCCTCGAAGACTTTCTCTTTAGCTAGTTGTTTGATAGTTTGGAGCGGCTTGTTTCCAGAGATGTGTACCAAGAGCATGAACCTGCGCGGAAATGCATGCACTATTTCACAGGCTGGCGTACTAACTGCGTCGCCTAACATGAACTCTTTCTAGGATGTACAGTTTCATCTTGGACGATCCTCCAACCCCAACCCTCAGCACCCTTGACCAAACTGCAAGCGGCAATCCTTGTTTATCGCACATCTTCGGCAAAACCTATCCCAACCTAAATGCCCAAACTTTAAATCCCAAACCCGAAACCTTGGACGCCTGCTTCGTGCTGACAAAACTGCACCATCGGCCCAAACCAGTAGTGACATTTGGTCAAGCACTCTGGCTACATCCGTACTTGGCTCAAACACAAGAAAGGGTGGCTTGTCAGCTCTACCGTTGACCACAAATCAAATGTGGCTGACAATGTAGTGATTTGTGCAGAGGGTCGATAGACCAACCTGCCTCGCGAGGGGTATCCCAGTTGCAGTTGAAACCGCTCACCTGGAAGCCTGAAAATACAAGATGTGCACACAACGACGATTCCTAAAGAATGCTGCTTGCGATAGCAGTGTCGACGCAACTGAATCTAGCAGTTCGAAATATTCTTGGTCGTGCAGGGGTTCTTGAGCTTTATTATCATCGAAATTTAGAGAATACTCCTTGCTCAAGGGATGTTGGAGTCTCGGGCAATACAGCGAGGGACCGAAAGCCCAGGAGAAGTGCCGATCGATACCAGCCTTCGTGAATCAAATACCGACGCAAAATTGCATCTTTGTGGGCATTGGTAGTCGAGCTCCGTGTGTTTTGAAGACGTATTGGGTTTCTAGTGTTACATCTTTTGCGGTCCACAAGACCATGTTATGATGGATGGTAAGTAATGCTTTGGGTTTGGGCTCGAAGGATTTGTGGGTATTACTTTAAGGTTTTGGTATTCGAGCATGTTCCCTGGTCGTTGAATGGGCCAGCCAGGGACAATACTGCAAAGCTTGGTGCTCTTTTCATGGGTCCCATACGGGGAAAGCGAATCAATCATGAAATCATGAGACCTGCATGCGTAGTCTGTTGGTCTGGAAGGGAGGGGAGGGTACCTGCATGTATCCCTGCAAGAGCCCTGTGGTTAGAAGGGTCTTTTCGGAGTTGAGGGTTTCGGGCATAGGAGCTTACGGGTTGCGTGGTTGGAGGATGTGGACGCTCAGCATATCGGGAAAGGGCCGGGCATGAGCATCATTGGTCCATCGTAGTGGAGAGAGTTGTGCGAAACAACTTGTACTTTCTTCGGGGTGTTCGCTTCATGAGTACAGGCTACAGGATTGTTGTCTCCGGGCAGTGGCACATCCTGCCTGTATACAAGCTTGTTCGTTAAGTACTTTTGTGGCCCTTCCGAATCACCTGTCTTCCGGGTTGCGATAGCATGGTGCAAAAGACAGCATTGGTTCTGCTTGGTTCTTTGATTCAGCTGGACTTGCAGGGCAGGGTTGCAGGTTCGGGTTCGGATTCCTGGGATGAAGTACACCCGCCCCCCTAGTTGTAAGAGCGGCGGGCCCCAGTTTAACAATAACTTTAATAATTTTCTCCATCGTGGCGAGGCTGCGATCCCAGCCGGCAGTATTTGGTGACCTACATCGCAGACAGTGCTGCTGGCTTCTCCGTGTTGAACATGAAGGCCATGGACAGACATACAAAAACATGTTATGTATGCTTGTATCTAACATTCCTACCCTATCCTGCCCTACCCGAAAAATGGAAGGGCATAGCAACATTGCTTTGGACTTTCATGACAGACCGATGGGACGAGCCTGCAAAAATGCAGTGGCATGGACCTTGAAGTTTTTCAGTGTTCGGGCTATGCCCTATTGCTGCTGGCAGGAGAGACGTCTTGAGCAACCCTAGTCTGCACGAACTTGCTTGAGTTCTCCATTGCAGCCTGATCTGGGACACGCTCGCCCACAAGGTCCACAAACTTAAACTCCACACCTCGGAGCGTCGGTCCTGACCTTTCGAAATTCCAACCCCTGATCCTTATAAGCTTCAGACAATCCAACCCTCCGGCCCAAGTCTAAAGTCGGAAGTGCAAACCCCAAGCCCTGCTGCCGGAGCTGAAGGTGACCGCAGAAATGCCTCGTGGCTATTGACTGTTCACCTTCTTTACTGTGGGGGATCTGGACTTCCGACTTCTTGGTAAGGGGTCGAAAACAATAAGGGTTCCATTTTCGGGGTTCTATATCAGGGTCCCTCGTTTTGCCTTGTCTGCTTGTGGGAGTTGCTGCTGTCCTGCTTTCTCGTGCAGTTCTCTACAGTGAAAGACTCAAGATGGCGAGGTGCTACCCTAGCAACACAAGCCCCGGACCTTGAAGCCTAGACCCCGAACCCTACACCCCTAAAGCCTAAAGCCTAAACCGCCGTGCTCTCAGCCAAGGCTGGTGAGGCAGGCATCATTCCTTTCGAGCATCGTTTCTTGTTTGGTGGGAGTGTTGTCCACCACTTTCCTGTGAACTGAAGCCAGCAGGTACTGGGGTCTAGGAGACTAGTAATCAACGTAGGTAAGTTTTTGGTGAAGTATATGACTGTTTGGTACTTCGACCCCTAGTTGGCAGGAAGAACAGGGAAATTCATCGCCCAAGTGTTTAAAGTTTAGCAAGCACGCGGCTACTTGCAATTCGTGAGTGTAGCCGGACATCCCGAATTCATGTGGTTCGTGGCGAGTCATTCTGCAGCGTGCGCGAAGCGAGAAGAATCTAAGGGCGAGCCTCCAGGGATCACCCAGGAGAATTCCATGTCATAGCTGCGCGCTGCGAACTCGGGTCCCGACCCTTGGTAGTTCAACTTCTTCTAAATACTTTAAGTTCGGTTGCTCTTATGTGTGTATACATACATATATATATATATATATGTATAAATAAACCCTCAACTATGAAATCCCTGGCGAATGTTGGATCAGAGGTTGGGATCTAGGGTACATTTCGAGCTCCCAATTACACCTGTAGCCCATCGTTGCCAAGCAACACGTACGTGTATGTATATATATATATATATATATATATAATTATGCAGCCGCACATGGTGTGGCAGATGTGTGTTGGGGGATAATCACTTGTCTCGTGACATCATCCCTCTGCCGGGCTTTACACGCAGACCCAGCCAACCTGCTGATCTTGGCCCCAGCAGTCAACATACCGGTTTTCGCCAGCACCTCTGCTTCGCAATTCAATTTGCACGGTGTTTGATGCGACGGCTCAGCGCGCGCGAGTCTCCATCAGGAGAGGACTTGCATGTAGAGATGGGATGGTTGATGCTCCCGCACTGAGAGCCCCTCTCCTGATATGTTGCACTCGTTGTGCTGCAGCATGCATGAAGTTCTCCGCTTCTGTGATGGCCAAAATCGTCTCCCAAAGCCAGCACGAATTCCCGATTGGAAAGAAAAGGGCACATCTTACAGCTTGAGTCTGGCTGGAGCTTTTGGTTTGGCTTGTTCGAGGCACCAGATGCCCTGTACCGGCAACCATTGCGGACAGGAAGGGTATCGCGGGGCGCTTATGTGGGAAGTCATCACGGTCAATCTACAGATGCATGTTCTCGTAGCTTGGTTTAATATGTCGAGTCCCACCCTTTTCCTCGCAGCCTTTGACAGGCAGGCAACGGGGCTTCGCCAACGGAGCGCGCAGTGTACTAGAATACCATACTTGGTCGCTTGACGGGGAAGGCTCCCTTCCAGGAATGGAAGCGCCATAGGAATAGCCGGTGTCTGCCTTTTGAGTGACTTGTTATTTTGGCTTCCATTCACCGAGACTGCTTTGCACGCTTGCCAAGCACCTGTCGAGGCCTTTGAATGCACGAGCAGAATTCACCTTCTGTAGGATTGTGCGGCTGTTTTGTTGCAACCAGCGCTGCAACTGTCTGTTGCTCCACCCTCTTGGCAAGCCGAGAGCTTGAGGTGTATAGGGTTGGAGGGGTTAAACAGTTAGCGGTTCAAAAGGTCATGCAACAAGCTTCGACATGGTAACGACGAGCAACCCTCACGTAGCATCGTGCACGGCTCACCATGTCGCCAGAGCCGACAAAGACAGTGAGAAAGTAGGGTTTGAGGGAGAGAGGGACTACATGACTACATGACATAAGTGATGGGCCATTTTACCGGCCAGGGCTGCTTGCCAAGGTGGATTTCCATGATGATGGTGTGCTCCTCCCAACCCCAATCCTCAACACCCGCGCTCTATTTCGGGTAGGGGTAGGGGCAGTGAGTAGCAAACCTTCGGCCCACAAGTCTGTACAGAGAGCATAGTAAAGGGACCCTGCTCTTGAGCCTTAAACACGAAGCCCAAAATCCCCAGAAGCCCTCAGTGAAGCAGGACGAAGATGATGAGCTCTACAGCGACGAGCTGAGGACCGCGACGGGATTTGAAACTGTTCCCCGCGTTCTGCATTCGGGCTTCTTTTCGGGGGCATCTCTTTTACAAAGACGCTCGTGTTGTTTTTTCGTGTGAGGGTTGGGTCTGCTGTCTGAAGCGGTGGGTAATAGTAGCAGTAGTCAGTAGCAGCGAGGGTTGAAGCAAAGTAGTAGATCAGAAGTCATGAGGCGACGACAACTCCATGTGCAGGAATAAGTTGAAACCATGATTGAAGAAAGTCTTGCAAGACACCGTCACAGCAGCAATCCCTGAGCCACAAATTCCCGAATCACACCTGTGAGTTGCAGTGCTAGCTCAAACTCTGCAGCTGAAAGGCCCGGCGATGCCAAGGGCAAGCGGGCCGCCAGCATCATCCCAAGCCGAGTTGTCGCTTCTAGAGAGTAAGATATTCAGGGTGGTGCATGCTCTGGGCTCCGGGGTTGGGGTTTTAAGGACTTTGGCTTAGGGTTTATGGTGTTAAAGTCCTTTGTATGCTGCCTGGACTCTTGGTTTTTTCGAGATAAGGTGCTGGGTTGTCTTTGCAAAGGGGGTCGGTCCAGCTGGACGATGTGGGATTTGGGGATGTGAGCTCAGGGCCGGTAATTAGGTTTCCTTTTGCGGTGGCACGGGCGGGAGCGGGCTTAGGATTCAAGAAGGGGCCTGAGGAACTTGGATCATTGAAAAAAGCCTTCGTACATATTTGCTTGCAGCTGGGTTGACAAACTACACTACTGACGACAACACCCCCCGACAGTCAGCATGATCTTGAGCGAGAATACCCTACCCCCCAATACCCTATTCTAGGTGTTACGACCCTTAAGGAATTGTATTGGATGCGTGATTCAGCGCAGTTCACCGTCATGACCTCCTCTTCTGTGACCTGAGAATCACTCGAGGATGCCTCCCATCATGGCCTTGAAGCACGGCCCAGAAAGGGGGAGTCTAGTGACGCCAACTTGCGAGAGATTTCCATGCATCTGAGGTTCCGCCATCGTGTGAGGCAGCCCAGGACATGTGCGTTTTAGCACTGGGGCTTCTCGGTTGTCCCGGAAGGACTTTGCCTCGGAGTCTATATCGTAGTGCCTCAAGGCTTAACGTTGCAGCCCACTGAGAGTCAAAGTGTAGGGTACGGGTCAAAACCCGAAGCCTAGACGTCATGCGAAGACCCCAAACTCCATGTCTTTGACAGTCTCGGGCTTGATGATGGTTGAGTTCCAGGCCTACCTATTGGAACCAGCGTATTTGTATCGTTCGAACTGGCCGCACCGTATCCAGCGGCAAAATCCAGGCAAGCCGCGAAGCGAGGAGCAGTAGTTTGTTGTGCGAGCCATGAATGTCACCGCCACCGCGACCGCCGCCACCACCAGCAGCAGCACCACCACCACGACTTCAATTCTCACCAGCAAGACAAGGCACAGGTGGTGTAGACCACGAGTAGCAGATTCTTATGACAGGGACCCTTACAAAGGCACCCCTAATTTTGCTTGCGAGATTCCAAATAATCATAACCAGCAAGTAAATAAATATAGTATATTCTACACTACATCATATATATATATATATATGTATACATATATACATATATATATACATATATATATATATATAGAAAGAGAGAGGTGTGTATGCATATATATATACACGTACATCTATGTACATGTTTATTCTATATATTTCTCTGCGCACCCGGGAAAGCCGTATTTGAAAAGAGATGCTTCAAAGAGGAACCTAAGGTCCTCCACCCCGGAGGGGGAAGAGCAATCCGATCAGATGGATGGCAGGGCTTGGGGTCTACTTAGGGTTTAGGGTTTATAAGGTTTAGGGTTTAGTTTAGGGTTTAAGGTTTGATTCAGGGTTGAAGGTTTAGTCTAGGGGTCTAGTTTAGGGTTTAGGTTTAGTTTAGGTTTTAGGGTTGAGTTTAGGTTTGGGGTTTAGTTTAGGCAAAACTGTAAAGCCTTGTGGACGGCTCAGAAAGACAGGATGTTCTTGACAAGCTAATGACAGGAAGAATGACATGAACCAGGCACTATTCGATCAAGGTTCCATGCCCCTTGTTTATTAACGTTTTGAAACCCCGGAGCATTGCCTCTACTTACAATTGAAGCCTCGGCAGCGCATGTCTAGAGTGCCGGACCCCCCTAAATCGAACTTGTGGTAAGGACATGTAAGGACCTGCTGTTGTCTTAGCGCTTAACGACTTGCTGGCACGGCCTATCCATTCATGCAAGTCCATGGAGACTTGCCAACACGGGAGATGCCACCCAGCACGGTTGCTGATCAATCCAACATCACGTCAAACATAGTTTTCGTGTACAAATTCCAATGCATGCCTGGTTGCGGGAACGGTTGCTGTCAGGAAACTACCTTTGAGACGAGTATGCTACAGCAAATCAGCGTAGCACACGCCGCCTTGATTAAGAGGTACAACACGAAACATACGTGCTCCATGAAGCGAGGCGCACACGTGTACGTGCACAGGATTTTCGCAAGCCGTTTTGAGATTAAGGCACGGCTCGAGAGCTGATGATGTCGTGTCATGGTAGCCAAGTCTGTCAGGAGTTGGATATGCCCTTGCAAGCCCGTGGGTGGCATCTTCCAACTTTTCGAAATACCGCTTCATGTCTTTTCACTGGCCTAGCGCAGGTCGAGCTGACTGGCATATGATGGAGTTGTATCAATATGTGTTGCGCTAGTTACAATCCTTTTGAGCTTGATGGGTCTAGGCTTTGCAAGTACGGTCTAGGAGTTCACGGCAACTCGTTGCAGGTCCGAAGCAACATGGGAGCAAAACAAAGCACTGTTCTCACCTAAGCACGCAATCAAGCATCTTGCTTGTGCGCTCCCATACTTGTGCCTGAATTAACCTATGACTATTGGCCTGTATGCACCTATGTTCACAAGGACGCATTCACGCACGCATGTACACATGTTCAGTGGTTTTTGAATGTATATGTATGTATATATATATATATATATATGGGTATACATCTTTATAACTTCTATGTATGTATGTGTATATATATATATATATGGGCACATACAGGTATATCTATATATATATATATGTAGATATGCATGTATGTATGTGTTTTGTGTGTATATATATATATATATATATATATATATATACAGATGTTTATATGCTGATATGTAGATGTGTATATGCATCCAGACATACACATACGTACACACACACATACATGCATGCGTACATGCATACATACAAACACTTGCAGGCTGTGCGTCAATGTTCGTTTCTTTCCCTCCTACATGTATGCATACATGTTTGTATGTTGCTGTGTATGTATGTATGTATGTATGTGTGTATACGTATACATGTATATATGATTCAGGACTGTAGGAGTCTTGCCGCCACAGATTCCTACACAAAGAGGTGCATAAATGGAAAGCCAAACGACTCAGAGCAACCCGCAAGTCACGGAGCCGGGTCAAGCATGAAAAGGAGCTTTTGTCCAGGAATCTTCCACGATCGGTCTCCAACCACCTGTCCTGATCACGCGAGCCTGCTACCAGCCTGCTATGGGTACAAGTACCCTTCGAGTTGAACAAGGAAGTTGCGCAGTTGTTGCTACTGTGGCCGTTGATTCTGCGGGCAGCCGCATTTTCTCAGCTCCCCTTGCGCTACTGGCAGCAGAGAAAGTCGGGTCTGCGAGAACGTTTCGTTCGGACATCTTGGGCCCAAAGAGTAGTAGTACTGTGATCCCTGTGCGAGCCTTGTATACCATCATAGTGATGGTACAGTAGTATATGTTCGCGTAAGTATATAGTTTGAACCTTTGTGCCTGCATTGCAAAACAATGTAGCTGGAATCCGAAATCCTGCTCTGGGCCCAGAAATAAAAGCATACCTATTTCACCTGGATTAAGCTAAGTTATGCTGGCCGGGGATTGCAATCCCTGAGCCACACTTTGAAAGCAGGGTTTATAGGGTATGAGGTCCCCCAAGATAAATCGTTACCCTGTTGTCTGAATGATTGGGTTCCATATTCCGGGTCCTTTGTTTTAGGAAATCAACGGCAGAGCTGGCCCATCCTGGTTCCAGATGAGGGCTGCAGATTCGAGTCGGGTCAAGGTATGGCATCGAAGTTCTCTCTTCAGCTCCACAACTTTCTCCTGATTTATCCGTTTGACATAAAATCCTTTGTTGTGCGGGTATAACTATTAGCACAACACTTATCTACAGCTGAGAGAGGACAGACAGGTCTCCGGAAATAGTTTCAAGATCAGACTGGCTTGCTTTTGTAAGCATTCCGTGCAGCTTATCAGCACAGTTTCTATTACCCAGGACCCTTAAATTTTCTTGTTCAAACTGTGCAGAATCAAAGCCAACACCACAACCTTTCCGTCTGGTTGCTTCGACCTCAGTTCGGGAACCTTAACTGAACTATGCATGGTTTGCTATCCACTCATGGGGCTCAGCGTCAACCTGCTACAACACCCGTGTACTCGCAGAGCATTTTCGAGCTCAAAGCCTGTGGGCTTTTGGTTGACCCAACCTTCTTTGCCCGAGAACTTTCTCAAGGTTCGCTGGCATCGCTGGTTTTCAGGTGTTATGTTTTCGATGTGACTTCTTTGGGTTTGGGGGCTGCTGTGTCGCTTCGAGCAGGCACTATAGTTCGTGCCCACAAGATGCCGCAATCCTTGAGTGAAGAAAAAGTTGCAAACTACGCTGAACAAGGTGGCCTTCAGTATTTCAAGAGTGTAAGCCTCCGCGTGCCCTATATCTATCAGGAGTCGTGAAAATTAGGTTGGAACAGAGGACTGATGAACTCGTTCATTCGGTTGAGGCGTTCGTAGAGGTTTTGGTGAACGGCATGAGTCTTTACACGCAGAGTTGGGGACGAGCAGGATTTGAGGTTTAGGGCACAGGCAATCCTGATCTTAGGAGTGGGATGAAGGCGCCATGGCTAGCGGCTAGACGGCGGCTTAAACTACAGAGGTGCTGTTCCAGCACCTGCTGGTCCAGGTACGAAATCACGTGCGATGCGAGTACCCTGTCATGTGGTCAGCTGTTGGTGACTTGCATACACACTGTAGAGAGGTGCGTCTAAACGACAGGTGCATCAGCCAGGTTAAACATGCATGCAATCATGCATAAGTGTGTGTGTGTGACATGCTGTGTGTGCATGTATGTGTGTAAAAAGTCATGTCGAGCACGAGTGACCAATCAATGCATGCACGTATGCAAGGATGTATGCATGCATGTATGTATGCATGCACGCATGCCACGTATGTGAGTCCGTGCATTGGTTCATGTAGCCATGTGTTCGCAGACTTTAAAAAAGCAGTGAGCTGTTTCACAGTCGGATGGAGTTAGATGCGATGCGACGCCGGCGTTCCATTCCATGGCTTAGGCCTAGGCTCTGCAGGCATGCGATGGAAAAGCGCCACATCATGCATGTTTCTGCTGTGTCGGTTTCCGGGCGTGCTTGGCTCTCTTGAACATTTGAGTGTATGTTGTTCGAAGTCTTGTCTGTTGAGATCCAGCCAGCTTGGCTGTCGCATACTGGGATAACCTCAGCCTTCGGTGGGATCCTCGACAGTGACGCTGTGCAGCGCTGCTGTTGCTGACTTAACTTGAGGACTTGGTTTTTCTAGTTTACTCCGAAGACAAGAGGTGCCGCCACTGCTGCAACCCCTCCTGAGACGAGTCGACGGGTTCGTAGACGAAAGCCTTCGTCCTGGGCCCCCGGCCTTGAAACAGTCGTGGCACGAGAGCTCGCTAGCAGAAGTCAAGGCATCGCAAGTCCAACTATCCTTCGCTGCGTAGGGCTGAGGCTGGTCACCCGGAAGTTACCGCAGCTCCTGTCTGCTTGTCCGTTTTGCGGGCTCAATCAGCCTGTGCTGCCACAACAGCATCGCTTTTACCTTCAAGTGGCTTATCCACATGTCTGCATGTTCCGTGGTATTTAGAATGGCAAGTGCCAGTAGGACTGCTGCGTTCCTCGGGACGTCCAGCAACACAGCAGCTGTGTTCGCAGGCGCCGGCTTAACTCCAGCTCAAGCCCCCCACAGCCCACAGCACCCTGAGCCCAGAAGATCCCTCAAGCCCGACACTCACTCTTGAAGCTCTCTACTTCGCTTTGTGCTTGTGCCCGCCACTTCTGCTGCCCGTGGCCATGCCACCCCAGCAGCTGCGGCACCAGGCCAGATTGTCTCAATTCTACGTCCTGGGCTCCTGGTGTGCCAGATGATGATTCGTTCAGGGTTCCGCTCTGCGGGGTTACGCCAGCAACGCAAAGATCGACGAAAGGAACAAGCCCTGCCGAGCCAACCGCACGAGAAACTGGAAAAGGAACTCCATTTTACTTGGAACCAGCTAGCAGGTGAGAATAGTAGAACGGTAGGGGGGGGCGTTGAAGTGCTACAAGCAAGGCATGCATCCTACCCTCCTGTGAAAGAGCGCGAGGAGGATAGACATGTCCTTAGTGACCTGTGAGTTGCATGCTGGTCATTTTGCGAAGCATAAATCTCGAGCCCTGAAACCCTGGCAAACCAAGCAAAAGACAGATTCCCTAGAGCCGCTTCAAACCAAAGACCAGAACCGCCAGCCCGGAGTACTAGAAGCTGTAATATTTCTGATTTGAATCGGTACAAGCCCTAAGTTGCGCCTCATAGAAGTTGACCACAGAAATTGCAAGCCCTAACTTCATGAAAAGCTAAAGCCTTCAGAGCCGAGATGCTCTACTAAAGGCTTCAGGCATTGTCCGAGTTTGAGCATCAAAAAAGCGCCGAGACTCCCTAAGCGGAAAGATGCCCTAAAAAGCCCCGAAATCTGGATTCGATTGCTTGATGAAGGCTGGCGTTGCGGTCGGAGACAGACTCGAGAGGCTGAAGGCAAGCAGCACCGGAAGAGGGCTGTTGGTCTTTCAAGCTTGTGCGGGCTTCAGTTTTCGGTGTTTGGGGTGTTTGTGGTAAGATCACATGATTAGGATTTTTTGTGGTTTGGCTTGCGATTCTAATTCACCAAAAGCCTGCCAGACGCGCGGCGGTTCTGCGGCTCCAGGGAACCTAGTAGTGCACACGCCCGATTGTCCTTCTGCAGGGACGCTGCATTGAATCACAGCTCAGCCCAGATTCAACAGGCAGCTTCGGCTGAGTCCAAGGATGTATGATGTTTCTTCACGCCGGACGGCTGAACACATGAAATATTGGACCGGGAAGAGGGTCTGAGCAGTGCCTGCCAGGCAGCCTGGTTCAAGGCCCACGACGGAGGCTGGCTCAGCCACGAACATGTCTTGAAACTTGCTTTCTGCTCGATCCAGGAGCTGTCGCCTTGTCAGTCAGCCACATACACGAGACTGAATGTGGTCGCACAGGTTTTAGGTGAGGGTGGAAGTCCCCACTTCGATCCAATCTTGGCACCCCGTCGCCGGTTGGAGAACTTCGGATAGCTTTCACCATCGGCAGCCATGAGATGCTGCCCAGACTTAAGAGTGCACATGTTTGTTGATTGCGAGCAAGCAAGAGGTGCCCCATGCTTTACAGATCCTCGGTTGGCCCGGGCCTGAGATGAATGTTGATTCATAGGTTGCAGTGCACGGGTCGCTCGTCTTATGTATCCAGCAACCCTGAACCCTCAAATCTCTTTCGCCTTGACCCATGCCCAAGAAACAGGTGCTCAGGCCAACATCCGAAACCACACCGTTCAAACCCTAAGCCCTTGATACAGTTTCCCAGGCGATCCAATGAACCTAACCATGACTGGACCATGAATCAACTTCGTCTTGCTTTTTGGGTTCTGTAGGTCGCGGCAGTGGCAGAGAGTCTGGACTACTTGGAGGCGTGGGGCCGGAAAGCATCGCCTGAAATTTGAATCACTGTTTGCGACTTGCTAACCACCCAGCGTTTAGGGTTTTGGGTATTGGTAAGACTGTCAATCTGGTACCCCGGTGGGGCAGTTGGTTTGCGCGACGGAGCTCTGCTTATCGTCTGAACTGGGCTAAGGGTTCACGGTGTTCTCCTTCAAGGCCATAGAGACCCTGGCGGCCCTTAAACACTCTTTACAATCCTGCCTTCCAGGCCTCCATACATCCCCACATCCGGAAAGCATGTACATATACCGATGCCACTTCAAGAACACCATCGAAATCAACCAAAACTCCTGAACCTTCAAACCCCAGAACCTAAATCCGAAACTGTCTCAAGCCCGAACTCTGAGCCCCAAATTTCAAAAGCACCCAGCCGTGCGAGGGCGGAAAACTCCAAAACCCTAGATGCCCCGATCGTGCGAGGGTGCGTGTCAAACACCCTTTAAAGTGAGGATCCCTACTGGCCTTATGCCAGTTGCGAGAGTCGAGACAACCCTGAAGTTCGAAACCCTAAACTAGACCCTTGACCGAACCCTAAGCCCTAAAAGCCAAAACCTTTTTAACCCTAAACTAAGCCCTTAACCCTAAACACTAAGCTTGCCTTTGAACCGGGTTCTGTAATCTGTGAGCTTTGAAATTGAAGCTCATTCTTCTAACATCTGTTGCCTGAACTACTCTGCAAGGCGGGCTTCGTCCTTGCAAAGTAGGGGGAAAACCCTAAAGTCCCGACAAAAGCCCCATGTCACGAGGCCGGGCTTCGATTGGCAGCTGTGCAGGCGAAGCTTGATCTAGGCTTCAGGACGGCTTAGTGGTTTGAAGGCTTAAGGTTTAGGGTTTAGGGCTTAGGGTTTAGGTTTAGGGTTTAGGGCTTAGGGTCGAAGGTTTAGCGTCCTTTTGCAAAAGGGTAAGGACGCGCTGTCACGAGTACAGCCCGGCGCGAGTCAGCTGTGCTCGCGTGACGTTGCCAGCCAGTTGCAAAGGGGTAAGGACGGCCAGTCCCCAAGCCCAGTTGCAAAAAGGGTATAAGGACGGCTTCTTCGGAGACTTTAAGGCTTGGAACAGGAGTGGAAGGAGCTCGCGTTTGGTTCAGGCTTCTTGCTGTGGTTGTGCGGCGTCAGTTTGCTTTCAGACTGCGGTGGGTTTCTGGACTGTGAGCCGGAACTCCTTCAAGGTACAAACCTTTGGGAATAGGCACTCCTTGTAGGGCACTGCAGCCCGTCCGGACCCCAAACCCTACTTCAGCATCAGGTGCAGCATCATCAGTTTCACTACAGTTTACAGTGGCAATCACCAGCCGCATCGCTCATCCCAAACAGTAGCAGCATTTCCAGCGCTGTAACCGTCAAAACACTAAGGCTCTCGGGGGTAAAGTCGCCACAATCGCCACAACCACCGTTCACCATCACGAGATCATTGCCACACAATCCTAGTAAATTTAGTACTGGTATGCCCAGTCTTCGTCCGTCAGGCTGAGGTGCCTCCGGCGGCCCTCCTCCCACAGCATTTTGGCCGCAGGGTGCTGCTTCAAGCCCCAAAGTGTAGCCTAAATAATTCGCTCGTCACCTGGTCCATGAGTGGTGTTCTCATGGCTATGTGAATTTTGGCAGTTTTCGGCCTCAAACCGAATTCTGTTGAGATGTTCGACCCCTTTCGCTTGATTTGAGGAGGGATGTGAGTGAAGGCTTGGGTGCATGACAATGCCCGTGTTATGTACGTAAGCGTCCGTGTGTGCCTGTGTGTGTTGGTGTGGGTGTTTTTGCTTGTCGTTGCTTTTGATTTCGTTTTTTTGTGTTGCAGTCTGCTGTTTTGCAACGATGACGGGCCATCTGCTACGTGTGAGCTGGTATGAAGTGCGCCGACGACGACAGACCAACTGCAAGGTCAAGACAGTACACAGGTTTGAGTTACAGTCCTTCTATACGATAAACTCGCTGAGCCTCCTTCCAAGTACGAAGGCACGCATAGTACTCCAAAATCGCCAACCCTCGTGGCATGTTCGTTTAGGTATTTCCCGCGGCACCAGGGAATGTTTGTTCGAGGTTGCAGTCCTAGCTCAAGCGCTTCTGTGAAAAGATGGAAACGGCCCATTGCAGCACCTCGTGGTCTCTGCTTGCCAACACTTGCGGCCTTAATCATTCATCGAGCCCAAAAGTGTCTCACGGATCGGCGAGGGTTGAGCATGCCAGGAGTAGTTCATGCGCTTTGGCAACCGCTCTCTGCTTCCCAGAGGCTCGAAATTTCAAGGGGAGCTTCGGAAGGGGGTTCACGGCACTTGACACTGCTGGCTTCTTCGTGGCATGGTTCCGTGTGCAGACTCCACGTTTCGAGATTGTGGATCCTACGGCTGATCTCGAGCGATCTGAGGGGCTCTGGGACAGTTCGCTAGTCGCTAGTCTTGCACTAAAGCTGAAAGTACCATGTTCTTGCGAAACCTGAAGCTGCTGCTTCCAAAAAGCCATGGTTCTGGGATCGTCTCTGTTGCCGAACATGCTCTTTCAGTGCTATGCTGATGCTATCAGAGCTAGACTTACGGCAAGGCCAAGCCATCAAGTTCGATAGGCACGTCATATAGAGGTCTGAGTAATCGGTGTATCCATGGGAGCATCCAAGCAAAACCCAGCAGCCTTGAGCTGTTGGAACGCTAGAAAAAGCACCCAATGCCAAAAACTCATTCAAGGACATCTCTGCATCCTGTCGCCTCCACGCCTAACCTGATAAACTCAAATGCTTAAAACTTTAAAACACACCAAATTGCTGAGTCCAATATTCCCGAAACCCCAAGCCTTCAACCCTACGTTACGACGCTTCTCTCCACCCTGGTTGAGGAGGGCGGTGTCGCTTTCGATCCGGGGAGCTCTCTTGCGCCACCTGGTTGCCTTCAGCTTAAACCCTTTCAGGAATTTTGAGGGTTTAGGGTTCGGGGGTTTAAGGTTTAACAGCCCCTACAAACTACCAGGCGTCCTTGCAAGCAAGCCTGCAGCAAAAAACAGCCCCTAGTGTTGAGGAGCGTTTGGCACACAATCCAAGCCCATGCTCAAAAAGGGGCTTAGGGGTTAAGGTAATCTTGAGAGTGCTTGTGTGACAACTCTTTGCGTTTCTTGTGAGGGTTTCCTGGTATCTCTAACCCTTCTGAGGGCCTTCTTTTCGGGCTCCTTGATAGCTGTGTAGAGGTTCTTCGAGGGCTTTGTGACGGTTCTGTGAGGGTTCTTGAAGGGTTCCTGCATGCCTTGTGGAGTAGCAGGGTTTCTATCTAAGCCCTAAACAAAAAAGCCCAATCCCTGGCATGAGCCCAAACCGTGTTTGCTTTTTGTGTTTTTTGTACGGCTCCTGTTTTCTATGTCCACTACGTTCCAGTGTGGTCTGGTGGTCTTGACGACTTCATGACGTTGTGGCTCCGTGCTCATAGCAGTTCCAGCTTGGGCATTTAGAATTGCACATTTCGATTCGTCCGGTTTTTGGTTGGAGGTTCGAAGAGAGTTGGTGATTGGGGTTTACTTCAACAACCACCCACCAGGCTGACTGACTGACTAACTGTGACTAACTAATGAACTAAGCAACTATGCCTTTCAACTGGCATGAATTGGCCAGCTATGGGCCCCAGCCCTCTGCGCGAAAGTACGCATCGAAACCTTCAAGCATCGCGTTCCTCAGAGATTCTGACCGCAAGTGCGAGAAGCCAATGTCAACATCCAACGCATCATCCGTATGGCGCCTAGGACAACCAAACCCCTACCTACACTCTTAGTCGAAAGCTCAGATAAAGCACCAGAGGCCTGAACCCCGCACTCTTCAGCCTGCTCAAAAACTCTGAAGCAAAGATTGGAAATTTCTGCCAAAGCATACTCTGCCCACACCTAGACTAAACCCAAACCATGAATGTAAATGCAAAGTGCCAAGACCTATACAGAAGCCCTCCAACCACAAGGAAGAACTTAAATACTGATCCCAGAAAGCTTGATTTCTCAAACTTCCCGTTAATCCCTCAAACGGAGCAGTGAGCCGGGCAGGCCCGACTTCTTCGAAGCAGCCGGCCCTGTTCGAAGTGAACCTCGACCGAAGTAAGTTAGTTAATATAGGGGCCCAATACAATTACAGTATATGGGACCCCAATACCCTATTCTAATTAGTCAGGCCCTTATTTTACCAAATAGAAGGCCTTGGTGATTTTCAGATCTGAGTACACTAGCAAATGACGCTTTCATCGAGTTTCATGTGGGTGTTGACAGGAATATCGGGACAGGGCATGACGTTCTTTGGAAGGAAACAATGCCAATCCTGCGTGCTGCATGGCTGTAACACCAACGAGAGGTTATGATGTTCGGAATTCGGAGTCTTCCTATTCTTGCAACTTGACCCAAGTTCCCTGAAGGAACTCAGTGTCAACCTCAACGCATGTTGGTAAACTTGTGATCCTGACAAAGCGGACTTTCTGGGGTCACATTTCTCCCGCCATTACGTTACATGCCAAAGCTTCGGTTGCGATATGGTTCAGTCGCAGCAAAAAATTTGGGTACATTCTATACTTGTGTGTTTCGAGATGTTACGCTACGCTGTGTTCTCTTATGCTTTGTTTTGCCACGTTAAGTTATGCTGTGCTGTGTTACGCTGTGTGTGACGCTAGCCCGAATGAATGAATGAATGAATGCGTCAATACATGAATCACAGTAAGCACGTGTGTCCGTGCGCATGTAAGCAAGTAAGTAGGTATGTAAGTAAGAATGGATGGATGGATGGATGGATGGATGTACGTGCATGTGTGCCTGCATGTTTGTCTGTAGGTCTGTATATGCATGCACAAATGTATGTCTTCTATGCCATGCTCGGCTATGCAGCCCCATGTCGTGCCGTGCAGCTGCTGTTCTTTTCGATACCGTGCTAGACTAGGCTAGGCTATGCTATACTTTGCCTTTCTTCACTCTGGTACACTTGACCAGACTGTACGGTGCTGTTTTGTCGTACTGCCTCCATGTCTGTATATAGTATCTTATTACACTTTCGGAATAGAGCCCCTGACATTTGAGGTTTCGTGCTTTCCCCAGGTGCTTCCCGACTTCTTGGCCGAGCCTGCTCGCTCTGGGCGCCGGCGCCTGCCGCCGGAGCAGCTCGCAGCCGCTGGGTTTGCGTTTGTGAGTTTGAGGGTATAATGGCAGTAGTACTTATCGTATGTTGTTATAGTATATTATAGTATTTGTAATTCGTACGAGTTTAATGATGCTTCGGGGCTTTCAACGAAGACTCTAAAGCCCAGAACTCTCGGCAGTCCGGTGGCCTTCGGTGCACTTCTTTAACTGCTGTTTCGCCACAGGGGCTTGTGTGTATTGCCAGGTCCCACCTGCTCTGCCAGCTTTGTACAGTGCCAACAAACTCTGAGGGTTTGTGCAGACCGTGGCCCTTAAGCCTATACAGATCTAGACCCTGTCTCTTATGCGCTCGAGTTTAGGATGTTGAGTGTTGTAGTCTTTGGAGGTAGCTTGAAAACCTCACGGGCAAGTCTGAGGACTCCGCACATCGTATAAGTCCCCAGCAAGCTCGCGAATATGCTACCAAGGAGCTTTTCAGACCTCGAGCATCCAGCTGGGCCCAGTTGTCTGCACAGGCAATGGGGGTCAACGGCTTTCGAGTAGAAGGGGAAAGCATGCATCATGTGGGTTGTGGTGCGAAGGTTCTAGGTTTCCGCTTTGTTCTTCTTGTTCATATCTCAGTTTAGTTTTGTGGGCGTGCAGACTTTGCAAGCTGATGTTGCCGTGTGTTTGCGCCGGTCGAATGCTAGGCAAGACGGCAGTCTGCTGAATGTGATCCCTGGTACCACCACCGTGAATACTCTTCACGCTGAACTTCAACATCGAAACCCTGAAGCCGAAGCTCTAAACCTGAGCCATAACCTGAAGTCGCTGCCTAAATTCTGCACACTGTGAAGCACACTGAAAACCCTGGATGCTTCGTGTTGGTGCTTGGAGAGGCTGGGCGTTTCATGGAGCAAGTTGCTCCTTGGCAGATTCATGTCACCGTGGAGTCTCCATGAAAGCATGTCGATGAGATCTTATGCAGAGTGCAGCTTCTTGCAAGGTTCAGGGCTTCTCATGGGCGTCGGGGCCTTCCCAGTTGACGGAGGAAGCCCCAGAGGAAATTCACAGATCCGTCAAGCGTCAGTGAAATAGCTTCGCAAATCACAGTTAGGGCCTGAGAATCGCCCAAATCTGGGGTTGGGGGTGAAGCCATCACGGCCAACCTAACCTTTCGACCCAATGCACAAGGTCAAGGAAACGAGTTCCTCCCAAGCGATCCAGGGCCAGGGTTTCGCATTCAAGGGTGCAGGGCCTACGGCCTAAGGTTTATAGGGCTTTTGGGCTAGGGTTTGTGGCATTGTGGGTTGTGAAAAGAAGACTTCAGGCGTGGCTCCTTCTAGACAGCCCACGGAGCTCGCGGGAGGCCGCTGACGAGGTAGAGGCCCTCCGCACATCATCTGGCCTTGATTTCATAATACCGAGGGCATATATAGATTAATACAGAATACCATGTTTGGGGCTCCTTGTTACAATCATGGTAAAATATACCCCGAAACCCAAGTCTAATCACTAAGGCCCCTGTGTTGAAGAGTCTAGGGCCTAGGGTACTTGGAGCAATGCCGGACAATGTCCATTCATCGGTAAGAGCTAGCAGTCCTGGGCTACTTACACAGTCTTCGTATTCCTATACTTGAAGCGAGCGGCTCAGTCAAAGTTTAAGTACATGTCCGTCTGCTTTGCCAGGCAGTCCCTCCTGCCGATGCAGGCGCGGGGGCAGAGAAAGCCAATCGAGAGGTGATGGGTGAAGGCAAAAAGGCAGATACATGAGAGGTCAACAGGAATCTGTGTATACAGGCATACATATATGTATATTTATATATATATATATGTATATGTATATACAGGCATACCTAATTTCATATGCACACATAGAGTGCGGACTTTACATGGTTTTTCGATCACGGCTGTACGCGAAGTAGCTAGATGGACCAGTGAAGCCCTCCCAAGCCCTAAACCATGAACTCCAATCCCGAAGCTGCAACCAGAAGTCAGAGCCCCCATGCCCTTAACAGCCTGAACAAATTCCGAAGGTAGCACATCGGCACCGAAGGGCCCAGGACGTCGAAAGCGGCAGAAGGCCGGGCTACAACTGGCATTAGATTATTATGTTAATAATTGTAGTATAACGGGCCCCAGGACCCTATTCTAATTAGTAAGGCCCTATGTTAAGGGGTTTGGGGTCTGGGCTGCCTGTCGAGGTTCAGCAGTCTCGGTTCCAACTTGGCAGACTTCGTACTGCTAAGCACATACATGCACAATATCCCAGACCTGTATCATGAAAAGCTGCATTATGGGGTCCGTAAGCCTAAGCCTGAACAAGCAAGCCTTGCGCATAGTCCTTGCGAAGTAGGAGCCGGAAAACCCTAGAGCCTTTTGGCCCTCCATAATTTTGGAGTTCAGGGTTCCAGGTTGCTACGTGCCTATTCGAGGTTCAGTAGTCAAGGGCTTTGGGTTTGTTTGTGGTCTTGCTTCGAATCCAGCTTTGTTTTCAGCGTTCATATAAGCCACATGTAACCGGAGCTCTCCTTCAAGAAGAGATCCACAAAGGCACCATGAGCTTGGACAGCCCCGATGTTTGGCGAAGGGGTCATGACGGCCTATAGGGCTTTAGAAGTTCTGAGACATCGACGTAATTGGGTTTGCAGTTGTTCGTAAGAGGCGGCCGATTTGGAAGAAGCTGGGTTAAACTATCAGAAGCGTTGCACAATGCCTAACCGACCCCAGAAGCCCACCCCAAAACCCTACTGTTCGACTTAAACCCCAGAGACAATCTCAAGCACATGGTACTGCAACACTGGAGAAGTCTTCTCGACTCCGGGGGATCTGTGTTTACCGACCTTTCCCCAGGAAAGAGCCCGAAGAAAAGTGGCTGAAGCGAAAGCACGCTTCTCGCTAGAATGTGGTGCTTGGGGCATCTTATGCTCTAATTTTTGGGGAATCTGCTATTCAGTACTTGCGATGCACGCACTTCTGCTTTCTGATCCCGGGGCAAGGATGAGAGGTAGCACAGCTACATGTACTGTATCTCTGTGCGCCTCTTGACCTTATGTCTATATCATTGTAGGCAGTGCTATATCATCGTATGGGCGGTCGTAAGGTTCAATGTTTATACGGCTTAGCGACTGAGGATGTCCAGTAAGTGTTAGGGACTTAGGGCGCATGAAACCATCGCTGCAACTTGAACCTTAAACTCATAGGGGGTGCTTGGTTATTACGTATATTAGTTTGGTGGCTCCTTATTCTCAGTATAGGATCATGGGCACCAAAACCCAATTCTAATTATCAACTTAGACTAAAGCAACGTGTGGAGTGTGGGCTGTGCCTTACGAGAGAGGTTTTGGTTTACCAGCCGTTACCAGCCCTTTGCCGAAGGTTTTTCAGTCCTATAGTTCCTTTGAGTTTAAGGTTAATAGATGTTAATAGGGTGTAGGGTTTAGGGTACAGGCCTCGTATAGCCCTATAATCTGCAACGCATGCTCTGAACAACGAGACGCCTAAGACCTAAACCTTTGATTCGCAGACTTCGCCCTACGTTTATTTGGGGTGAGACGGTCGAGGATGGCCAAGCGAAGTTTTCGTGAGCACTCCCATTGGCAATGTGAGATCCTGAAAGTTAGGCTCATTGCCTTTTAGGGTTCGGAGTGAGGCACAACCTTTCAAACTCAGGGCCTTTTCGGGTTTAGGGCTTCTGGTCTCCGCCTTCGCTTCGACTGTTCAAGGTTCAGACTTATGGGGTTTTGAGTCCCTCGGGCTCAACTTTCAGGATTTTTTTTTGTTACGGGTTCCGGAGTATGGTGAACGAACGCATCCGATGTTGGGCTAAGGATCGGCGCCCAAAGCGCCGCATGCTTCCGGTAGAGAGTCGGCCGCTGCCTCCCGGATGCATCGCTTTAGCCTATGAGTAATGCCTGATACTGTGCCTTAGAAATCATGAATTGCAGTTCTTTCATGACTATCATGAGACCGAAAAACCACCGACAAGTGCATCACTGCATCTGCTTGCTCAGGCTCCTGTTTTCGTTTCTGCACTATTACAGTTGATGTTGAGGGATCGGTCGGGTTTTCGGGTTTCTGTTACATGAGTGTTTACCACCGAGGGTTGGGCAGATTAGTTTACCGATCATGAACACCTGTACTTAGTCCATTCGGCTTGTGTCGTTGCAGTCTGGGAATCCGGCGATCCGTTACAGACCGACGTCAAGCCGAAGTTTCAGGACGTATCAACTGCTTCAGGACTCGCAACCGACTCGTGTGCTCCTGCTTTGGCACTTTTTGTTCTGAAGGCTGAAGATGAGCCTGCGTGCGAGTGGAAGGAGGAGCTTGTGCTGGAAATGCTCGAGGCGCAAGCATGTTGACTGGTACTAAAGATTGAAATCCGGCCAGGGAAATGTCAAGCCTTCTGGCTGAATCCGCGCGCGAGTGCAAACCCGAAGCCCTCAAGCATCAACCCGAAGCTTCTTAAACCCTAGCCCAAGCCTTCAGCTTCAGTCAAGGACTTGTTGCGCCCCTCGCTTTCCGAAGGTTATGTGTTCGTACACAAGGCCCGAAGAGGCCTAGACTTAAGCCTTTAAGCACTGTTCTTACAAAGGCTAAACCCCCCAAGCGGTCGAAAGATTCGCGAGGTCGATCCCGACATGGAGGCGGTTGACGAGGACTGTGCTGCAGACACTAATCAATCAAGAATTTAGCTGCTTGCAACATAGGAAGCCTAAAGTGTCTTCATCCTACAACAGCCCTAATTTCCCCAATTTTACCGCTCCCGGGTTTGGGTGTAGGTGCAAAGCCTCTCAGCGCAAGACCCTGAGACACTGATGATGAGGAAATACGTCACTGTCATTGTCCATACCAGAATACATGCCAGAATAAGTAAATAAGTAGGTTTCAAGTATTGTTCGGGTATTGCAGGATTTGGTTCATCAGCAGTCTGCAGTTTACAGGCTTTCAGGTAGAAGTACACTTCTGGGTCAGGCCCTTGGAATTCGGGGTCTTCAAGATATTAGGAAAGTATCCACATCCTTGGTCGGGAATACCCAAATCCGTTCCTGTGTTTTGTGCAGCTTGGGTTCTCCGAGTGATATGCGCCGATTCCCATGTCCTGTGCAGAGGCCACAGTCATCAACTCAACCCATTGCGAGCTTTGGATTGCTGTAGCGCCGCAATTAGTTTTAGTTTTCTTCTTGCCAGCAACATCCTTACAGCTCAGTAACATGCTTCCTTCGACATTGAAGACCCTCAAAAGCCGTCGCAGTCCTGCTCGGCCCCTTGCAGGAGCGCGGGCAAGCAGCTCAGGCGCCAGCTCAGGGTAATTTGGTTTAAGGTCAAGCTTGCGTTCAGGGGCGAACTCTTTAGTATCTCACGCTGCACCTTTGGCGAGAGCACACGACCGCGGAAGCTGATGAAGCAGGCTTCTGTGCAAATCACCCAGTCCGCTCTCTATTTTGTATATATAAGCTCCACTATGCTTTTAAGCAATCATCAGGAAAGCTTTTTTCCTTCCATTCAAATAATCGCCGGATGAGCCTGATAAAAGCTTGTGTGGAGTCTGCGTTTTCGGGCGACCAGGAGCTCTTTAGCCGCACCTCCAGTGGCTCGGCGCGATCTGCTGCCGTGGTCTCGGAGGCCAAATTGCCGGTTGGGGATATAGGTTCGAGTAGATGTAGGCCTCCGTGTGTGTGTGTGTGTGTGTGTGTGCGCGTGTGTGTATACAGTCACGATACTACGAAAAGCAAGATCCAGATGGATTGCTTCTCAGCTTCGCGCGAGCACATGGCACGACTAACATGCGTTCACATGCTTCCCCTCTCCACGTAGGTGTATTGTGTGCAGTTGTTCATCTATGTGTGTAATCATGTATCTATGTATGCATGTAGGTATGCATGCATGTATGTTTCCGGACCTTGGAGATGTTGTCGGTGGTGTCGGAAACCTCGCCTGAGTTTTTCGAGCACGAGTGCCAAAATGCATGCATGTTTGTACGTATGTCTGTCTGTCTGTATGTATGTATGTATGTATGTAGTTATGTAGGTATATACGTATGCAGATGGATGCATGTATGCATGCATATTAATACGCATAGTTTTTTGTCGGTGTTTGGAGTCGATCTTCAAGATTTCGGTATCCTACCCCGACCCTGGAATCCTGAAACTGAAACCGATTGTGCTGCCAAAAACCACTGGGAACCACAAGCCAGCGAGCAGAGTCGGAGCGCACAAATGCACTTCAGCTTTGCACAGGAAGCCACCATGGATCAGAAGGAGGCGGAGGCATGAGTGCTCCGGACACATACGGTCTAGACTCCAAGTCCGTTCAACGCGCCGCATCGAGCTGTGGGATTCCATGAACCTCCAATGCAGTACTCAGTATACATACTCTCCCCGAATCACGGTTCCAAACCGGAGTCTTACTTTACGAATTCTGCGAAAAAAGATATGCATGTCGCGGGAGGTCGTTTCATCGGCGCGTAGCTCATCACCTGGCGAGCTGGCGGCAACTATAGCACGGGGGTCAATTCTTGAAATGTGCTCTAACCTCATCTGATCTCTGTTTGGAACCTGAGCAACCCTCTGTGGACAGACTCTTCTAGTTCCTAGCGGCTCCTCTATACACATCCGAGGGTCAGGCTTGCACTTTACAACACGCTCTTCGGCTTAGGGTTCAGGTGTCCTCAAAATCCGAAGAGGCTCAAGGCTTGATGGCGATACCCCGCGAGCTAGCGTAGGGTTTAATGATTGCCAATACTATTTTGGGGGTTCCTCATTATAACTAAAGTATAATGGGCTCCTAAACCCTAGTCTAACTGTTAAGACCCCTACATCATCTACAGTCGGCCCGAAGAAGTTCAACACGAGCAGGTGAACCCAGACCGCTGAGCCATATACAAAGCAAACCTTCCTCTCGCTTGGCGTTCAGGATCTTATATGACCCCTAAACCCTAAACTCTAAACCCCTGAACCCTAAACGCCAGGCTAGTCCGAGAGTGAGTGTCAAAAAACCCTAAACCCCAAACCCCCAGGGGTTCAGGGCAATCCTGCAGCAAAAAGGGGTTTAGGGCTTCAGACAGGAGCGCTGACCTTCCGTCCATGTTTTCAGGCGATTGCACAAGTCCTGATGCAAAACAAGGGCTTCAGAGCTGGCAGGGTTAGCCTTTTTTCCTTCCGGTCGTAAGGTAGTTTGCCCAACGTTCCCTTGGAGCCCTTGTTATGCTGTGTGTAAGATACAGTGAGTAAACTTGTGCTTCCTGATTGTTGTCGATCCGATGTCCGAACACACCCATCGCGTTCATTGATTCTGTAGGAAACGAGGCGAGGGGGTTCCTTTTCCGGGAGCTGTTGTAACAAGCACCCTGCCATTGAAAGCCTCCTCCAGATGTGTGCTTTGTAGTCGTGATATGGGCGACTGATATGGTTTATAGCAGGCAACACGAGAGGGAGAGAGAGAGAGAGAGGGACATGAGGCCGGGGGGCCTAACCAGCCCTTCAAGCCCTGTGGAAGAGAGGGACAAAGACTTCAGCTCCCAGCGCTGCAATGCCCGTTCGTGTCGCCCTGGACAGCAGATGCTTACTCCTGCACAGTACCACAGAGCTCTTTGTCACATCTGTTATTCCATTCCGGATTTCAACTCCAAAACCTTGCCCATGATCGGCCATGTCTGTGCTGGCTTGAAATTTCTTCCTCTCGCATGCCGTATAGATTTCGGATGCACTGCCTCCTGCGGACTCATGCAGCCGAAACCTTGAAACGAAGAGCCAGTAATAACATCAGCCAAACGGTGAGAGTGAAAACAAGGGTATTGACAATTTTTTCATTGCAAAAGACGCCTTGATCAGTGCACGTCTGGTGTCGCTCCTCAACGTTTGTATCCACTTGCTCTTAGTGGCTCAGGTGACAGCCGAGCAAGTCCACAGAGCTCGGTGGCGGGTCCTGCCGAAGGCTTCTAAGAGCAACAGATGCAGGAGCCCTCAACTCAAGCTCTAAGTCCGAACCGAAGGTACCTTTGAGATTCGGAGCTTGGAGGGTTGGGATTCCTCAACAACCACTTGAGGACGCTACGAATTTACCAGGCACGCCGAGACCCCAAACAGCAAGCCCAATGCAGGCAGCCGGCGATCAGGCGGCGGACTTGTAGGGGGCGAGGCCGGGCTCTCAATCGATCTGGAGCCGGGCTTTTGTGGTCAAGGGGTGTTGCAAGCCCAGTCGCGAAGCGCAGTCCTGAATCCCGCAAACATTCGTCTAGCGATTCGGAGAGGATTTGCCAATGTTCAATGACTCAGGCCTGTGCCTACAATTTCTGCGAGATCAACACCGTCGCTTTGCTGAATCGGTCGCACATGGCATGGGAGCATGGGGCCAACCTGCGAGCAATATGCACCAAATCCATGCCTGCCTTGTGCGAGTGTGTGTTTCGAAATCCTGAAACCTTGCAAACCCTTGTTAAAACTTTTGCCCAGAGCTTCGCGAAAGGCTTCCTGGGGATCCCAGCAGCCGCAGCTTTTGCAGATGGCCCGGGATGCCGAGGCATTGCAAGGAACCCCGTAAAGGAGCCCTTAGAAAAGGAAGGAAGCTTCCCGCATAGGAATCCCAAGGGGTCACTTGCCTGGAACCGAAACCGTACGGTTCAGGCTTTCGGGTTGTGCTTACTTCAACCGTTTCGGATTGAGGCTTACTGGATTTTCGCCGCTTTTCGAGCTTCGCATGAGAGGTTCGAAGGGGATACTATGTCCAATGTAGGGTTCGGGGTGAAAGTAGTCATCCGTTATTCACATTTTGTCAGGGGTTCGGACGGTTCTAGAGGTTATCGTCGTGGCATGCAGGGTCTTGAGTAAATGTGGTTCCCATCATATGTTTTTATTGTAGACCATCCCAGAACCGCCGTCCGAGAATTCAGACCCACATTTCTGCGTGTGTGTATATATATATATATATATATATATATATATATAGATATATGTGTGTGTGTGTATGTGTGTATCACATATATATATATATCAATATCAATATCAGTATATATACGTAAGTACATATAAATATAGAAATCTTAGAAACCATGTATTCATACATACACCACATATGTATGTATATATACATATATATGTACATATGTCATATATGTCTTTGCGTGTATATTTAAATTGCGTGGGCCGGATCCACACGATCCACACCCTGAGCCGACAGCTCCGCCTCCCTTAGACAAAAAAATCAGCAACCCAGAATGCTAGTGCAGTTGCTTCTGTCTTTCTATCTGTCTAGCTATATATCTATTTATCTGTTTATCCACCTATCTACTTCTCTGTCTTCTCTATCTGTCACACTTTAATGAACAAGTAAGTTTATACGTATGCGCACATGTTGTGTTTTATCGTTATGTCTGTGTGTATATATATATATGTAAGTATACATACATACATGCATATATACATTTGTGTGTGTGTATATATATATACACATACATATACAATGTACATACCTACATACATACATACACAGTATGAGACAGGGGCCTCGAATCAAGATCGCAGCCCGTGAGGTGGCGTCTAGCTCTAGGGGCTCCCTTGCAGAGAACGATCCCATCAACCTTTGAAGCTCGGCTCGGCTTAGGGTTCTTGCAGGGTTTACAGGACATGGGGTTTATTTAGGGTTAAGGGCCAGGGCGTACGGGCTTTCTTAAGGCATAAGCGTGGTGGGGCTTGTGTTCTGGATTTCGGGTTTAGGGTACAGGCAGGGTTTGCGGCTTAGGGTTTTAGCGTTTAGGAGTTTGGGTGATTCAAGACTTCTTACGGCTTAAACGGGCTTCAACACATGCCAAATCAGTCTCTGTGTGCTCATAAACTTGACCTAAAATGCTTAAAACGCTTCTGCCGGGATGGCACATGGGCTCTTCGGCTTCAGTTCAGGGGCCACCCTGGATTATCTAGGGTTCGGACATTAGGATTCTTTCAAGTTCTTCACACGGCTATTGTTCTTGCTTCTGTAGCTCTGGACCCCTATAGCAATGTACTTCCCCTGACACGCCGGACCGAAATCTGGAGAATGCTATTTCGGCGAGCTTGGCGGGAAGAGTACGTAGCGGCTTTTCTGCGTCAGTTTCGGTTGTTTATTTCTCACTGCTCCATGTTAGGGGGACAATTCTATAAAGCAGGTCTAGCGGTCTAGCCTGCGTCGACATGACTCAGGTGAGATCAACACTGCATCCTGGAATTCGAACTGCTCGCGATCGCGCTCATGGATGGGCTACTTGTTCAACTTATTCGGTCCTTATTCTGTCAGTCCATCAGCTTAATGGATTGCATTTCCGAGAGTCATCACACCAACTGCGACTAGCGTTGCAGTTCTCAGTTCTTTTCTTGTCATATGAATTACGACTAGTGGCGGCACTACTCGTGTTCTTAGCGGCCTGTTTGCACAACCCCAAACTAACAGTATCGTGTGTATAAGAGTCAAGCACTATAGTTCATCTCTTCACAGGTCCCTTTGTTCACTGTTTTTGATTAATTTTTCACGGGTTCGGTCTGTAGGGACTCTGCTCGAAACCTTTTGGTCACGGTGAATAATCTTGTCGGATGCGATGCATCCAGCTGCGCAGCCAGTCATGCCTGGTGGCATCCTGTCTTCGAGAATGCTCCATGTTTTACTCCACTCTACTCTACTCTACACCACTCTGCGTCTTAAACCGTTTCGGCTTGGCCAACTTGAACTTCTACTTTTTCTTCGGCCTTTCCTGAGCATCGGGGTGCAGGGACTTAGCAGCCGTAAACCCAAATCATCAACCCTCAATGCCTTCAAACCTGAAACCCTGCACCCTAGGACGAGTTGCGAGAGCATAAACCCTGAGAACGACTCCTGTTAAGCCCTGCTGCTGTAGCGGCGCCTGCAATCCCAATCGGCCAGGTAAGTCCCAAGCCCTAAATCCTGAATCTTGGGCTTGGCTTTTGGAGGTTCCTGGAACCCACGACCTGTGCCCCGAAGCATGCAGGCCTCCTGGCAGCTTGGAGACCCGCACCTCTAGTCTAGGTGCCGGAATTGCTCAGTTTGGTTGCAGCATCATATGCCCCAACACCCTATTTTAATGCGAAAGGCTTGTGCGCTAGGCCAGTATCTCGCGATGCAGGGGTTTCGTTTCAGGATGCTTTGCGTACGGCTTCAGGGTTTTGCTGTTTAGGGCTAGGGTGTTTGCATCCAAGGCTGAGAGGCTCCGGTGCTGGGGAGTTTTGTCTTGGAGACCGAACTGCAAGGCTTTGAGTCCTTACGAGGGTCAGCCCTCAAAATCGAAGCTCAACGCCCAGCACCAAGTGGAAGGCGACAGCCCCACGCTGCGAAGAACAGTTGTCAACTCAACAATCTCATGACTTCTGCTCTACCTCTATGCATCAAGTGTATTTCGGAGCAAGTCTGTGTGGCGGCCTATCGGATGAACTTCAAAACAGAGAGCCTGAGTCTTAGAATCCTGTGCGCATGACCCCAAATCAGAATAAGAAATCCTTTCAAACAAAGAACCCCAAAGCACAACAAGCAACAGCCAACAGAGCAATGCCACACTCTGCAGATAATAACAAGCAGAAAACTGTAAAGAACACCGTCGATAATTATCATGGAGCAGTGTGTAACAACAACAACGAGTATTCATAATAGTAATAGCAATAATACGTATCAAGAGTAAAAACCACAACAAATGTAACTATTACAGCAATAATTTTGAAGCACAAGAGTCGTACTGTCATTAATCGTCGGAAAAATCATAATCTTAACACTAGTAGTAATTAGTTAGTGTAGCAACGACAACAAAGCCAATAATATTTAGCATAGACGAAATGTTTTGAACACAAAAACATTAAGAACTAATTAGAAAGAATGACAACATTATTATTACGCATAGAAAAAGATTAGAAAACAACCACATGAAGAATAGGTTAGAAGGGGCCCCCAGCCTGTAATACTGGTATAATAGGAATATAATAGGGCCCTAATAGAATAGGACATCATGGCTGACCTCGCCTTCTTCGGATTGCACGAGCCCCCTGCGCCAGCGACCGAACCAGGTGCCTGTCTGAAGTATGGGGGTTTAGGGTTTCGACTCTGGGGTGCAGGGTTTAGGGTTTCGACTCCGGGGTTTAGGGTTCCGACTCTGGGGTTTAGGGTTTAGGGTTTCGACTCTGGGATTTAGGGTTTCGACTCTGGGGTGCAGGGTTTAGGGTTTCGACTCCGGGGTTTAGGGTTCCGACTCTGGGGTTTAGGGTTTAGGGTTTCGACTCCGGGGTTTAGGGTTCCGACTCTGGGGTTTAGGGTTTAGGGTTTCGACTCTGGGATTTAGGGTTTCGACTCTGGGGTGCAGGGTTTAGGGTTTCGACTCTGGGGTTTAGGGTTTCGACTCTGGGGTTTGGGGTTTAGGGTTTCGACTCTGGGGTTTAGGGTTTAGGGTTTCGACTCTGGGGTTTAGGGTTTAGGGTTTCGACTCTGGGATTTAGGGTTTCGACTCTGGGGTTTAGGGTTTAGGGTTGAGGCTGTCGGGTTTAGGGTTTGGGGCTTAGGGTTGAGGGTTCGGTTGAAGACCTTGAGAGTGCAGCTTGCTGGCATAAACCCAAAGCCCGTGCCGAAAAGGGTTTCAGTTTCAGTTTAACACAAGTCCTGGGCTTAGGGGTTAGGGTTGAGAGTCTGGGACATAGGGTTTAGGGGACTTGTTTTCGGCCTTAGGGTCTCTCCGGTGTTTCAGGTTTGCAAGAATGGTCTTAGCAGTGAAAGCTCGGCAGGGGCTCTGAAGTTTTTTCTTGTGTCGAAAGTTGGTTATGTGCTGGGTGTGACTTGGAGGTTGGGTTAAAGTTTAGGGTTTAGGGTTTGCTAACAGTTGGATAATATTGATAATACAGATATAGTAGGACCTTAAGCGCAGCCCTATTATAGACTGTTACTGTATGGGGGCAGTACCGAACTTAGAGGGCTAAGGCTTCCGGGCTTTGACTGGTCCAGGTTCGGGTTTGTCGGGCTTTTTCAGGGTTCGCGGCGTTGATTTTTGAAGGCATCTAAGACTGTGCGCTCAGGGCTTCATCTTGGGTCAAAAGTTGTTTACGTAATCAGTTGGGGTTCAGGGCGTCAGGGGCCGCCGCCGCTAAAGTCACCGAAGGCATTTCATGTGGCCCGGAACCCTCAAACCCCATACTCTAAACCCTCCAACCAAACTTGAGACTTGAAGCCCTGAACCCGACGTTCAATCTTAGGACCTACTTCCTAAGCTCGAGGACTTACAAGCCTTACAAAACCCTGGACACGATAGATGTGCTATTCGACCTCATGCTGTGCTGGTTCCAGACATGATATGATCCGAGCTCCGCATTGGTCGTTTTTGTTTAGCTTGCTGCAGGTCCGCGGCCATAGAACTTCGGGGCTTAGGAGGTATGGAGCTCGATGGTCTCACCTCTGCCAAGACTTCCTCCAAAATGTCTAGGAAACTCTCGACAATTTCAAGACTTCAAGCCATGTCTCAAACTCCATGCCTTACACCCTGATTTCTGCACGTTCCTTTGAAACACCGAGGCTTGAATAAAGAATAGCAGTTATCACCAGGAGACGAAGAACATTAGTAAGATCAGTACTATTGCTATCAGTACTAGCAACAATAGTCATGATATCCCCTGCTGGTCCTCATAGGTTTATATTATGATACAGCCCAAAAACCTGTTCTCTGTGTTAAGGTGCATATATTTCACCGGTGAGACTCCTATGAATCTTTCATTCGGTTTAATCATGAATGCCCCCATATTGCACCCTGTAAACCCCTTTCCGAAAAGAATCAAGCCGTTTGACATGCTCTGAAACCATTGAATTTGTCCATGCTTGTAAGGACCTGTGGCGCCCTTTCCGTCCCTTACGGCGGAGGCTCTCGCGGCTCTGAGCCGAACGCAGGAGGCGACCAAAGGAAAGGGGGCCTTGATTTTTAGAATTGGCGTTTAAACTTTAGGAGATTCCACAAGGGTTCCAAAAGGGAAGACGGGAACGACAGGCATTTGTAGAGCTAACTGATGGCCTTTAGAATCTTTAGAATGGGTTTGAAAGGTGCAACATGGAGTCCGTAAACAATCAGAATAGGGCTTGAAGGAAATATCACAGAGAGCATATGTCGGAACTAGAAGTGTTTACTAGAATGCACTTTACAGACCTCAATGTATCGCTCCTGCTGGCAAAGATATCAAAGCTAGTTTGGGATAGAGAAACTAAGACCGTGTAGGGCCTTGGGACGAGGGTGCAAGCGTTTCAACAGGCGAGGAGGGTTTCAGTCTCAGCGGAACCTAAGAGACCGGTGGCACGTAAACCATGCAGGAGTTCATGCAGGAGTTCTCCTTGAGAAGCTCGACCATCATAAGCTTTGTCCTAAGCCGTAAAGGCACGGCTTGGACAGGTGAACAGCGACGCCGTTCTTGCGCCCAGCCTCGCAGCCGGAACGGGAGCAGGCCGTCCTTCCATCGTGCTTAGTATGGGTAACCATTTGGGCCCCTATATTATAAAGCCCAACTATAGATCCCCTTATAGTATTAATCCTTATAGTTGAAGGTTCAGGGCTTTCGCGGTTTGGCTTTGCAAAAGCTTCGGGCTATTTCTTAACGTTGAAACTTCAGGATTTCGTGGCCGGGAATATCCCATGAATAAATGCTCCTCATTGAGGGATGATTACTAGACATTGAAAAGAGAATCCTCCGTGCATAGCCAGTGTTCCGCGCAGCGAGCTTGAGTTGGCGTTTGGGGCCTTCATCCTTCCTGAAGAGAGCTGCCTCTAATCCACAATCCTACACCTTAAATCCGGGTTCAATCTCTGACACCTTGCAGCCCCTACCTCCCTACAAGCCGAACCAGAACTGCGCTTCTGCGCCGCCACAACCTAGCTACCTGGTTATCCCACGACAGATGGAGTTGGACTTCTACGTCTTCTCCTTTGAAATTGCCATGCCCCCGAACCCCAAACTCTGAACTCGGAGCGCTAATCTCAAGCCTTCCCCCGAACCCTACTTCTCAGACTTGTCGAATGCCCTGGCTAGTGACTCGTTCAGCAATGCAGGATGCAAAACGCGCCACCCCAAAGCTCTGAGTTCTGATGAATCCTAGCTTCAGCTAACAATCTTTCACGGAGGCCTTTTTTAGCAGAGGGTTCTTTGGCTTTTATGTTTGAACCTTTCACGGAAGGCGGCTCTGCATGATTCCTGAAACGCTCGTTCTTCAATCCACAAGCCCCAGAAGTTCAGCTGCCTGCTCGCCAAATACTTCGTAAATACAAGCTACCCCGGTACCCACTCTCTAGGACCAAAAGAACGAAAAGATCCCTCTCTGAAGAATTTAGGGGTGCAAGTTCGAGATGCGCCACTGAAGCCTAAAAGCGATCGTTCGCATGACCTCGCACAAGACCAAACCCCAACCCGTCCCAAGCCGATGGTTGGACAGGCGGCCAGCAAAACCCTGTGGGCGGCAGCCGCTTCGCTATGAGAGGGTGCGTTTTTCGGGGCTTTAAGGGCCGAAGTGTTGGGGCTGCGGTCTCACTGTCGAAGTAAGATGCTGGCACAGCACTGCCCTCCAACCCCAAACCCAAAACTCAAGCCTCAACACGACACGTAAACATCAGAGAATCGATGGCTTCCACTTTGTTCGGCATGCCTTAGTGAGCTGGAAACAGCTCGGGCTGTCCAACCAAGCACTGCTCGTAAGTCCATGCGCAGTCACGGCCTCGAACTCTTACTTATACATATTTGCATATATATATATATATATGTGTATATATATATATATATATATATATATGTCAATAGCTCTGATTTCACCATGACCGTGACCGCACAAAGATCTGGCCAATCCTCTTGCTGGCGAGTTGTGTAGATGACATAAAGATCTCACGTCTTATCGTCGTGCGAGCGAGACGCGGACCCATGAACAAGATCCCCCCCGCCGCCCATGAGATCTTTGTGCGAAAATCTCTCTATGTGCCGAGTTTGCTCCCGGACAATTCTAAAGTAGGAGCCGGAAAAATGGAAAATCATGATACTGATGCCCGGAAAGATAATTTCGATGCAAACCCGAAAACACGTCAGCTTTATCATCATGTACCTCACCTAACCTCTCACTCTAACCCCCGTCGGTTACCTGCTGGTTAGAGGTTAGAGGTTGCCGCGCGTCAGATACTATCTATCTCCGTCAGATACCCACGAGTTAGAAGTTAGAGGTTTCCGCGCGTCAGATACTATCTATCTCCGTCAGATACCCACGAGTTAGAGGTTAGAGGTTTCCGCCCGTCAGATACTATCTATCTTCGTCAGGTACCCACGGGTTAGGGGTTAAAGGTTTCCGCCCGTCAGATACTATCTATCTCCGTCAGCTACCCACGGGCCACGGGTTAGATGTTGGAGGTTTCCGCCCGTGTCAGGTACCCACGGGTAAGAGGTTAGAGGTTTCCGTCCAACCTCCGCCCGTCAGCTACCCACCCTCCGCCCGTCAGCAACCTCCACCCGTCAGCTACCCACCCTCCGCGCGTCAGCAACCTCCGCCCGTCAGCAACCTCCGCTCGTCAGCTACCCGTCCGCGCGTCAGCAACCTCCGCCCGTCAGCTACCCACCCTCGGCGCGTCAGCAACCTCCGCCCGTCAGCTACCAACCCTCCACACCTCAGCAACCTACGCCCATCAGCTACTCGCCCAACCTCCGCCTGCTGGTCGGGTCCGCCCCTCCGCCCGTCAGCAACCCCGCCCGTCAGCAACCCCACCGGGAGGGATACGGGTTACCCGGCATACGCTCCGAGCTTTACACTCTGCACCATAAATCCTGAGCCCTAAACGCCGAAAACTGCTGTATAGGCCTTGTTCAGGGTTCCTTGTACTGCTTTAATACTTTTTTGTTCAGGAACCATTATGGAATACACGTTTATACTGTTTTCTCACTGGCTACTTAAAAGCCCAGTATAGATCGCAGCCAAGGCATGCTCCATGTGATGCACCACGGGCCGCACCTCGCTTGCAAACCGCTTGAGTTGGGTTGTGTAAGGGCGGCTGAGAGGGTTTGGGTTCAGGGTAGTACAGTAGGATCCCAGGATTTAGGTTGAGGCTGCCGAAATCCAAAAACTGCGAAAAGGATTTAGGATTTCGAGTTGATCAGTTTTTGCAAATCTGGGGTAGCCGTGTGGCATGGGTCCACAGCACAGTCGGCGCCTCGGTTCCTGGCATATGCATAGTCCAGGTGTAAAAACAGTGTTTTGTTGCGTCTTAAGTGGGGCAATCCCAAACCTTAGAAACAGGTCTTAAACCTGAGCACCCGAGTGTTAGACAAGATATGCTGAAGCTTCCTACCTTTGCGGCTCAGAGGAGCATGAGGGAATCATTGTAGTTGTCTCGACCTCAAGCTGCGAAGCTTATATACGCTGTTCTATAGGGAGCCCCACGAAACCCAGAGAACCCGAGCTCTTTCTGAGTTGGCACGGTGTTTCGACCTCGGCTTTAGCAGGGAACTCTTAAGGACAACCTGAGGGTTCGGTTGTTGCGACTTCCTTCACGAAGTCTGGCATGTCGATTGCCGTGGAAGTTGGGCTACTCAGCGGTAAAACCGCAACTCTTACGGTAGGCCTGGATGAGACCGTGCAGACGTTGAGCCGACGGGCACAGATCGCACTTGGAGCCGGGAGAGGGCGCCTGCTGGACTCCGCTGGAGTTGTTCTGGATGCAAGCCAGGCGATTACAAAAGCTGGGATTCAGAATGGGAGCTCGCTGACATTGCAGGTAAGCGGGGTTAAAGTTCAAGCCACTTGTGGCGCCTTCACTGCCATCCTTGGTGATGGCTCCGTTGTGACTTGGGGACATTCTAGCCTTGGTGGGGACAGCAGCGCTGTGCAGGGTCAGCTGCAGGATGTGCAGCAGGTCCAAGCCTCTGATTTTGCTTTCGCTGCCATCCTTGCCGATGGATCGGTTGTGACCTGGGGTGATGCTGACAGTGGTGGCGACAGCAGCACTGTGCAGGCTCAGCTGAAGAATGTGCAGCAGGTCCAAGCCTCTGGTCGTGCTTTTGCTGCCATCCTGGCCGATGGATCGGTTGTGACCTGGGGTGATGCTGGCGAGGGCGGAGACAGTAGTGCTGTGCAGGCTCAGCTGAAGAATGTCCAGCAGGTCCAAGCCTTTGATTTTGCTTTCGCTGCCATCCTTGCCGATGGATCGGTTGTGACCTGGGGTGATGCTGACAGTGGTGGCGACAGCAGCACTGTGCAGGCTCAGCTGAAGAATGTGCAGCAGGTCCAAGCCTCTGGTCGTGCTTTTGCTGCCATCCTGGCCGATGGATCGGTCGTGACTTGGGGTTTTGCTGAGTCGGGTGGCGACAGCAGCTCTGTGCAGGGTCAGCTGCAGGATGTGCAGCAGGTCCAAGCCTCTGATGGTGCTTTCGCTGCCATCCTTGGCGATGCATCGGTCGTGACCTGGGGTAATGCTGGCTGTGGTGGCGACAGCAGCGCTGTGCAGGCTCAGCTGAAGAATGTGCGGCAGATCCAAGCCTCTCTCGGCGCCTTTGCTGCCATCCTGGCCGATGGATCGGTTGTGACATGGGGTAATCCTGACTGTGGTGGGGACTGCAGCGCTGTGCAGGGTCAGCTGCAGGATGTGCAACAGGTCCAAGCCTCTCTTCGTGCTTTTGCTGCCATCCTTGCCGATGGATCGGTTGTGACCTGGGGTGATGCTGACGAGGGCGGAGACAGTAGTGCTGTGCAGGGTCAGCTGAAGAATGTGCAGCAGGTGCAAGCCCGGCGATTGGCTTTTGCTGCCATCCTTGGCGATGCATCGGTCGTGACCTGGGGTAATGCTGGCTGTGGTGGCGACAGCAGCGCTGTGCAGGCTCAGCTGAAGAATGTGCAGCAGGTCCAAGCGTCTGGTCGTGCTTTTGCCGCCATTCTTGATGATGGATCGGTGGTGACCTGGGGTGATGCTCACCAGGGCGGAGACAGTAGTGCTGTACAGGGTCAGCTGAAAGATGTGCAGCAGGCAGCAGATCCAAACGTCTAGAGGCTGGGCTTTGCCTCCGACATTGACAATGGAGCCGTTGTGACGTGGGGTGATGCTGGCAATGGTGGCGACAGCAGCGCTGTGCATGCTCGGCTGAAGACTAAGAATGTGCAGCAGGTCCAAGCCTCTGCTGGTGCCTTGGCTGCCGTCCTTGGCGATGGATCTGTTGTGACCTGGGCAAATAGTGGTTTTGGTACAGCAGTGCTCTACAGGGTCAGCTGAAGAATGTGCAGGCCCCAATATTAGGCTTTTGCTCCAGGGGGGCCCCCTGTGTGCTGGCCCGTTTCTCGGACTCTAAGCCGTTGGGCACCCTCAACCCCATGGCCGAAACCAGACTACGTAGCATGACATATGACTAGATGGATCCGAGCTGTCAGAGACAAGACCCTGTACACTTAAAGCTCCTCATGGGGTAGCATTTGGGACTGCGTTTTTCTTTTCGTTTATAGGATTGAACTTCAGCGTACTACTAGGCTTTGGGGACTGCCCAGTATACTTCAATTCATATTAGAATTCCTTCATTATGTTCTAGAGTCTTTGAAAAAAATCATCATGGGGTTCTATCCAAGACCTATTTCTTTCTGGCTTCAGTTCCTGGTTATGATTTGCATGGATTGGGTCCTAAGGCTTTTTGTTGGCAGCCCCTTTAAACCCTAAACCGTAGGACTAACTCGAAGAAACCCTGGGTTCTCCAAGTCTCCGGGGCTTGCAAGATTGTGTGTTGTGGTGAAGCGCCCTACTCAAGAAGGCTGCTTGGTGTTGAGGGTTTGGTGTTTATCAGGTTTTGGGGCCAAGGTTTCTTGGCGATTATATAGGGTTTCGGATAGGTTTGGGCTCGTGGGTTTTTGCCGGGCAATGCCTCTGTTAAGGATGTCCCCAAACCCTTCTTCCTGCCAGGATTTCGATGAAGGGAGGATCCAGCCGGTTGAGGGCTCTTTGAGTTTCGGGCGTATGTGTACAAACCTTAGACACAGGTCTTAGATCCTATAAGACCTGAGCACCCGAGTGTTGGACAAGATATGCTGAAGCTTCCTACCTTTGCGGCTCAGAGGAGCATGAGGGAATCATTGTAGTTGTCTCGACCTCAAGCTGCGAAGCTTATATACGCTGTTCTATAGGGAGCCCCACGAAACCCAGAGAACCCGAGCTCTTTCTGAGTTGGCACGGTGTTTCGACCTCGGCTTTAGCAGGGAACTCTTAAGGACAACCTGAGGGTTCGGTTGTTGCGACTTCCTTCACGAAGTCTGGCATGTCGATTGCCGTGGAAGTTGGGCTACTCAGCGGTAAAACCGCAACTCTTACGGTAGGCCTGGATGAGACCATGCAGACGTTGAGCCGACGGGCACAGATCGCACTTGGAGCCGGGAGAGGGCGCCTGCTGGACTCCGCTGGAGTTGTTCTGGATGCAAGCCAGGCGATTACAAAAGCTGGGATTCAGAATGGGAGCTCGCTGACATTGCAGGTAAGCGGGGTTAAAGTTCAAGCCACTCGTGGCGCCTTCACTGCCATCCTTGGTGATGGCTCCGTTGTGACTTGGGGACATTCTAGCCTTGGTGGGGACAGCAGCGCTGTGCAGGGTCAGCTGCAGGATGTGCAGCAGGTCCAAGCCTCTGATTTTGCTTTCGCTGCCATCCTTGCCGATGGATCGGTTGTGACCTGGGGTGATGCTGACAGTGGTGGCGACAGCAGCACTGTGCAGGCTCAGCTGAAGAATGTGCAGCAGGTCCAAGCCTCTGGTCGTGCTTTTGCTGCCATCCTGGCCGATGGATCGGTTGTGACCTGGGGTGATGCTGGCGAGGGCGGAGACAGTAGTGCTGTGCAGGCTCAGCTGAAGAATGTCCAGCAGGTCCAAGCCTTTGATTTTGCTTTCGCTGCCATCCTTGCCGATGGATCGGTTGTGACCTGGGGTGATGCTGACAGTGGTGGCGACAGCAGCACTGTGCAGGCTCAGCTGAAGAATGTGCAGCAGGTCCAAGCCTCTGGTCGTGCTTTTGCTGCCATCCTGGCCGATGGATCGGTCGTGACTTGGGGTTTTGCTGAGTCGGGTGGCGACAGCAGCTCTGTGCAGGGTCAGCTGCAGGATGTGCAGCAGGTCCAAGCCTCTGATGGTGCTTTCGCTGCCATCCTTGGCGATGCATCGGTCGTGACCTGGGGTAATGCTGGCTGTGGTGGCGACAGCAGCGCTGTGCAGGCTCAGCTGAAGAATGTGCGGCAGATCCAAGCCTCTCTCGGCGCCTTTGCTGCCATCCTGGCCGATGGATCGGTTGTGACATGGGGTAATCCTGACTGTGGTGGGGACTGCAGCGCTGTGCAGGGTCAGCTGCAGGATGTGCAACAGGTCCAAGCCTCTCTTCGTGCTTTTGCTGCCATCCTTGCCGATGGATCGGTTGTGACCTGGGGTGATGCTGACGAGGGCGGAGACAGTAGTGCTGTGCAGGGTCAGCTGAAGAATGTGCAGCAGGTGCAAGCCCGGCGATTGGCTTTTGCTGCCATCCTTGGCGATGCATCGGTCGTGACCTGGGGTAATGCTGGCTGTGGTGGCGACAGCAGCGCTGTGCAGGCTCAGCTGAAGAATGTGCAGCAGGTCCAAGCGTCTGGTCGTGCTTTTGCCGCCATTCTTGATGATGGATCGGTGGTGACCTGGGGTGATGCTCACCAGGGCGGAGACAGTAGTGCTGTACAGGGTCAGCTGAAAGATGTGCAGCAGGCAGCAGATCCAAACGTCTAGAGGCTGGGCTTTGCCTCCGACATTGACAATGGAGCCGTTGTGACGTGGGGTGATGCTGGCAATGGTGGCGACAGCAGCGCTGTGCATGCTCGGCTGAAGAATGTGCAGCAGGTCCAAGCCTCTGCTGGTGCCTTGGCTGCCGTCCTTGGCGATGGATCTGTTGTGACCTGGGCAAATAGTGGTTTTGGTACAGCAGTGCTCTACAGGGTCAGCTGAAGAATGTGCAGGCCCCAATATTAGGCTTTTGCTCCAGGGCGGCCCCCTGTGTGCTGGCCCGTTTCTCGGACTCTAAGCCGTTGGGCACCCCTCAACCCCATGGCCGAAACCAGACTACGTAGCATGACATATGACTAGATGGATCCGAGCTGTCAGAGACAAGACCCTGTACACTTAAAGCTCCTCATGGGGTAGCATTTGGGACTGCGTTTTTCTTTTCGTTTATAGGATTGAACTTCAGCGTACTACTAGGCTTTGGGGACTGCCCAGTATACTTCAATTCATATTAGAATTCCTTCATTATGTTCTAGAGTCTTTGAAAAAATTCATCATGGGGTTCTATCCAAGACCTATTTCTTTCTGGCTTCAGTTCCTGGTTATGATTTGCATGGATTGGGTCCTAAGGCTTTTTGTTGGCAGCCCCTTTAAACCCTAAGCCGTAGGACTAACTCGAAGAAACCCTGGGTTCTCCAAGTCTCCGGGGCTTGCGAGATTGTGTGTTGTGGTGAAGCGCCCTACTCAAGAAGGCTGCTTGGTGTTGAGGGTTTGGTGTTTATCAGGTTTTGGGGCCAAGGTTTCTTGGCGATTATATAGGGTTTCGGATAGGTTTGGGCTCGTGGGTTTTTGCCGGGCAATGCCTCTGTTAAGGATGTCCCCAAACCCTTCTTCCTGCCAGGATTTCGATGAAGGGAGGATCCAGCCGGTTGAGGGCTCTTTGAGTTTCGGGCGTATGTGTACAAACCTTAGACACAGGTCTTAGATCCTATAAGACCTGAGCACCCGAGTGTTGGACAAGATATGCTGAAGCTTCCTACCTTTGCGGCTCAGAGGAGCATGAGGGAATCATTGTAGTTGTCTCGACCTCAAGCTGCGAAGCTTATATACGCTGTTCTATAGGGAGCCCCACGAAACCCAGAGAACCCGAGCTCTTTCTGAGTTGGCACGGTGTTTCGACCTCGGCTTTAGCAGGGAACTCTTAAGGACAACCTGAGGGTTCGGTTGTTGCGACTTCCTTCACGAAGTCTGGCATGTCGATTGCCGTGGAAGTTGGGCTACTCAGCGGTAAAACCGCAACTCTTACGGTAGGCCTGGCTGAGACTGTGCAGACGTTGAGCCGACGGGCACAGATCGCACTTGGAGCCGGGAGAGGGCGCCTGCTGGACTCCGCTGGAGTTGTTCTGGATGCAAGCCAGGCGATTACAAAAGCTGGGATTCAGAATGGGAGCTCGCTGACATTGCAGGTAAGCGGGGTTAAAGTTCAAGCCACTTGTGGCGCCTTCACTGCCATCCTTGGCGATGGATCGGTCGTGACCTGGGGTAATGCTCAAGTTGGTGGCAACAGCACCGCTGTAAATGCTCAGCTGACGAATGTGCAGCAGGTCCAAGCCTGTGACTTCGCTTTTGCTGCCATCCTTGGTGATGGATCCGTTGTGACCTGGGGCAATGCTGGCAATGGTGGCGACAGCAGCGCTGCGCAGGCTCAGCTGAAGAATGTGCAGCAGATCCAAGCCTCCACGGGTGCTTTCGCTGCCATCCTTGGCGATGCATCGGTCGTGACCTGGGGTAATGCTGGCTGTGGTGGCGACAGCAGCGCTGTGCAGGCTCAGCTGAAGAATGTGCAGCAGGTCCAAGCCTGTGGCTTGGCTTTTGCTGCCATCCTTGGTGATGGATCCGTTGTGACCTGGGGTAATGCTGGCTGTGGTGGCGACAGCAGCGCTGTGCAGGCTCAGCTGAAGAATGTGCAGCAGGTCCAAGCCTCTGGTCGTGCTTTTGCCGCCATTCTTGATGATGGATCGGTCGTGACCTGGGGTGATGCTCACCAGGGCGGAGACAGCAGTGCTGTGCAGGGTCAGCTTAAGAATGTGCAGCAGGTCCAAGCCTGTGACTTCGCTTTTGCTGCTATCCTTGGTGATGGATCCGTTGTGACCTGGGGTGATGCTGACAATGGTGGCGACAGCAGCGCTGTACATGCTCAGCTGAAGAATGTGCAGCAGGTCCAAGCCTCTGGTGGTGCTTTTGCTGCCATCCTTGGCGATGGGTCGGTTGTGACGTGGGGTAATCCTGACTGTGGTGGGGACTGCAGCGCTGTGCAGGGTCAGCTGCAGGATGTGCAGCAGGTCCAAGCCTCTGCTGGTGCTTTTGCTGCCATCCTTGGCGATGGATCGGTCGTGACCTGGGGTGATGCTGACTGTGGTGGCGACAGAAGTGCTGTACAGGGTCAGCTGAAGAACGTGCAGCAAGTCTGTGCCTGTGACTGGGCGTTTGCCGCCATTCTTGATGATGGATCGGTGGTGACCTGGGGTGATGCTGACCAGGGTGGAGACAGCAGTGCGGTGCAGAATCAGCTACAAACTTTCGACTAGCCTCACCTGTCCTGTCTTGAAAGGTGCAACCGCAGCAAAGCTTCGCGGACGCCTGCCAAGAGCATGAAAGCGCTGACCAGTGCCTGGCATGTGCAGAGCCTATGACCAGTCTGTGGCCCAAACCCGCAAGCACACTCCCTGTGTAAACCCATTCAATCCTGCAGCACTACAGACCTGTTCGCATCAGGACTCGGAAGATTTCATCACGGCACTGCGGACTCTGAATGCGGTTTTTCCCGATTGTAGTCGCGGGTGCCGCTGGAGATGTATCCCGGACCTGCCTCTATGATGGTTTTGCCTTCCGCGTAGTTACATCGCATGCCCAAAGGCAGTCAAAATCCTTTACACCTCAAAGCTCGAACGGTAATGCCCGAAACCATAAGCTCGCCCCAAACACTCAGCTTTTCACCTCCATGCCCGCACTGAGTCCGCACCTGACCAGGCAGTATGGGCCACACCGTCACTTCCACCATCACGACCACCACAACGGCCACCACACTGCGCATCTCCATGCCAACCACCATTTCCAAGGACTGCCAGGGTCCAGGCTTCCTCTGTGTGTTCTTGAGCGTCGCCTTTGAAGACTATGGGGTTAGAAGATCGATGCAAAAAGAGGAAGTCTATATAGAGTGTAAAGTGCAATGTATGAGCATATAGTCGTAAGGCTGAGACTGTTAACTGTTGCGAGGGGTTCAAGGATAGCGCAGCTTCTCGGAGCCCGGTACTACATCGCGCCCGGCGCAGTCTAGAGCGAAGGAAATCCTTCTAGGGTTGGGGTTTTTGAGGCTGGAGTAGAGGTTATATAACTTTTTGGTAGGGGTCAAGCACCTTCAGTTACGTAGGATCCTCATTCCAGACAGGGGCCTTATTCAGGAAAACCTTGGGTGACGGGGCTTCTGGAGGGCCCTTAGAAGTTGGTGAGGGATGCTGGCATTGCTGACAGAAGCAACCGTAAGCCCCGTCCCTGAGTTGCATCTCTTGAGTTCTAAGCCCTCAACAGCTACGACCTCAACGAAGCTCGACTTCTTACGCTTCAGATTCTGGAAACAACGAAACCATCCTCCCCCCTCCACCGGCCCCCTAATATAGGGGCCTTCATAATTGGATTAGGGCTTTTTGGGGGCCCATTTCATTATACTATACCTATAAAAAGGAACCACCAAAACCCTCTTCGAGTTAGCAAGGCCCCTACATTGCTACAGAAAGCCTAAACGAAGCCCGGCAGCTCCTTCCCAGGCCCTCCTCATGGCCTCGGGCATCAGCCGGTGGAGTTGCCACCGGTTCCCGAGGGCAGCCGCCACCTGCCGGCCCTCAACAATGTAGCATGGGGCCTGAAGAACCAACAATACTATTGCGAGGGTTCCTTCAAATGGTTATAGAAAAGTGTATCCCAAAACCCTATTCTAATTATTTAGGTCCCTGTACTAGGGGTCTACGGCTCAAGGGATTCATGGGGTCTATGCAAGATGTCATCGGATGTCCCGCATATGGGGTCCGAGGCAAATTAGATCACCGCCTTCGCTGTCGTGGCGTTGGCAGAAAAAATTCTGCAGCGCATACTGTATTTTGCGGATCCACATTGGGCAGTGGCTACCTCCGAAAATCATGAGCTTGAGATTTAAGGAGTAAGTCATACAAATCTCCCCTGCCGGAAACATTCGTCTCTTCGTAGTCGAGCAGGTAACCTTCAGCCTTTTTGGGATACTATAACCCCGAAAGGATACTGGACAAATGACAACAGACTCCAGCCGGATTCCAGATGGTCTGTGCATCGGCACTGGACAGCTGGAGCCGGGACTGGTGCAAGAGCCTTCTCCTGTGCGATACTACGTTCAGACTGTGTCAGTGTGGTTCAGGGTCCAGGGTTGAAGGATTTAATATAGGAGCCTGAATAATTACCTATACTTTTTTGGTGGTTCCTTATTATAACTATAGTATAATGGGCCCCCAAAACCCTATTCTAATTATTAAGGCCCCTATAGTAGTGGCCCGCAGCTAGTTCCCGGCAGCAAGGAGGACCCGGATGCGACAAAAGGGATTGAGGGTTTACGATTCCCGGGCCTTTGGTCTGGGAAGCCTTCCACACGGGTATCCCTAGCTATTATGAAGGGCTCAAAGAGGTGATGTCCTACTCAAGCTTCTAAGGCTTGAAACTGTTAGAGCTTGGAGGTTTTAAGTTTTTTTTGTGGCTTAAGGTTTGAGGTTCAATCATCGTTCGGAGTCTCTTGCATTTCCTGTGCCAAGCAGGTTGTGTTTGCTTAGAAGACCTGCTGGGCCGCAGCTCCCGCAGAAGGGGGCATCCTTAGGTCTGGAGTCGTACAACTAGGCAGACCAAGCACTCAGAAATTTGGAGCTGCTCCTCGTAATTTCATAAACCAAGCCCGAAGCTTGGAGCCGTACCCCAGATGTATCTTCACGTTACTCAACCCTAAACCCTAAAACATCTAGAACAGCTGTTTTCGGAGCCTTCCGAGATGGGTAAGGATCCACCTTCGACCTCAACGAGACAAGCGCCGTGAAACTCCGGCTGCTGGAGCAGTGCCTAGGCGGAGCTAGGGTTAATGTTCGGACATAGCTTGGGTTTATGTGTTTGGGGCTTGGGGATTGTGAGTTCAGTCAAAAGTGCAATGGGTGTTGCAGAAGTGCACGGCTTAAGTGTGCCTTGGTTCAAGGCTTGTATAAGCCGGCCCTGGTTCAGGACACCTCGGCACGCATGGTGTACCACCTGGCTTCTTGTTTCTGCTGCTACGCAATAGTGTAGGACCATGAACGGCGTATGCTTCAATGAGGACCACAGCTTGCCTGAGGCCTCAGCCGCCTGCTTCGGCTCCTATCTTTGGACCTACACGTTGGGTTAATCTGAACATCTGACTCCGTGCAACTGAAAGACATATGTCCTGCAACACTCAAGCCCTAGGTCCTAGGTACCTGTAAGTGCCAGTCTATGCGTTCCATGTCTGGTCCTGCTCTTGCGGAATGCACAACCACCACACATCAGAAACGGCAAGCGACGACTGGAACGACGATGCGGACAAGTGTGCAACAGCACCACCAGCACCACCACTACCACCACCGCCGCCACCACCACCGCAGCCACCACCACTTCCACCACCACCACCACCACCACCACCACCACCACCACCACCACCACCACCACCACCACCACCACCACCACCACCACCACCACCACCACCACCACAAACAACAATACCAGCAGCCAAAACGGCAATAGCAGCACCAACACCAACAGCAATCACAATAACCACAATTTCAGCCAGAACAGCAACAGCAACCACAACCGCAGTCACGACGACGAAAACGACGAGAAGAATCACAACAAAGAGAAAAGGAGCCAGCACAAGAACGACAATCAACAAACAACCAACAGCAGCAAGAACAACAGCAGCAGCAACAGCACAAACAACGCCAGCACCCAGCACCAGCACCAGCAAAACATCAGCAACGGCCCCGGCACCATCACCAGCACCACCACTACCACCACCACCAGCACCAGCACCACCACCAGCACCAGCGCCACCACCACCACCACCACCACCACCACCACCACCACCACCACCACCACCACCACCACCACCACCACCACCACCACCACCACCACCACCACCACCACCGCCAACACCACCAGTAACAGCAACAAGAACAACACACCAACAGCAGTCACAACAACAAGAACAACGCAACAACAGCAGCAGCAACGACGCCGCCACCATCGCCACCAACAGCAACAGCAACAACAGCAACAGCAGCAGCAACAGCAACACCAACCCCAATGCCAACGCCAACTCCAACGCCAATGCGAGCAGCAGCAACAACAATAACCACAACAACAACAACAACACCAGCCACGGTAACATCAACAACACCACCAGCAACAACCACCACAGCAGCAACAACCACAACGGCAACAACACAACCACAACAACAGCCACAACGGCAACAACACAACCACAACAACAACAACAACAACAGCAGCAACAACCACAACGGCAACAACACAACCACAACCACAACAACAACACCAACAAGACCACCAACAACTGCAACAACATCAACAACCACAGCCCCGACCGAGACCACGACGACGACAAGAACAACGACAAGCGACGACGACAATGAGAACGACAGCGTCAACGACAGCAACAGCAGCAGGAGCAACAGCAGCAACAGCAACAACAACACCAAAATCGATAACAGCGCCAACACCAGCAACAACAACAACAGCACCAGCCAAATCACAACCACCGTCCGTTTACTCCAAGGCGTATCGAGTCAGAGACTTGCACCCGGGAGCGCCGCAAGAACAACCTGAGACTCAGCTGCCCAGGTTGTGTAGATGGAAGAGTTATACAGTAGCATTATACTTGTTCATGCTTTATTCTTCTTTATCATAAATGACTATGACGATGCATCACGGTTGAAGGATTGAATCACTTTCGGAGAGGCTCAGGCATGCAATGTGTCGCGGGTTTGCTGCTCAGCTGGGCTGTCGAACGTAGCCGGGCGGTGTCGCTACGAGGCTTTCGGTTTAGGGTTCATTGTTGGGCCGTAGCATTGATCGGAGGGCGGCTAAAGGCTCACAAAGGCCTGACAGCCCCGCGTCCTTAAAGAAGACACCGAAGCTTTTCTAACGACCCACTTTCAAAGGTCCTGCGCGGCGGGTGTACGACCAAGCAACTTCACAACCCCGAGCTTTAAGCTCCCACAAGACTTACAGCACTATCGACAAGTCTACAAATCGGGGCTTGGAAAAGTAGCAAAACTAGTCTGAGGTCTCGGTATCAAATATATGGTACACAAAGCGGTTCAAAACTCCGTTGCAATTATTCACGCTTTTTTTGCGGTTTTCTAGCTACCATAGTACGTTCAAAATACTATACTTAGCCATATTCGCCCGTTTCTGCAACAGCTCACCGCCCAAGGAGTTGGAGGCTGTGGCATCATTCGAAGCGGCATCCTAGTCCGGGGATCCTCGGTTGAAGAGGGTGGGGTATAGGGATTAAGGCTAAAAGCCACACTCCGCGAAAGAAGGAACGGTGTCCGAAAGGTTTTAGGGTTTACACGACATGAGGAATTAGGGGTTCGGGTATAGGGTTCGCGACTTCAGGGTATTCCTTGGGGTTTTATGGCTGTTCCAGAATAATGTCGGTTCAATCCTGATAGATAATATCAGTTTGCTTTTATTAAGGCCCTTACGGAAGAGTTTTTGATAATTGACGGTCTGCATCATACGTGTTGAGTTCTTCCGTCCTTCTGCGGCTTCATCGGATTTGGATTTATATGGGTGGTTGTCAGAATTATGGTCCCTTTTGGGGTACCCTAAATATGAGGTGCCGTATTATACTACCAGACGTAACGGTTTCAAAAAGGGGTTCAAGCGTTTTCGGTTTGGGCAGGGCATTGCGGCGCTTAGCATCTAGGGTACGAAAGGTTTCGGATTGTGGGCACGACGACTGTAGTGCCTTTATGACCCCTATGCGCCAATACTTCAGACCGTCGAGCAAACCCAAAGCCTGGAAGTCTCCGTTCTGTCCTGGGAGCTTGCGGTCTGCCTTGGGAGCTTACGGAGCTTACGGTCTGGGCGTTACAGTAGCATGCTGGAATTTTGGCTTTAAGGCTTTTCTTAGTGTCTAGAGCTTAGAGCGAGTGGGGTCCCGAGGCCACTGCGCCTTCCAGCCGCCGCGGCTGATGCGGCTGGTGGTCCCATGGCGTGTGAGGACGGCGGTCTTCCTTCATCCGCAAGTTCGAGCCCTCAACCCAAAGCCTGTGTAGTTTAGAGAGCCTGGTATCCCTTGACTAATCAAAAAGAAGCTGTCTACATGACTTAAAACAAGAAACATGCTTCAGATCTATGTCAAGGATGCGTCTAGTTTAAGGGAGATAATGTGTTCCTTCTTAATCTACCAAGCATTGGGCTCTCTGGGCTCGGGAATAGGGGTAACAGTCTGATAACACTGCTGGCAACGCCCCTGAGAGTCACCTTTTCTTTTCGCTGGTCATTTACAAGCATTCTGTAAACTGTATAGCACATTTTGAAACCCTCTCATGCTCTCAAAAGTTCGTGTAGACCTTAAGAACTTTTACAATTTTTGGACAGCGCCCGTGTTCTGTCGCAGGACCGCGAGCCGGAGTTTCTTGGCGCTGCGGAGATATGTAGGGCAGGTTTTATTTGTCGCAATGATTTGGGCTGGATAGGCAGGCGGCGTCCGAAGCATGAGGACATAGGCCGTGACACAATTGTCCTGATTCTCTTCTCTTTTCGTTATGTGTGGGTGTGTGCGTGTGTGTTTGTGTGTCTCTGTCTCCTACTCTCTCTCTCTCTCTCTCTCTGTTCGTGGGTGTGTCGCGCAATGCGTATTTAGAGCTTGTAGCCACCTCTACACGCCGACCTTGTATCCCTCAACCGCTGCCATATATCACTCGGTCCGACAAAACCGACATCGTCGGCTCTGCAGGTTCGAAGGAAGCACACCACTGCCAGACCACGATACAGGGCCTAAAGCTACTAAGCACACAAGGTCCGAAAGCAGCGACTATGAAGCCCCTCTTTTGAGAAGGTGCGTGGAGACGGACTCCTTATGGATCAGAGAGGCCGCTGGGAGATGGAAAGGGGCGTTAACGGGTTTGGATTCTTGTGAACTAGAGATTGGCAGTTGCTTCCATCGGTCAAGACGGCAAAGCCCGACCCAATTCTACCGCTGATGCAGCCTTGCCTCTGTGAACCTGACGACCTCTGAAGCCCTCGTCATTAATCGTGATGATGCTTACAAAGCTGGCTTGTTTTGGTGTTCGTGACGACCAAAGTGAGTGTCTTCGCCCTTGTTCCGAAACGGGAGTGAGTGCGTTTGAGAGTAAGTCGACAAGCTACTTGCATCTCGAACGAGTAATTAGCTGTGAAACACACGGCTTTGTTCAGCAGTTCAACCAAGACACCCTGCAATGCTGGCTTCGTCCTTGCTAGGTAGGAGGGAAAAAAAAAGCAAGCATTCGCAGCCGGAAGTAATTATGCCAGCAGACCCATTGCCAGGGAGGACCGGCTACTTCAGTGGAGATCAGCAGGGGCTTGCTTGAGTTTAATGGCAAAGATGGTTAGAGTGTTGGGCTCAGGGCCTGCATTACAGCTCAATGGACGGACGTGACAGAACAGGTCGTGCATAGGGTATTCCGTACTTTTGTTCTGCAAGCTAGTTGGTAACCAAATGGCCACACTTCGAAAACCTTCACGCAAGCAGGCCTTGCGACCTCCCTAGCAGGCTACTTCCTCACATTGCCGGATTGTCGTATGTGTATAACTTGTATAAGTGCCCTTTGGAGCTGTCCGATAAGTATTCGTAGGAGAATGCGAATGCTGAAGCCGTAAGTAAGGCTTAGTACCTGGACCCTTTAAGGACCCCCAAATACGGTACCCCTTCTTTTTCGGAAACCCACATATCTGGAGAGACTATTCGACTCCCAGTTTTCGGTTTCTTGAAGCCAGGCCCTCCGCCCAAACCTCGAAGCACCAAGCCCGGATTTCCAAGCGGGAGGGCAGGCAGCATCTCCCGATCACTAAGCGATCTTGAATCTTGATTTTTTCTGGCGGTATAATGCATACATATATATATATATACACATACAGATACACGTACATGTATGTATGTATATATATATATATATGTTTTACCTTATACAGCCCAATAATCCCCTTGTTCTCCCTGACTCTCTCTATTAACCCCTTAATTACTAAAACCTAAACCCTAAAAAAAAACCAACCCTCAAAGCACACCTCGAACCCTGAACCCTCAACCTAAACCCTAAACGCCCGCGGCGAAACGCCCTAAACCCTCATCGCCCCAAACCCTAAACCTCAAACCCTGGAGGGAAAAAACCCGAAACCCCGACCCCTCAAAAGCATACAGTAGAAGCCAGAAAGTTGGAACATCATTATCCTCATGCCCTTAAGGTACGGTATAAGGGATCCTAGCAAAAAACCTCCTAAAGCCATTTTCCAAAATTCTGGCTTCACTAAACAGTAGGGGAAAAGATTCGGAAATAATTTTTTTCCCAATATGTTTATGGCTTCTACTATACCTCTCCCATGAAGGCGAGGTGGGAGCGGAAGCGTGCCGCTGCCGCGCACCGCCTAGCGGACGCGGCCCACCAGCGGCTCCTGCGCCAGGCGAGGACTGTGCTAATATACCTAGGGTTCTTGCAATTGTAAAGGGGGCTATAAGGGTACTTTAAGGGATTCATAAAACTGCTATACTATAGCCTAAAGAACAACCTATACCACATATGTTGGGGATTCCTTATTGTAATGACCCCCAAACCCTATATCGTAAGTTTCCCTGTTCAACTCCAAGACTTACACCTTGACGCTCTAAGCCCCATGACCCTTTCGGCCTGTGGGATTGAGAGTTGGGAGTTTCCAAAAATTATCGGTACCCGAAAATGGGGTCCTTATAATAAGGATCCTACTACTTAGGGCCTACCATGTTGGGCTCCCCTAATCTTCGGACACTCCCAGTTTAGGGTCTAGAGTTCGGAAGACCTCGCAGCGCAAGCCCCAAGCTCAAAAGCCATGCATGTACAGTAGTCTCCCAAAACTCCAAATCATTTAAAAGAACCACGAAATAGAATTGGTAACTCCCCAAACTCCAAATCATTTAAAAGAACCACGAAATAGAATTGGTAATTATTAAGGCCCCTGAACAAACTCCAAGCCTTGAGCCATGAGAGCCCAGAGACCCTTGTACTCTTATGGTTATGACCCTGGGGTGCAGCCAAGGAGCCTCAAGGGGCCTGAAATGCCACTTTTTGACGGTTCCTTAATGTGCATGTGTTTCTTTAAATGTGCTGCAAAATTCTACTCTGACCCCTGTTAATATCGTTTAGCTTTCTGTGAGCAAGCCTTTGTCTGGCCAGGCCCCGCCGCATTTCCAGCCGTGGCAGAACCGGCACCGGGCAGCCAGCCCAAACAGGCTGTCACAGCATGCCCTGATAGAGATGCAGAAGAAATGGGATTGTGAATACAGAGCATTCATGTCGTGGTTGTCACTATACATTACCATTCTAATGTTGCCAACGTTTCGCAGATCATCGCAGTAAGGACGGTTCCAGCATACAAGGTTGGATATTCGAGCTCATACCGTGAATCTGTCTGAGAAAACCCCTTCACGGTCGTTGTTCAGCCAGGAATCCATGCGAACACTCTTGTGTCACAGTCCACACGTTTGAGAAAGCCTTGGACTAGCTGACTCGGCTTTATAGAGTTGCTATATGTTGCTGTATGTGCCCGTGGCAAGCGGTCCCACCTCACCATCATCATCATCACCATGTCTGCGCTGTACTCATCTTCAGAATCAACATCAGCTTGTTTCGCAATATCACGAACATCTGCAGAATATCCATGACCTTTATTGTTAGCTGGTGTTGCCACAATGCTGGGATGGTTCTGTGCTTTTTGTCAGGCCCCCTGGCTGGCCTTTCGCCCCACGATCGGCCTCGCCACCGGCGCGCAGCGACGAACGGCCCGCAACTCCTCTGGCCAGCAGGGGTATTTGTTTGGGGTTCACTTAAACTTAAACGCATCAAAGCCCCGAGAACTTACAGCACCAAAAAGCTTGCGGAACAGCCATCCATACTAGGTCCACCATCAATAGTCAAGGCAGCGCACTTTATGCATCTTCTGTTTGGTGTCCGGCTCAATGGGACAAGTGAATCTGTTGATGGGCTATCATCCGGTGCAAGCCTGCGGAGAGGCAGGTTGGCATTTGGAGTACTTTGATTGGGTAGTGTCTGTTTTTTGCACCCTGTCTCGATATCATGTTGGAGCCACTGAGGAAGGGAGCCGTGACGGTTTCAGACTTCGAATCCCACCTACGAGCATCCCGAACCCGCAATCCCGGAAGCCCAAATCCCCTTGGCCCACACCCCAGCAAAGGCATGTGTTCAGCCTGCACCTGGCCAGACGGCGGCTGAGGATCATGTGCACCTAGGCGGCACCCAGTGGTCCGGAGGGAAAGGGGTCCACATTGCAGGTGCAATCGGCATGCTAAGCCCTTCTTAGCCTTTGGCCTTGTGGGCAAAATCTCCACCCCTAAAGCATCATTGGGTCACTCTCTTTTCCCGCCTTCAGGGGCTTTCTCGCCTTTCCCTGAGCGTCTCCTCATGTGGAGTGGTCATGGGCGCCGGATGGATTCCATCCGGACAGCAGAAAACAAGGTTTCCGGGGTTTAGGATTGAACCTGTGGAGGGGGTACTATTAGAAGACATGCCTGGCCTCTGCTCTGCGAACCGCAACACATCTTGAACCCCATGCTCAGAGTCACACCGAGTCAGACCTTTGGTAGATGCAGACTTCGCAGCAACAGCCCCCCCCAAGCAGTGGTGATATTGCAGTACTTGGAGGATCATGGGACTTAGTAAGTAATGTTATAAGTACCTTAATTGGGGTTATAAGTATAGTTACCCTAATTTTAACCCTAGTTACTAAGTCCCATGATCCTTTAAGTATACAGTGACCCGGCATCCGCAATCTGAGTGCCTTCCCGGACCTCCATTGAACGCTCCAAGCAAAAGCGAGGGACTCCGCACCAAGGCTCCGCCAAGACACTTCTCCCCACACGAATCCTTCATAGCGCCCGAATCGCAGCAGCCTAAAGGGGCCCCAATACTTACCAATACTTCTTTATTATGTATAAGTTAATGATAGAATACTGGGCCCAACCAAAATCCCATCGATGGGGATCCTCTGAAATCTCTGAGGCTCGTGGCAGTGCCGCGGTCTCGTCTCCAGGCCTTCCTCTAAGCCCTAAACTCCTGAACCCCAACCCTATAAAGCGGAAGCCCCAAACCCTGTAAACCTTAAATACTAATATACGAGGTTCTTGCAAGGGTCAGGATCTCGAGTTGGCACTTATCAGCTTTGCAAAAAAAGTAGCCTTAGGGTATGGGTTGCGGGACGTAAGGTTCAGTTTGAAGGTGAAGCTTCGAGTATCCTACACTGAGCCAGCTTCCTTTGGGGTTCAAAATCGGGAACGCCGGTGTCTGCGGCGTCAGCGTCGGTGGCCGCGCTGCCCCTCAACCCCCAGGAGCTAAACTCTACATAAGACTTTTAGACCCTAGCATCCCTGGTCCCTCCCGCTTGTCCACGACTTCTGAGGCCTAAGCCCAAGAGCCGAAGGTCAAAATGAGAGTTTAAGAACACCAGGGGACCTAGGCTGAAGCTACAGACGGCTTGGGTTACTGCAAGACCCTTACTGTAACACTTGATTTCCGGAGCCCAAGCAAGGGACCTGTGGTGCTCAGAGAAACGTTCGGCAGGCAGTCGCACGTCTCTTGGCCACACCACAGGGCGGAAGCAGTGCCGCCCCAAGAATCGAAGGTTAAATGCTAAGGCTTTAGAAGCACGGGACGCTGGGCATCCGAGTTTTGGAAGTTTCATGAAATGTGGGGGGCTATAATTATGCAATTATCAGAATCCTCTCTTGTCCAGAATTTGGGAGTTTGGGGGCTTGCAGCCGACATAAACGCCGGTATACGGGCCGGAATACTGAGCTTTCATGTCAGTATCATATCTATCCCTTACAGTCCTCGTGAACTGAGATGGCATGCCCCGAAACTCGCTCTGCTTTGCAACTGACTGTCAGGTTCTTGAGGCCCTTATTCTGGTGACGGACCGTTTCCAACGAACCCATGAGTGATTGGATCATTGAGGCTTGTCGATAGTGGCCCTGTTCGAGTTGATGCAAACTGCCCTTGGCATGGGATGTTACTTGGGTTATGCTCAAAAGCTGACGTTGCATCCTGAGCCTTCGTCGCTTAAACGAGGTCTAAACCTTGAGCCAACGGTTCTGGGACATAAGCCTGGAACCCACCCCACTCCGTCAACCATACTTCTGTCGAACTTCTCAATCCTGTTCTCGGATCGAAGTCCTTCGCCAGAGGTGAGGGCAAAGCAAACCCAGAAGCCCTTGAAGCTTTCTGGAGCCCTGCAAACGGACCTAGTTGAAGTTACCACAGAAGTTGGCGTACATTACGCTGTCCTCAATGACTAATTAGTATTAGTTGTCTGCACGAGACCACGGAAACCATGCTTGATCGATTATGACAACTCACAGCAAGTGAGGGTTCCTAGTCTTGGGGTATCTGAGCGAGGAAACAATGTCATGTTCTGACTCCGTTTCCTTGAGCCAAGCCCTTCTTCAAACTCTTATGCCGGCATCTTAGAGGTCCAGCATTTCCCGACAGACCCTGAAACTACCCTATAAAGCCACCTCACCTCTACAAGCCCCATGTCAAGGCATAGTGGGATCCATGAATGCATGAGCCCTCTCAACACCCCTTAAAGAACCCGATGAAAGGGTTGTAAAGAAACACGGCACAGTTTTTTCTCCCGGTTGTCTGAAACCCCCTCCTCGCTCCTTCCCCAAAGCCCGGCCTTTCGCAGGCTGATCTGAGCCTTCTCGGTTTTTGTGGCCACACCAGGGCGGCAGGAAGTTGCGTGATGTCCCTCTCCGATAGTGATCCAGTGCTTAGGGTTCGGTCTGTGGGTTTCACCAGGTCTTAGGATCTCAGGTCCTTTTCAGGTTGCGTCAGGAAGTTTAAATTAGTTGGGTGGGAGTTTCAAAATATTTAGGGGCCCCAAAGCCGGCCCCAAGACAGCAACCCTCTTAGGATTCTTGCGTTCAGGGACCTTCCGTCCGCCTTTGACCCTGAGACGGATTCCAGCTCAGCGAAACCTTTACATTAACCTCCAAGCCTCCTTTCAAGTCTGGACCTGCTCAGGACTCCAGAATTAGCGTCCGGATATGTCCTTACATAGTCTTGTAGTCCCGAAAGGACTTTAACCAGAGAGGCCGCAATTTCCGTGGTGCCCCGGAGCTTGACAGCACCTCAAGAGCGCAATGTCTCGCCTCGTTTTTTTGCACGGCCTTGCCAGTACGGCCTTATACTCAGGGGTATGTCTGTGACCACTCCAGCGCGGGGGAGGTTTCGACAAGCCTCTGTTATGGTGGTCCGAAGACTCGAGATTTTCCTCCTAAGCCTTATAGACGGTCAATATCCAAAAAATAACGCGAACCATGCAAACACTGTAACCTCAAAAGTTCATATCTGCATCTTCGTCTGCAGGCACAGGGTATCCCAAAAATTGGCGTCCTCGGACCTCTATTGCAATCCCCGCAAGCATCGCCTTGCACTTACAACCTCACACAAAGCGTTCGATGCCTCTCTGGGGTGAACCTCCTAAGCCTTAAAATCTAAAACCTAAAGCCTTGTAAACCCTAAACTCCAAAGATCGAGTCCTAGAGTCCAAAGAAGCGCACAACGGCGGAATTGGTAGAGATTTAGTGGTAGTGTCGGGGAATGAACGATGTAGTAGTCCAGGTGCTCGTAGTGTTCCTCAATTCGGACTCCTTAACATGTTCTTAATGACGTTTTGCTGACTGCTTTGTAAAGGGCTTATAGAATTCCTCAAGCCCGTACATATAGCCTTGGATCCCACACGCCTTAACCCCGATTCTGCCCTTCTAAAGAATACGAGCCCCTCATTAGAGCCCTTCAAAGAGGCTTTAGCGCACCTGGCTATGCGGAATTTCCAGGAGGCGGGCTTGGTGTGTACCTGGGGTGCCTTGGACGTGCTCCAGGGTTGGGCGTCCACCTGCAGAGCTGCGAGTCCTGAGCGGCGAGGTTCTTGGTTTATTTAGGGTCTAGTCAGCTCGAAAACCATTCTAAGTCAGTGATTTCGTTCTGTGTCTGGCCTTGTTCGGAGAACAGGTGCGACACATCCAGGCGGGATTTACACAAGCCTGTGCTAAAGGGTCTAGGCTGGTTCAGTAGGGCCTAGAATTGAAGGTTTTAGGAGGTTGTGGTTCGGGGACCAACAGCAGAGAAGCATGAGGTATCGAAGATATGCCTATGGGAATGTTCCCTGCCTTCAGACAGACAGTGACACTTGCCACCTTGCACCCCAAGGATATGCCCTCCTGGCGTAGCGAGCTGTGAGCTCGCTGTAATTGTGCTTCGCTACGAGTTCAGGATAACGTTTGTATGGCTTGACTACTTCCAGCAAGCTCTTCGTTCTAAAGAGCCTTTCGGGGTACATTCCCCTCAAAAGATTTGGAGCCGTGATGGACAGCAAGGAGCTCCAGCAACTTGGCAGGTGACCGTTGTTCCACAACAGGGGTCCCATTGAAGCTGCCATGATTCTCGTTCTGTGTAAAACTCGTCCTGATGCTAGTAACTGGTGAACGCTTAATTAGTCCGAAAGCGAGACTGGGTGTTTTGAGTACACGTAAATCAAAACAGAACCCAGGAATCAACAACCGCCAAGTCAAAATCGAGAGTCTGGCAAAGACCCGCTTCCCGCCCCTTAGAGAGGGGGCGGGCTCCCGCTCGTGACAGCGCTGCTTGCCAAAGCTGTTTGGCGTGAGCATGTGGCTTATCATATGTTGACCAGGATTTTTATGGGGTGTAGCAGTGTAGCAGTGTAGAGGTACCCTGTCTGGTATACTGGCGTTTCGGGCTCAGAATCACACCGGGTCCGTGCATCAAGAGAAGAGGAGGGGTTAAATCGACAACAAGGAGCCCCCCCCCCCCTGTAAGACGTGACTGTTTGAGCTGTCAGACTCCTCGACCCGACCGTGACCGCGCTCCAGGGTGTAAGGTTGACGCACCAGGCCAGGATTCGGGTGCTGATAAAGGTTTTTGGCTGAACCCTTATTCGTGGACCTTTCTGCTACAGAGGCTGCAGCGCATAGCGAGTTCAGGGTGCATTGGTTCATCAGACGACTGGCCGCGACCTCATCGTTCAACACTGCGGCTTAAGAATTCCCAACTGCGCGTCCCAGGACTCGGGTATAAAATAGGTGGTTAGTAACTTACTATTTAGGTAACTGGAGCCCCAGGGAGTATTGTCGAAGAAAGCCTTTCAAAGGAGCTTTGCTATCAGCTCACAAGACAGGCGCCTCACGGGCAGGAGCCAAAATCCCAGTTGGGCTGCTGCTCCAGTCAAGGGTTTGCTAGCCCAAAGCTAAGTCGGTATTTGTGTGATGCCATTAAACAACCTTCGCGTCCTCTTATTCTGCATCATATTGAACAGGTGCTAGCTGGGAAGAGTTACGACGCTCATAACTTTGAGCCCTAAACCCAGCCCAGCGCCAGAGACCCTGAACCCATGAATCCACGAGAGCTCAATTATTTTTTTCGGCACCTCCTCACATGAGTCCCCTTGAAATGGAAGTTACAGATGATAACCGAATGCCCAATTGTGTTGTTGTCAGCCTGTGTCTTTGCAAAGGTGCATCTATTGTTACAGGGGTACTCTGCTCCCTCGAGTCATCACATCGAGCAAATACCTACAGGAACTGGCTGGGCATAGAGGGCTCAGTCGCGAGCGGTTGACAAAGGGGATTGAATAATTAGCCATGGTGTCCTTTGTAGTCCTATAAATCGACTATGAGATCACCTCCAAACCCCTATTCTAGTCGGGCAGCTACATTACACCCGAAACCCGAATAGAACCCCTGTGAATCCGCCATGTTTGGGCTCTTGCTGCGCATGCGCCCTTGACTGTTTCACCGTTGCGACTTACAGAATCGTCTTCGGCTTGGACGTTCGCGAGAGATCAAGAGACACATGGACATAGTCTATGGAAACCTAAAGCCCATGAGAAGGATATCTAATATGGCCATATGATAGCACATTCAACATTTCATAAATTTATTCTGTCACTGGTCTTGCTCAGGAAGTCACGCATGCCATAAACAGAAGGCGTTTTGCCTGAGTTTAGCAATGCTATGGGGAAGGCTCGGCGAGCCTGGGTTGTTTGTTGACAAGGTGTTTTGTTAGTTAAGGTAATGGATCCTGTCATGACTCTACTTACTCTCTGGCACATCACTGTTACATCACCACTGGAGGGTCTCTGATACCAGCGGCGACAGCTTCATCAAGTGCAGCGATGGCCGAGATGACCTGCAAGCCGCGACGGGATTCCATTTTTCATCTCTGGGGTGCCAGGAAAGATGCAGCACGATCAACTGAACCGTATGCCCACATCGAGGGTGCTTGAAACCCAGCGCCAGGTGTGTCTCAGAACAATCTTTAAAGCTCCATTTGATGAGATCTTGAATTCTTTGTTCAGTTCAAGAGGATCCTTAAAGTGTTCAGCCTTTCGGCTCAATCTCTATCAGAAACCAGAGCACGCCTCTTTGTAGAAACGCTGGTGGAACCCTTAGAGGAGTCCTGAAAGAATGGGTCTTTGTTCTACGGGGCAACTCTAACAGCCCGACCCTACAGGCCTCATTCTACGTAGCCGTGCGAGAGGGAATCACCCGGTTAGCTCAAACCCAGGGCCCGAAAGCCTAAAACTACACCCTGAACCCAAAACCCGAAACCTCAAAACTAAGCCCTTAACGAGAAACCCTAAACCCTGTGTTTACCAGTATTGCACACTGCCGAATAGTGGAGATCCTGTGGACTTTGTGGAGCCTTGCCTGCTTGGTGCGAGTGCGAGCGTCGAAACCCTAAAACTAAACCCGGAACCCTAAACCCTAAACTCGACCCTTGGACGCAAGGAAAAGGGCATTGGATTCAACGAAAACCCTAAACTCAAAACCAAAGGCTGACAGACCCCAAATCCTTTGGGTTGTGTGTGCTGCGAGCTCTTATTCGGCCCCAGTCTCTTTCGCGCGGAACCGACTCCATCGGCTTCTTGTTAATTGCGCTTCCCTGGGAGCCCAGCTACCTGTAGAGTATACCTAGAGGCCCCATAGTAGTTCCTTTTTGGGATTCCCTCATAAGATTCTAAATACGAACCCAAAAAAGGAACTACTTCGGGGCCTTAAGATATTTTAGGGCTTGAGATTTAGGGGTTTAGGGTGTAAGGGCCTCAAATTGCAGGTCGTGGTCCGACCAGACTTGTGCTCAAAGACGGGAGTATAAGGGGTTCCTGTTCCTTAGCTTAGACTCTATACACACTGAATATGCGAGGTTTTTCCTATGACCGTGGTAGTAGCCATTACCCAGCAACATACTATACAGGTGTCTGGTCTCTTCGGGCTTGGTGTGTCCTTGACCTGGATGCCCGGATGTGGCGGACGCAGTTCAGAGGCCCTACACAGGCAGCGCTCCAGATCGTGGTCCGTTCTGAGATCCCCAACATCCAACACCAAGAATTCTTACAGCTTGAAGTTGGCTTGATTCCCAGAAATCTTTGAGTACATGAAATTGGGAATTGTCATCGAGCCTTGAACCCTCAGTCGCACACCGCTGCTACTTGCTCGAACGAAACCTAGAGCGAACAAAGCCAAGAAGCCCATATAATAATTACATCTTCGAATACATCTATCTCCCTCGGGGTCCTGGCATGTCGGGTACGGCATCTCTCCCAACAATAAATGTATACATATATATAGATGTGCATCTACGTGTATACATATCGTGTTTTTGTTTTATCGCTTTTCAGGCATAGGCTCGTATTAGGCTGCAGCCCACCGTGCATACATATACGTATTCATATATATATATATATATATATACATACATATTTACATTTATATTTGTATTCATATTTATGTTTATGTTTGTACATATACATATATACACACCTTTACATACATATTGAGTATGGTCCCTCTTGGAATCCTCATGATGGTGTCTTTCCGACTCCTGACTTCAGGCAGCCGATTAGGGCTTTACAGAAGAGCGAAGACTGTTTGAGACGCTTTGGGTTGAGGGTTTAGGACTGGAGGCTTTAGGGTTTTGGGTTTTAGGGCTTTTAGGCTGCCGCAATAGGCCTGGATGCAAAAGGGCTTCTCGGGTTCAGGAATTTAGTGTTTCGAGCTTTAGAGTTGTAGGAATTAGGGTTTAAGGGTTCAGGGTTTAGCAAGGGGCAGTCATTGACTGGAGCCCGGGGGTAAATCTCCAGAGCTCCATTTGGGAGTCGGGTTTGGGGTTTCGGCTGAGGCAGAGACGAGCGGACTTCAGCCCAAACCGACCGACTTAAACCAACAGAACACCAAACGCGATCAAGCTACTATGACGAAGAGGTTTGGGGATAGGGTTGAAGGGCTTAGTGTGTTGCAGTCCCCTGCTCGAACAAGGATTCAGGGTTTCGGGAGCTGCTTGCGTCACTCCAGGGCATCGCTGGGTCATCCGTCGAAGTCTCCTTTTGATAGGACCTGGTAGGATGTCCAGACTGCAACGCAGCAGGTCAATGCAGGACAAGAGCGGTTTGAGTTCGGCGGAGGGTTTAGTGTTCAGAGCCTTTAGCGTTTCAGGATTTAGGGTTTAGGCTTTTTAGGGTTTAGGGTGTTTTAGGGTTTAGGGTTTAGCGTTCAAGGCCTTTTTAATTTTTGCGTTTCAGGAGTCTCATGTCCAGCCATTTGTCTCAAGGCTTCCTACACCCAAAGCAGTGGCAAGAGCTCAGACCAATCATTTGCGGTATGAGTATGTTGTTCATGCACGGACTGTGCCAAAGCTGCTAAAACTTTCCAGGAAGGAAGTTCCAAAATGTTTGGAGTTTCGGACCCAGTCTTCGGAGTGCATGGGATATGTTTGTCGCGGCCGGTTCGATGTAAGATAAGCGTGCACCTCGACGACTGTGGAGTCGCAAGTACAGAAGACTAAGTCAAGCATGCTGGAACCAGGGTTCTATAAAGTTTTCCACGGAGCTGCCAGCAGATGGACATTGACGATTTTCGTTCCTCCTAAGGAAGAGGAGAGTTTCCGAGCTCCGTTTGAGGCCAGATTCATTGACATCAAGCCAGGATTGCCTGAGCAAAAAGGCTTAGCCTGGCACTGGCTACAAAGGAGTCGGGAAGCTGCAGAGAGAATTCAGGCACTGCCCGGACAGAGATCACTCCGTGTCACTGTAGTATCCATGATAAAACTAGTGCGTCTAGTTTGCCGTACCCAGACAACAATCTACGAAGATTTAACGACATGATTGCGGTCACTCTGGTTCTGGTGTTGTAGAGAGCAACAGAAATTTCTCAAGGAATACACTGTATCCTTAGCCTTGCAGAAATTACTCCTCAATGGGTGCCGGCCGCTGTTTGTAGCAGCAATGCTTGACCGCAGCCAGCAGAGTTAGTTTAAGCCTTGTCTGTTGTTTACGGTTGTGGCATTTGCATGGTTTGAGGCGGCGGTGTAAGTCCTTGAACCCTTGGCTGCCTTTCAAGTTTGGGCGTGTCGAGTTTGTACGTGCTTCGGGTGCGGATAAATTTCTATTGTTGAAGTTCCCACTTGCAAAATACACCGATCGTCTAACTGAGCTTCTCAACGAGATGCTAAAACCAAATTCGGTATTTCCGCTCCGTGTGTTCATCTCAAACAGGGCTCGTAGTTCGGGGATGGGGCTTGGAAGTCAGCAGGGCCCTGTCTGTATTGTGTTCATCTCACATAGGGCTCGTCTAGTGTGGGGATGGGGCTTGGAAACCAATAGTTTCGGCGCCGTCTGTTCACTTCACTCAGGGCTCATCTGGTTAGGGGATGGCGCTCGGAAGCCAGTCGTTTCGACCCTGCCTGTTCATTTCACACAGGGCTCGTTTCGTTTGGGATGGGGCTTGGCAGCTAGCGTTGTCGGTCTCAGCCGGTACAGAAAAGAGGAAGGTCTCTTGCTAAGGGTCTTTCCCAGGGTCCTTCTGACAGAGTATTCGAAAGTACCTTCAGCGCCGCCTATCGAACAACAATGCAGGTGGGGCTAGATCTCATCAGAAGAGCATCCCGTCTTCGACGGTTCTTGTGACAACATGCACGATTCCGTCCTGGGCAGAGGCTTGAGTGCCATTCCTGCGGGGAAGTTGTCCATCGACACCGCAATTCAGACGAAGTGGCCGAAGATGGACAACTAACTATACTCTTCAATGTAGTTCCTTTTGTTGGTTACCTGGCTTCTGTATCAAAAGAAGCCCACGCCATCAGAACTGCATTGGCGAGTTTAGGTACCCGATAGTTTTCGTAGACTCCTGTCATAGACTTCAGCGCTTCGGTGCCAAATCGAGAGAGCCGGTTCTGCTTTCCGGGGTGGTGTTGGCATCAATACTCAGTGATTAAGAAATATAAGGGAGTAGTAGGATCCTGATCCCCAACTGAACCGCCTCCACCCCCAAGAAGCTACCCCGACACTGTTAAGATGCCCAAACAGTATTTCCACTAACTCAACCAAGCCACTAGGGTTTACTATGTGCCACGAGGTACGTATAAGCATCTACTCGTAGGCAGGGGAGAATGGATTTCGTGCTTCACTGTATGAAGCAATACCCCCATGTCACTGACCTGCATTTGCCCTGAATTGACGACTTCTGTCCCGAGAGCTTGTCAGTTGTAAGGCAATTGCACAAAAACCAAAAATCATATATTGCACATAAATTCAGTGTGTACTCCTGATTTGACTCCTTGGAGTTTTGGGGCTTTCCGGGCATGATCCTCGCAGGGGCGGCTAGAATTCCTTGTTTCAGGTCGGAAACTTAACACTTGACTCCTTCGCCAATCTCTCTTAGCAGGGTTTTGCGAGCATTGCGGCACCCCGCGACAGGAGGATCTGTCATCGCGACGTCAAGCCCGAGCATATCCTATTGAAGGCACTCGGGGAGCACCGCTGCGGGCGCTAGGCGAAGAGCCAATTCCATGACCAGCGAAATGCGAATCTTTTATGAGAATGTGGGGGAATCCCTTCGGCCAAGAGTTCCGGCAACCAGCGCTGCTTCTCAGATTCAGACCTGCAAACCCCTAGATCCGAGAAGCGCCAGATCCTAACCTTAACCAACCCCCTCGCAAAAAATCCAACCCAAGCTAACACACCAAGCTAAGCTGAGCTTATATCTCCATGAGCCCGAGAATGAGACTTGAACCTGTCGTGCTCGCCAGGAACGGTCGCTCGTGGAGAACTCCTTGATCAAACTGTGCCTGGGTGGAGGATTTAGTCGTTGAGGAGTTTCTTTAGTCGAGCTCAAGGTGTAGTGTCTAGAGGGTTGAGGTTGTGGGGTGTGCGAAAATGAGGGAGGGTTACAACCCCAGCTTGAGATTCACTTACACCCCAGCCCTCGGCTCAATCTAAATCCTAGCCAGAGCAAGAACCGCAACCCATCTATGCACACTACAAGCACAAGCTCCAAAGTTTTAAGGGCCTCCGGACTGCTTAAGCCCCCAAGCCCGAAACCCTTAACACCCTTGTTTTGGAGACCTCGCCTGGCCGGTTCTGGCAGGCATGGGTTTACAGCCTGCGGCCATCATGAGATGAGAAAGTGAAGAGTTGTGCCTTCGGGGTTATGGGTTAAGGTGTCTGGGAACCCTGAAACTTGAATCCTCAAGCCCCAGACCCTAAATTCTAAAGCTAGCGGTCTAGTTCCGAGCCCTAAACCCAGGTGCGACTTCGCCACGGCCTGCCTTATACCAGAGGTCAACGTCTCAGCCTCCCCCCCCCCAAGGTTTAGGGTTTCCAAAAGTTCAGAAGGCAGGTTCAACAACTGAGAAAGCCGTCATGGTATGTTTACAGCTCGCCTTCCAGAGCTCAGCCCTTGTTTACATTCTCCAAGGTGTTGGGGGGTTTCCAGTCCAAGACTTGATTTAATAGCCTAGAAAAAACACCACTTAGCGACCAGCATCTCGCAATCATTGGGTCTTCGAAACCGTGCTTTCTGTATGTCTTGGACTAGAAGGCGTTTTCGATCCGGCTTCCAATGAGTAGCCAGCCTTGTATCCTTGCAATCCCGTATTGTTCGGCAACTTCTTTGCTTGTTGGTCCGTCAAATCGTGGCTCCGGTGACACTTCTGGATGAACGAGGCTTCAATCAAAAAACAACAGCGGTGTTTCAGGCATCTCTTGCTCGATTATGATGCTATTTTGCTGGTGCTTCTGTTGGATTGTGTTGTGGCTGCAGCAGCTGCTGCCGCTGCAGCTTCCTGTGCCTCGAACTACCGATACCGTCGTTGTAACTACCAGTGCTACTGCTGCTGCTGCTGCTGCTGCTGCTGCTGCTGCTGCTCCTTCTCCTCTTCGTGCTGTTGCAAATGCCGCGGAGATCTTTGAAAGTAGTGGCAAAATGATGGACCACTTGTTGCTGGCCATCAGCCAATTCTGCAGCACCTTCAGGAGCCCATGACAGAGAAAGTGTCGACTCCTTACTACGCCGCCTGGCACAGAACAGATGAGGCTTGTGGGACGCAGCGGTCTCACGCTGTTGGCTTCGGGGTAAACAACGAAGTCTTTCGATCTATCGCACCTGATTTGCTTCTGAGTCCGCTTGAGCTATGTGGTGCCTGTTCTGTTGCAGTTCACCACCTGTAGCCTTGCCAAGTTGCAAAGATGTTCTGCCAACAATAACGGACGACGAGTGCTTCCAGTTAGTCTCCGTTCACACAATCAGTGTCGCATGAAGCCCAGCTAATCTTCGAAGAGTGTCAATTTCATACGGTGACTTGTTGTACACAGGATGAAGTTATCGGGCACTCCACTTAGAACCCTCATTGCTACTTGCTGGCTATGTGAAGATGAGGCCATCAAGCATGCCTGTCGTCATCCTTGAGCGTGAGAGTTCAACACACCAACACACTCTGCTCCTCCAAGGCATCGCCACAGGTCCACGAAGGATTGCAACTCGAGCCGCAATATCACGAGCACCAGCTTATCAACATGTCTATGTTACGCTCATACATCTGGTTGTGTGTTCCTGTGTTACCTTTAACTGCTTGTTACTATACACGTACTCGATTCGGTATCTGGTATGCTTTCGACACGACAGAAGCGAATGTGCCAGCTGTTGTTAATCATGTATGCAGTATTTTTCGGCCAAGCCCTCAACCCTCAGCCTCAACAGGTTAGCAGTGGTAGCAAGGAAGTCGGCCCTCTGAATCCCCGAACCCGGAACCCGTCAGAGTCTCGAGGTTTCGGTTTGGAGGCCTTGACTTGGCCTCAGGGTGTAGTAGGGCCCAGGGCTAATTCTGAGAGGCTAGTGGGGCATCGTGTAGTAAGTAGCAACTATGTGTGTAGATATATATATATATATATGTACATATGTACATATTATGTATAACTCTCTCTCTGTGTCTCTCTCTCTCTCTCTCTCTCTCTCTCTCTCTCTCTCTCTCTCTCTCTCTACCTATATATACATTATACATATATATATATATACATAGAGAGAGAGACAGAGAGAGAGAGAGAGAGAGAGAGAGAGAGAGAGAGAGAGAGAGAGAGAGAGAGAGAGAGAGAGAGAGAGAGAGAGAGAGAGAGACGAGAGAGGGAGATGCAAGTGGAAATGCTTCCACGCCTTTCTGCACAGCTGGATACTCTAGGCAAGTGTGTTATAGCCCTGACGACAACAATCCAGTCGGACTTTTTAACGATATGTGTATGTGCATATGCTTATCTAAACCAAGTATATGTATGTGTATATATATATATATACGTATTTACATATACATACGTACATGCATACGTACATGCGCTGGGATCTGAAATGCTGCTGCTAGTCATCGAGGTTCCTGTACCATCTGCAGCCAGCAGGCTCTATATAGGCAAAGGTGATCCCTGTCGGCACCACTGGCGAAGCATGACGTGACACGATGCCGCCTGCGAGTTGCACCCGGTGCCGGCAACACAAGGAGCTGTTACGTTACGGAAGGGTTCAAGTGAGGCATTCTGAGGTGTGGAAGGGTCCCTTCAAACCCGTTAATTAGCTTTCGGTGGTATTTGTCGCTGTGACCTGCAGTGGCTTCACATCTCAGATCAGACCCAATTCATTGTGTATATGCTACAACATTTGTTAATCCGAGCCCCCTTCCGGTCGTATGAGCCTGTGTCATGCGCCTACGATAGTCTTCTAGTATCAGACGTGTAGAATTTCATACAGATCTGCGATCTCGTTCGACCAAAACCCCACAGCCCAATGCAGGAGGCAAAAAATAGCTGCCCACAGTCCGCACATAATTATTTGATGCTGGTTGAATCCTTTTCTAAACGCCCCGATCGAAACTCCATAGAATACCTCATCACCACAGGACACGGAGCTCTTATGCAAACAAGCCACCTATGTCGAATCCTGCGACCTTCGATTCCTTGTCCTGCGAGGAGTATGGTCATCGGGACGTCGACAGCCTCTACTGGTACTGTGAGGATGGCCGGGGTTCCGGGGAGCCAATCCCAAGTAGGGCTTGGGGGGACCTGAGACCGAGAGCTTGGGGCTTCGAGTATTTTTGTGGGTGACCCCGGACCCGAGAAGAATCAGAATATGTACATATGTATATATATATATATATACACATTTTTCTTATACTATACATTATGTTTTATATACAATATTTTGTATGAAAAGAAGGGCAACTCGAAACCCGTATCCTTCCTCTCTGCTCTGAAGCCCTCACGAGGATTGTTGGCTCACATTTTGCGGTCGTAGGCGTCGCTGCGCCCTTTGCCGCGCGTTGAAAGATGAAGGTCATGTGGACCAGGCCGTGTCGACCTTTGTTTCTGTTGAAGCGATCGGCGTGTAGATTGGGTAGTGCTTTGTTGTTGGTTCGAGGTTTGGGGGTTTATCGGTGCTCTGCTTGTTTCTGGCTTTGGCTCTAAATGCTTTAACCCTACCTAAACCCCCTAAAGTAGGTAAAATAATGGCAAAGTACCCGCAAAAAGGGTAGTATTCTACATACTTTGGGGTCCAGGTAATGCCCCAAACCCCAAAAAACTTTAGAGTCGAGAGGTCTTGGACTATTGGTACTGCCTTCCCTGCTGGGACAGACGAACTGCACCGGCACCGCCTGGCTACAGTCCCTACTGGCCTCCCCCTGGTGGCTATGCGGCTCCACCTGGCTACCCCCCTCCGGGAGGCTGCACGGTTTAGGGTTGAGGGTTCGAGGGGTTTAGGGGTTTGGGAGTCTTAGGGGTTTAGGGTTTAATTGGGGGGTCTATAGCTCTTATTTTTGCTTGGATATGTCGGTTCATGGGACCTGTAGCTATGCAGCAGAGGGTAAAAGTTGTGCTTGTCCCAGAGAAGAGAGCAAGAGGTCTAGCCGGAAGTCTACGAACGTGTAGCAAGGAAGCATGGATCTATAGACATAAATGTGTGTACATACATACACACATACATACATACATACATACATAACCATACACACTTATATCTATATCTATGTATGTATGTACCTATATGTATATATATATATGTGTGTATGTATGTAGAATTATAATATATACAGATATGTATATACATACATGCATAAGAGCATTTCGGTTTCCTTTCAACACCAAGGCTACCCTCCTCCTCTCCACCCTTACCCACCTCCCCTTGGTGGCCCGGGATATGGGAGAAGATCGGCGTCCGGATCCCGAAGTCGATCGCGCTCCCGCTCTCGTGGCGACTGGGCCTTCAGGCACATAAAAGTGTGGTTCCCGAAGGAAGCAGCCCTCAGCCCTAATCACTTAGGCCCGCAAATGAAGCACTGTATGTTCCGGTACGGGGAACTTGACGTTCTGCTTGTAGCCCTTAGTTATGTTTCGCAACAAGAGCCCAGGCAAGGGTGCCCGAAAGCGCAATGCCTCGGCTGCGGGTTTCAAGAAGGACCTGCACGGGTTTGTATAGATGATTCAGACGCTTTGTGGTTGTTTTGTGTGTTTCTCGCTGGCTCCCTCTCTCTTTCTCTCTCTCTAAACTGATTGTTTTGTTGAATACCCGTTACAGTACACATTGATACTTCTATGATTTCGGAAGCTCAAGAATTTGCACAGCTCGGAGACGAGGAGTTCAAGCCTTACCACGCGACGAGCGTCCCAAAGGACACGGACCTTGCAGCGAACGCCACAGCTGACGAGCCCCCGACGACTGCCATGCCCCTTAAGCACAAAAGTGCATTCAAGGGCTGTGATGTTGGAAGTATCATCTCTCTAATACTTCCAGGCATGTCCTAAACCCTTCATGCTCTCATGCTGCTCTCAAAGGCTCAGCTTAGCCCTGTAGGTCCTTCCCTTTTGGGTCAATCCCTCCTGCAGGCTTCGAAACATCCCCAGCAAGTTCACGCAGCAGTCTTTGCTGGAGGAGATCGACGCAGAAGGCTTCAATGGGCTCTATGACTTCTTCTACCTTCCGACGCCCAGCTGCACCGTAGCGAGGCTCCTTACATTGTGGGCAATGTTTAAGAAAACCCTGTCAGCACCACAGCGAGCTTGCTTCCGCATCACCTCAAAGGATGGATGTGCGCAACAAGACGAACGTCGGCTACGCTTTCGTCAACTTCTTAGAGCCGGATGACATGGCGCGGTTTTCCCGACACTTTGAAGGGTATCTGCGGCCCAAGTCTTCAATCTTTTTTTGTGGGTGTCATACATCGTAGGACAGTGGATAGAGGAGCCTCAATAGGGAGTCATATTTGTCAGAAGCGCTTGTCTCTTTATTTTGCACATAAGCACAGCTAAGTAGCACCAAGTCCTCCAATGTGCTGTAGATGGTGTGACTTGCAGGTATCGGTTCAAGAACAACAACAGCCAGAAGATCGCGACCGTCAGCCCTGCACATGTGCAGGGATTGAAGCGGAATATCCAACAGCTCTCCAAAAAAGCCGTGCTTCACTTCAACAAAGGCCAGTACAAGCCCGTGGTGTTCCGAAACGGTGAGCGTGTGGACTTCGAAGTGATGGCTAAGGAGTTAGATTGATGGAGCGGCTCCCCAAAGAGCCCAGTTCTTCTGAAATGCGGAGTATCCCTGAAGCTGTCGAGGGAACTTGAATATATGGTTTGTGGCTTTTCTGACTTCAACTCAGGGTACTGGGCTCTCTGGGTTGAGAAGCGGGCAGTAGACGATTGCTATAGACTTGCGCAGATCATGCGTTGTACTTTCCGACAGGGTTCGATGGTGGTGTGTTCAGGTTCAGGTGGAAGTAGGATACGGATCCTATACTTTCCGTCCCTCGAGTTTGATGAGGTTTCCCTCCTATCCTAGCGCATCCCCGATTGCAATGGTCCGGTGCAGACACGCTCTCAAGGCTCGTGCGTATTCGCAATTGAGATATTCCGGCGCTTCGGAAGATTTCCCTGCAAGATTCCCCATCCTAGTTCAGACTGCCCCAAACCCTACTACCGAAACCGAAACGAAAAAAGGTTTGTAAGTTCGACTTTATCACAACTACAGCCCCAGACCTGACACTTAGCTAGGCTTCGTTGAGACGAAGGAGAGGGCCAGCTTCGTTCGCAAAAAGGTTCGTTGCTGCCGTGACGGATGCATTCCTCTTGGTTCGACAAGATTTTGTTGGGGATGGTGTAGGTTCTTTGGGTCTTACATGACATGTCTGCGGTGCCATAGGTTGCAGGGAACCTATACACCAAGGAGACGGTCTCAGCGGGCTCAGCGGATGAGTACGTAACCAGCCAGCCACAAACACATACATACAGATACATATATATATATATATATTTATATTTATTTATTTATTTATTTATTATGTATGTATGTATGTATGTATAAAATCATAGCAAGCCAATGCTACGAGTCACATGTGCATGTATATCTATATATGTACACATGTACACGGAGCGTAGGTATCTCTAGGAAAGCTGACCACAAAACCCTACTACTTCAACTTAAGTTCATGCACCGTTGTGCGAGGAGACTGCCCAATGACTTGCAACTTGTTACGCTCGGCTACTGCGATATCAGGATCCTGCTCAGGGCTTTTGTCGCTGCAGTGTCAAACATATGTTTTGCGAAGCCGCCCCCGCTCAAAGAGAAAGCACAAACAAGTATCAAGGTTGCAACTCAGAATCGCATGCAAAATGCCAAGCCCACAACAACGATATCCTATGTAAGTACAATCCTTTGGGCACAGGCTTGGACAGAGCAAAGAAGCAGCACCCTGCTACTGCTGCTACGAACAGCAGCTGTTGCAGCTGCGGCTGCTGCTGCTTCTATATAACTAGTACCACGACGAGCATTTCTGACGTAGATCACCGCTGCCCAGCCAAGGTACACAGAAGCGCTGGATGCTTGGTCATGCAGCTCTGCCCTGTTTGGGTTATTGGCCGGTAAGCTTGTTCAGCCACCGGCAGAGTTTCCGGTGATTCGGCGTAGAGAGCTCGCGGCTCAAGTGCGAAGCTCGGAGAGTCCCGGAGGCAGTTTTGAAATTCGTCGATTTCGCGGATTTGCAGGGTTTGATCGGGCTGATCTTGCTTCAGCTGTAGTGGATCACTCGAGTATTTGTCGGCTGAGCATGGTTCCACTCCCCAGACTCGTCAGCCTCAATACTGAAAACTAGGTGCCGTGATAAATGCCTGAATAATAAGCCCCTGCAGCAGCGACCGCAGCATCGAAACCTGAAACCTTGACTTCCGACTGGGAGGTTTGAGATTTGAGCCGCAGAATCGTAGGAGGAGTAGTGGGGTCACAAGCAAGTGCACCACAGCCGCGTAAGAATGGTAGATTGCGCTTAGATGGAGGCCACTATGGGTCCAATAGGTGGCTCCGGTCAACTGCCAGTCTGAGCTGTCTGGGGTTCGTGCAAGTTTTCAGATATTAGAGTTTGGGGCACAATTGGTGTCAAGTTCAGGGGCATGCTTGACAGGTGGCATTGTGATGTACCTGCTGCTCACAGGACCTTGGATTTCTTGTGCTCTGGTACCACAAACGTCGCACCTTAGAGCGGCGGACGTCCGCCAAACCCTACACAAGTTCGGTGGCCGCTAAAACTCCAGGGTTTTTGATTTAAGGATGATTGTCACAAGATGCATGATATAGGGATTTCAATAAGTACCAAGACCATTTTGGGTGTTTCTTATTACAATTATACGTAGTACAATCGGCCCAAAACCCTATTCTAAGTATTAAGGCCCCTACGGAGGATCCCGATTTCTGTTTGAAGCTACCAAACTACACCAGGCGCGGGGGCCTTGCGATGTCGAGGAAGTAATTACTTGCCGGCAAAGCCCAGCTATGACCCGAGGGGTTTGTGTTTAGCGCAGGAGTTCAGAGCCCAATTACGTCGTGTTTGTGGGTTTGACTTTAGACTTTAGATCCGCGCTGCAGCCAACCTAGATTTTCGTTTGAAGCCGTTGTGCCCGATGCAGGTAAACACCCCCCCCCCCAACTACAACCTTCCAAACCTCGATCTTTATGTCTTGGGTTTGCATCTCAGGCAGCTGGGCGGGTGGGAACACGAACCGCTTTCTCTGAGCCGTTGGCATTTGGAAACTTCCCAAATACCTTTCAACTCCTAAAACCCTGCAACACTCCAATCATCGTAAACACCGTACCCCTTCAAGCCAAGGCCCCTCAACCCTAAACGCTTAAACCCCATCAGCCCTCAACCCTTCCAACCCTCAAACCTCGGCTGGAGGATATCCACGCAAGGCCAAGGCTCTGCAGGAAGCCTCGAACATGCGTAGCGACGATTTCCGGCCACTTGGTGCTTATGGAGTGGTGGGTTCATGTAAGATGGGTCGTTTGTTGGTAATTAATTATCCAGGTTTTTTGGGTTCATATAGAGAGTAACTGTGGGATTGGTTGTTGAGAGCCGGACTGTAGGGTTTTGCTTTTTGGGGCCTAGGTGAAATGCTTGCGGGGGTTTTTGCTTTTGGTTCAGTTCCGAATGCTTGGCACCGATCCATGGTAAGTGTGTAGACTGTAGACATAGATTTCAACGAGGCTTTAAGAGATCGGTTCATCTTGAATTCCTTAAGAAGTCCATGCTCTTTGGTGTTCCCATGCGAGTACCTGGAGCAAAAGCCCTAGAGCGAGGATGGTGTAGGTCGGGCACCTTACAGAAGCCCTCCGTCGAAGCAGCTCGACACCATCCCCATGTAACTAAACCCATACCCGTACTGTAGGAGCCGAAATGTATAATTACCAATACTATTTTGGGGGTTCCTTATTATAGTTCTAGTATAATTTGCTCAAAACTCCATTCTAACGATCACATGGTACAGAACCCTATGATGGATCCCTTACCCTTTACAGGAACCCTATTCTAACTATTAAGACCCCTACATAAGCTCCCACTCGCTGCAAGCTCGCCTACCATCCGCCTCAGGAAAGCACTCACGAAGGGGAAGATCCACAGCATGCAGGACGGTGTGAAAGCGCATGCAATGCAAGGCAATAACATACTAATCTCGCGTATGTACGTACATTGTCAAAATACGAGAATGGCAAGACTCCGGATTGTTGCTTCTAACAAGCTGTATTGATATCCGTCCCGGTTATCGAACAGTTGACGCGCTGTGTCATACTGCTTCGCTCTTGGATTCGTTGGAGCGGCGACGTTCCCGTGTCCACGTGTTTTTTCGAGTTTCTATGTTGGCAGCATGTTGTAAGTTCAAGCATCCAACCTTTGCTTGTAGCAAGCTTCGTTGATGAAAGGTGCCTGCAATGGGACCTGGTTCAACAAAGCCTCTGCATTGTGTGGGTGTAGTGCAGGCTCCCTTTAAAAGACCTTCGCGACGGATTATATAGGGCTTGTGGTTTATATTATGTGGAATTGAGCTTGCAGGAGCGGGGCGAACACATCTCACGCGAGGCGAACCATCTTGTGGATAACTTGCCACTCGGCTGAAAAGCTCGATCTTGGCACCAGCGCACAATTGCACACACTGCGAGTGTGACAGACTACCTGGGCCGGGCATTGTATGGACGACAGCCCGAGTTCTTGACAAAACCCTTGAAGCAGAGAAACCAGAAGCCGTCCCTTGAATGCAAGCACAAGTGAACCCTTGATTCCTTACGTAGCTGGTTCCTATTTTTTTTTGCTTCTGAGATCTCCAGGCACAGATGGTCTCACTGCCTCGTATGCCTGACCTCTAACCCTCTTCTACCAGACGCAGCGAAGGCTTCTGACATCGGAGGAGCATCGGATAGCACCAGCAAGGGCGGACTCTTGACGAGAAGTATGGCAGAGGTTGGAATTGAAAGGGAGATAGTCTAGGCTATGCTTTGTGTATGGATTGAGACTTTAAGTTGCAAGCCCTAGAATGTTCAGGCAACCACGAATTGGGTTCTGCTTCTGCCTAAATCATTAAAGCTTCCAGCCTGCGCCCTCGGCCAGCATGGCGATAAGTCAGACCCTCGCCCTTAACCCGTCGTGCAGCCTTGTACGCCACCTCACTGAATCCCCAAGCCTATAAACCATGATATGCTCACCCAGTGGTTGTTAAGCAAACGTTACAAACCCTGCAACTTTGCAGGGCTAATTATCTTGATCCAAAACCCCACCCAGACTCATTAACGCTTCAGGAACCCATCCTCCTCAAAAAGTAAGGAAAGTTTCAGCCCGGAAATTCTTAAATCCTGATGGTGTGAACCTTAGATCTCAGATTCCCAAATCATCCCGAGATTCGGAACTACTGGCTCCAGAGCCATGCCCCTCAGCCGGGATCTCAGCAGGGTTTGGGCCGTGCTCCCGGAACCCGAATCAACTCAGACAGGGAATGTCATTCACATTGCAGGTTGGTTGTAAGGTATGCTTTATGCGTGTTGTATGATCTAGGAGTTCAGGGTATTTTACGTCATGAAGGAGTATTGGGCTCAGTGCGCTGCCAGGGCGACAGGCAAGGCGAGGAGGGACATGGAGTCGAGGATCATCTGTGTCGGAAAGTTTGTTTATGCTTTTATGTGACTAAAAGGCAAGAACATTACTACGGCTCAAGGGCTCCAGCGCAAAATTGTCAGAAGCACTTGCAGGTTGCCAAATCTGCACACTACGCACCAAAGCCCTATAAGCTAAAGCCTTCAGCCTAAGCCCGTAAAGCTCTTGATGGACTTGGGTTCGTGCCATACTCAATCCATTCTTACGTGGGACACTAGTGAAGGCAAGCATCATGGAAGGGTCGGAGTCCCCAGCAGAACTTTCAATAGATTGAATCCTTTTTCAAGTCCCGAACCTTGATCGTACAAAGGTGAGGGATCGGGTATTGCCCGGATCGCAACATGTCGATTCACGTGGAAGTTGGGTTGATCAGCGGCAGGAAAGCCACTTTGCAAGCAGCCTTGGGTGAGACGGTGGGAACCTTGAAACGACGGGCAGAGGTTGCACTCGAGGTCGGGACAGGGCGGCTGCTGGACTCATCTGGATGCGTCATGAAAGAAACTGTGCCGATTAGAAAAGCCAAGGTGCAGAATGGTGACTCCCTCACCTTTATGCGCACCAACACGGTTCAAATTCAAGCCACTAATAACGCGTTTGCTGCCATTCTTGGCGATGGATCTGTCGTGACTTGGGGAAATGCTCACACTGGGGGCGACCGCAGCGCTGTGCACGCTCAGCTGGAGGATGTGCAGCAGATCCAGGCCTCTGAGTGCGCTTTTGCTGCGATTCTTGGCAATGGATCCGTCGTCACATGGGGTGATGCTCATTATGGTGGTGACAGTACTGCTGTGCAGGGTCAGCTGGAGAATGTGCAGCAGATCCAATATTCAGGCCACTCTTTTGCTGCCATTCTTGCCGATGGATCTGTTGTGACCTGGGGTCATCCTGCCATCGGTGGTGACAGTCGTGCTGTGCAGGATCAGCTGAAGGATGTGCGGCAGATCCAAGCCTCAAACAGCGCTTTTGCTGCCATTCTTAATGATGGATCCGTTGTGACCTGGGGACATCCTGATTTTGGTGGGGACAGCAGCGCTGTGCAGAGTCGGCTGAAGAATGTGCAGCAGATCCAAGCCTCTACAAGTGCTTTTGCTGCCATTCTGGAAGACGGATCCGTCGTGACCTGGGGCAATGCTGAGTATGGTGCCGACAGCAGCACTGTGCAGAGTCAGCTGGAGAATGTGCAGCAGATCCAAGCCTCTGCAGGTGCTTTTGCTGCCATTCTGGAAGACGGATCCGTCGTGACCTGGGGTAATGCTGAGTATGGTGCCGACAGCAGCACTGTGCAGAGTCAGCTGGAGAATGTGCAGCAGATCCAAGCCTCTACAAGTGCTTTTGCTGCCATTCTGGAAGACGGATCCGTCGTGACCTGGGGCAATGCTGAGGATGGTGCCGACAGCAGCACTGTGCAGAGTCAGCTGGAGAATGTGCAGCAGATCCAAGCCTCTGCAGGTGCTTTTGCTGCCATTCTGGAAGACGGATCCGTCGTGACCTGGGGTAATGCTGAGTATGGTGCCGACAGCAGCACTGTGCAGAGTCAGCTGGAGAATGTGCAGCAGATCCAAGCCTCTACAAGTGCTTTTGCTGCCATTCTGGAAGACGGATCCGTCGTGACCTGGGGCAATGCTGAGGATGATGGTGCCGACAGCAGCACCGTGCAGAGTCAGCTGGAGAATGTGCAGCAGATCCAAGCCTCTGCAGGTGCTTTTGCTGCCATTCTGGAAGACGGATCCGTCGTGACCTGGGGTAATGCTGAGCTCGGTGGCGACAGTACTTCTGTACAGGACCAGCTCAGGCATGGATAGCAAAAACAAGCATATGGCAGACCCGGCCTCGGCTTTCATGTTTCTTGGTGTGTTGGTTTTGCAGGATGTGGTGTGGATTAGGATGGTTTAGGCTTCAGGATTTACGGCGTTGTGGGTTTCGGTTTCTGGATGTTTTGCATTCCGGTCGAAGGATTCCTGATCTTAGTGTTTGGGTAGTGCTGCGAGAGCTCGAGCTCGATCTCTCAGGAACCAGATTGCCTGTGGAGGGGGCAGGTGCCTTTGCCAAGCTGCAGCTGCCCTTCCTTCGAAGCCTCAAGCTGGAGCTGTGTGACTGTAAGCCGGATGAGAGTGTGTTCTCAGCGGCGTTGGACCAAGCGAGCTTGCTTGAGCTGAGATCGCTGGAACTGCACCTGATGTCTTGCAATTTCAATCGCGCGGTGTCCCTTTGCGGCTTGGAAGCAGTGGCGCAGGCATTGTCCAAGTTGGTGAAGCTGGAGCACTTATCGCTGAACTGGACCAAAAACCTTCTGGATGGCCGGACGGCAAGGGCAATCCGGGAAGCAATGCTGAAGATGCCCAATTTGGAATCGGCCGCTGTGTGGCTCTCTTGCGACCGCTGGCGAGGGGGTGCAAACGAAGAGACGGCGGATGCCTTGAAGGACTTTTCCAGCAAGCTCAAGTCATGGCGTTGCGATTCTATGTGGGATTGACGCATGAAGGAGTCTAAGGGACAGTCGCACATGTCTGATCTTGTCCTCATGGCGTGTTTAGGTGCTGAGCTGCTCCCACATTGTCGAAGGCAAGTTGGCGCTGTCTGCCCGGAAAACATCAAACCAGTCAGCATTGCCAAAGGCAAGTTGGCGATTTTCAGCAACACCTGCAGCAACCAGTCAAGGACGGTTTAGCGAAGCAGCAACGTGCTCAGCACGAAAAACATGATGGTATCTTTGTGCCCAGTTGTTCAGGTCTCGCAGAACAGCAGACAAGCAGAGAAGTCGCCTCGAGGAAGCGTCCGAAGACATGCAACAATGACTTATATAAAGATTAATATATATATATATATATATATAAACCCCTCAGCGCCAAGGCACGCGCCCCCGAGCCACGAGGCTGAGGAGCGAAAACAACAAGGACTATTCTGGCGATTTGTTGCTGGGTTTGCTGAGGGGTTTAGGTTTATATGGGGTTTAGATTTGTTCGGGGCTTGACAGTGGTATTTCGGAGGAATTCTAAGGGTCTTATCGGGTTTTGTAATGGCTTTGAAGGAGCTACGCCGGGTCATTGTTGATTCTCCACGGAGTTTGGTTATTCGTTGAGTCAGCTAAAGGCTTGCCGCCTTCAACCGAAACTTGCTCTGGTTCTGGTTTCGCGGGCTGAGTCTATGGGGTTTATAGGGTCGATTGAGTTCGGGATTTCATGGTTTGAGAGGCTTCAGGGTTCTGGGGCGATATAATAGTGCTATACTATACTATACTATACGATGATGTACTATACTATGCTAAACAAAAGACATGATTCCGATGCCACCGCCGCCAGGTGAACTTCCTGGAGCCTGCAAAGATAGAGCCGGTATGGTGTTCTGATCTGATCTGTGTGAGAGTCAGGATTTGTTTCCTCCATTTCGTCTTCGGACCTTATTTTGGGGTCCTAGTAATAAGGATCCTACTTCTTACGGTTTAAGGTACTATATCAGGGTCCCCTTATTGTCGGAAACTCCCTCTTGAGGGGTTGGATAGTGGTCCGAGCAGGCCTGGGGTTACACATGGGGGCGGTGATGATGGATGTGAGGTAGTAGATGAGAGCAGACCAAGGAAGCTTGAGGCTGGCCACTGAAGGTGGCAAGCTGAGAATTCGGCAGACCTTTGTTTGCAGAGCAGTACGAAGTACCACCTGCATTGTATTCCCGCCTGTGCCAGACCCTCTTTCTAAAAGTAGTAGGCTCCAAGATATTGACAGGTTTCTGGACGAGACTACACACTCTTCCACCTCCGACTGCTTCGACGGCTTCAGGGTTGAGCTGTAATAAAGCAAGACGCTAACCCTCAACCCCACCTCAACCGGTTGCATACACAACCTGAAAGCTTCTTGCAAAAGGAGCCGGGGTCGTTAGCAGCTGTGAATTGCCGGCGTTTTCACCCGGACGGATGGTCAGCTTGGCCGGTAACGAGTCACGCTTGTATCCTCCAGTTCTTCTATCAGGCTTCAAGTTTATATAGACATAGAAACAGGGGTCACCAGGGTTTGGAATCAAATGCTGGGTTTCCTGTGGATGTGGTACGATGTAGTACTGGCAGGTAGGAGGTTTGCTGTCGCAGGCCTTGTTCTAGAAACAGCAGCAGCAACACCACCACGAACACACACACACACACACACACACATATGTAGAGTTACATGAGGTTACATCCATGTTTGTGCGCAGCGGCACCTCGTACCTTTCGACCATTCCGGAGTACAGGGAGCTCTCACTGCAGAATACCGTGCACCAGCGGAGACATCAAAGAAAAGCTTCAGCTATGGTGGTTTGGGGTCCCTAAACCGTCAACTTAAACCCGAGACCCTGGGCGAGAGGCGAACAGACACCCTTATCAAGAAAGGCTATGAGCAGGAGGCAAACATGGCTATCAGTCGCGAAACCTTGGATATTTCAGCGGCTTTTGCCTCATGTGGTCCCTGAAGCCCACGCCAGACAGCCGTTGAAGATGCTTGGGAACACTGGCTCGTAGAGAGCACACAATGCAAGCCTTTCTGTTCGGGAACGTATCACGAACCGGCTCCCCCAATGCAAACGCTCTTCGGATCCGTCGGTGGCTTGCGACACGAATTCCTGACTTTGTGAAGCAAAACACCGCGATCCTCAGCAGAGTGGCAAAGAGCTTTGCAATATGTGGCGTTGAAGAGGAGCCCCGAAAACTAGCCACAAGCAGTCTCGGCTCTGCCGGCCACGAACATTTACAGTATGACATGCCACAAAATCCACAATACATGTGTCAAAGGGGCCCTCCAGCCTATAAGCCCCAAACTCTAAAACCAAGCCTCTGTCAGCTAGGCGGTTAACCAACAAAACAACCTTAAACATCGGCCAAAAAGTACAGAGAAGCTTTGTCAGCTGAGGCAAGACCACAGCCTCAAGTGGTGGTGGTAGTAAGCGCTGCAACATCAGCCCTAGCAGCATTAGCATCAGCAGTCGAAGGGGTAGCTGGCGCAAGCACAAAAGCAGGAGGTGGTAGACACATGGCAGATGTCTGCAAGTACTATCTCTTGGGAACCTGTGACCGCGGCGACAAGTGCAAGTTCAGCCACCAGACCGACTTCGCGCACAACCACTCGCGCCCGCTGCCGTGCAAGTACGCGAGCCGGCCAGGTGGGTGCCGACAGGAGGGCTGTCCGTACGACCACGGCCATGCGGCGCAGAAGGCCCCGAAGGAAAAAGAGACGGTCGAGCGCCCCGAGCTGCCCGACATCCCTCTTCCTGAGGCTCCCAACGCGGAGGAGCGAGCTGCCCGTGCCGCTGGCGGACTCCCGCCACGCCCGGACGATGTGGCAGAGTTCCAGACCCGCAAGTTCCACAACTCGGTTGCGAAGATTCGGAAGATGCTGGAGCTTGAGAGGAGGAAGGATGCCGCCAATGCACCGTCCTTCGAGCTTGGGGACATTGAGTTCGCGGTTCGCAAGTTCGGTTCCGCAGATCGGGCTGCTGACTACCTGTACTGGTCACGGAAGGAATCGCTTCCGATCTTGGAGTGGGACACGTTGGCGAAGTTTGAGGTGTCCGTTCAATGAAGGCCGTGTTGTCTTTCGCACACCATGAACCACGTCATTGCTATGTGCCTGCAGTACGACTTGTACGACGACCTAACAGCACGCGGCGCGAAGACTGGCCGCCTGCCGCTCCGACTGGTGATCTCAGGTGGCTCCGGCCATCTCCGGCCCACTGTTGTCTCGCATTGTAGCGCAAGAATCCTTGCCCAAATTGACAGAGAGTTTTCGGGTACATGCTTTTCTTTGGTTTCAACTTTTGAACCAATTCCTGCACAAACGGAATGCACCAACCCTGCACCGAAACCGTGCGTGCTTGTGTTCCAGTTGCCATCAATGGGATTCTGCTGTAAACCTGTCCGGGGACACCGAGTATTGGTATGGGTATGTATGTATGTATGTATGTATGTATATATATATATATGCACACAGACTGTTGATCCTTACTTTAGTTTGCAAAACTGCTAAAACAGCTTGTGAATTTCTGGGCAGGCAGTGTTCGACAAGGGCAGACGTCCAGAGTATTCAGGAACCCCCACGCCCCTCAACATCCCCTTCATCCAGGAATACAGAACTTCCCGGCTTTGAGGGACTCCCGGTGACAGGATGACCGCAGCACCACTTCCACGCCCGAGCCCCCCACCCCCAACCGCTTCATGGCCTTCAACAGTGATAGCTCGCTGGTTTAGATGTCGGGTTTAGGGTTCATCAGAGCTTACAGTGCATGCTTAAGGGTTGGAGTTCCGGTTAGATGGCATACTGCCGGCCATGTCTCACACAGCCGCGGCCATTGCCAGCAGTGGAGGCCTACCTGTCGGAAGCCGAATGACTTTTTTGAGCTTGGTTGTTGGGTCGGGGTTTGGAAGCGTCTGAGCAGAAGTGATAGACTCAGCTGCAGCGCTGTGCTTGTGCATGGGCATATGAACAGCGTACAGCTAGTTTTTAGGGTGGCCTCCTTTGATTCTCCCCACCTTCCCCTCCGAAATAAACCGTGACTATCAATCTTAAGCCCACCCTTTTCTTATCTCAACCCCAGCGGCTTTCCTTGCACCTCCTCCCGGTACATCCGGGACACGAGGCACCGACTACAGCCTTCGGGCCCGAAGTTGGGGCTCTCGTAAGGCTTACCTTTGCTTAGTAGGGAATGGAGCAATGGTAGTAGTAGTAGTAGTAGTAGTAGTAGTAGTAGTAGTAGTAGTAGTAGTAGTAGTAGTAGTAGTAGTAGTAGTAGTAGTAGTAGTAGTATAGTTATAATTGTACCCCACTCCTCACCAAAAGGTAAGAAGGTAGACCGCCTGAAACCTGGAAGGGCTACTGAAGTCCTAGCCGATACCCTATAGACCCTATAAATTCCATCTTAGAAAACCCAGAGCTTCAAGCAAAAGGGCTATGAACCCTAAACCTAAACCCCCAAAAGTACGTAACACCATGGCCCAATACATAGAAAAGGCTCTTATTCTACATAGATTGGGGGTCCAGGAACTGCCGGAGCCGAAAAGTCGCCAGGAGGGCCAAGCTTGCTTATTGCGGCCTCCAAGCGCCTGCCTCAGCAGACTTTAAGAGGTTGCTCTTGCAAAGTCAGAACCACCAGTCTTTCTGGTTCCCCAGCCTGTGACTCAACGCAAAAAAGAACTCAACAAGTGTAATTGGGTTGACAAAGACCCTTGCTTAGGGTTCCTCAATATTTGAGTACATACCCTCACGCCTTTCCAAGTATTCAGGTCCATACAAGACTTCACCGGTACTTTCGGGGTAAGCTTCAGGTTCAAGTTTGGGCTCCAGGTTACCAGGATCCGGGTCGGACTAGGGCATCTCGACAACCCCAGAGACTCCCAAGCTCGTAGCTTAAGGAAAAGTCCGGTGTTCGATGCATTCTACGAATATATGCTCTCCTGGGCACGGGCACAGGCCTACCCGAAGGGAAGCACAGCAAACAAGCAACCACGACAACCGTTTCAACAGCATACGTGCTTGGGGAAGGGGCGGTGGACAGGCCGAAGCTTGATCATACTGTATGTATAGTATGCTTACATACAATCTCTAGAGGAGTGTTTGTAGCGCATATAAATTTCTATATATATATATATATATATACATGTACATGCAATTACACATGAACATGTTTCTGTAACTACAGGTCATAAACATTTACATATGCATATACATGCACATGTGCATAAATAAATCAATAATTAAATATATAAATAAATATAAATAAATATATAAATAAATATATATATATATAATACAGAAGAATATTATTTACAAAAGCGGTTTTCACTTATGAATATATTTATACACACGTCTTTGTATCCATACATGAAACGTTTAGATGCACTTAAATCTGGATGTATGTGGGCGTGCCTACCTACAGGCATACATGCATACAGGCATATGCCGACATACATGCATGCACGCATGCGTACTGGCAATTTGATACGTATAGACAGTATACCTGTAATTATCAGTTTTATGTGCTTTATCTATAATTACGTGCTTGTTCGTTCTAGGTCGGGCGACTGTTCCTCACGACTGGTGTCGGCGAGGCAGGTCGAAGTCTCATGGTTCATGGTTGACGTGGTATGATGATCTTGCGCTTGCCATAGATTTCGATGCCGCCTGGTGTGCGGACGATGAAGTGTCGTTTTGCGATGTACTTGGCTGTGAGTTGTGAGGGCAGATCCGTAGAGTACTCGGTAGAGCATCCGCAGGAACAAAGAGCCCAAGTTGCACCTGTGGCGTCGTGCCCGATGCGTTGTGAGGAAGCATCGGGGCCGTCGTGGCATGTGCCGCAAGATGCAGACTCACATGGCGAGGCAGGTTGTGTCTGCGGAGTATGAAAGGCGTTTATCGATTTCCGACCTTCAATCAAACGAACCAAGGCTGAGCGGCATCTCCGTGTAGCCGTTTGAATCAGTCCGCAGGGTCAACGGCTCGATCTGGCAGGAGAGAGCTTCTCGTCACTCGCATGTGGCGTCACGGGACTAGCCCAAGCTGCTTTAGATCACTGGTCACGTATTTACGCATGTCTGGTGCCATGCAAGCCCGAAGGCATCGGTGCCACAAACTCTCTACCAGAATCTAGTTTGCCACCCTTCGCCCGAATTCCTGTGTTTTATTGCTCATGGCTCATGCTATGGCCACTAGATTATGCCCGAATTGCGGCTATGCGAATCCAACTACAACACCTGCGTGGCTCCAAGCACCTTTCATGCTACGGGTTTTCCTCTAGCAGTGGTCATCCGACGTTGTTGCAGAGTTTGGGGTTACAGATAATCATGAAGTTATCAAGCTGTGGCATCGTGGGTCATATTTCACTATAAAGTGCTAGATGAAACGAGTGCAGAGCAATTTTGAAGCGTTTGCTCTTTTCGGCGAGTATTCGCCGGTCCAATCCAGCAACGGTAGTGTCACCTACCGTAGAATCTAACGCCTGGAATCTTACCGCATCTACTTGCAAGTCTAGCCACATCTGGCTTTTCAGTCAAATCTGTGCGAACCCAGCCCGTTTGGTAATCCAGCTTCCGTCTATTTCCCTTCAGTATTATCGGATCATGCAGCCCCACTCTTGCCAGGCCCATCTGACAGCTTCTTTCGCTGTCACCGGCTTTCCGGGGAAATCCTGCGGCAGCAGGAGGACGCCACGGAGTTGGATGAGGCGGTGCAGGCCATTATTGGGGCCGAGTGGGCTTCAGGTTGGAGTGTGGGCGCCCTTTAGACCTTAGAGCACTCCTCTGCGCAATAATATTATAATTTCATGCTTCAGGTGCCCTGCTTGTTCTACGGTCTCAAGCACGACGCCGATGGAGTCGAGCGAGTGTCAGTGGTCGAGGCTGGCCAAGTTAGACAATATATGTGGACCAGGCAGGGTTCCGAATACTGAATACTTAACATAATAGTACTTATACCACTTAGACTCTCATATATGGGAGCTAATATGGGAACCAACTTTTTAGGATCCTTATTATAAGGACCCCCAACATACCTACCCCTAGTTTTCGGAAACTCCCATATAGATATACCAATATAACCCAGAACCTCAGGCTCCCGTATGGTGTATTGCTGTTTCAGGGCTGAGGATCTCGGCTTCCGTTCCAGGTCGTCGACGGACCTTGGGATGTAAGCTCCAGGGGATAAGGATATGAAGAGTTCAGTTCTACACGGGTTTACGGTTTGGCATGGAGCGTGTAATAGTAAGAGGGTTTACCCGTATGATAGTAGGCTATGGAGTTCAGCTCATTTTCCAAACGGAATCTACTTGGTCAGATGTGTGAAGGATCTGCTGTACCCATATCCTGGGTGTCATTCGGGTGTGCAGCGCTTTCGTCGCGAGCAGGTCTCAGACGGGGAGAGGCTGATGTTTATTGACCGTGGCAGGGATCTCAGATGTTCTCGAATCCGAGCGGAAGCTTGTCTTTCAGGCACTAGGACTCACTGTTTGCGCATGTCTGCGCTTTGGTCCAGCAGATTTCCACAAGCATGCAGGTCTGTCGCGGCTGAACGTTCAGGTGCCTGAACCCCAAAACCTCCAAAGCCGCCGTTCTAAGCCGCCGAAGATTCGACTGTTTGTGTGGGTTTCTCGGGACCTCCACCATGCAAGGGCATAGGATTTAATAGTAGGTTAAGGTCGGGCAAGGGAGGAGTTTGGCTTCAAAGCAAACCCGCCTCAACCTAATTGATCCCTGAATGCTGTCTAGCCCGAAGTCTCGGTTGCGGACCATTCTGAATACCTGATGCTTACCAGAGTTTTGGTAGTTTTGAGTGACACTTCGTAGCTGCATTTCCGTCGCTTTCATATTCTTAGAAGCTTAAAGTCTAAGCTACGGTTGATGATATAAATCCTGCATTACCTTAAGGACCCTAAACTATGGGAATTATGGTATATTCCTTATTATGGGTAATGATTTATACCATCAACAGTAGGCCCCCCGCCCGGGTAGACATAGGTCCTCCTAAAGCCGGGGAGCCGGTTTTCACCGACGAAGCCGTCGTCGGTTGCAAGCTTCTGCCTCGGCAAGGATGTTGCGCAGCTCTTTGTCAGCTCCCGGTGGAGGGGGGGTATTCGTACATTCCTACTGTAGCGGCAGGTTCAGAGAGAGGACTTTCGTTTCAGATTCCTAGATTTGGGATTGGTGTTCAGCCAGTTTCAGCGTTGCTATCTTGGCTGAAGCGTTGCCTCCCACTTGGGCGCTTGCCCCGGCCATGAGTGTCCTGTATTAGTACATCTGTGAGCCCGGAGTTGATCCTATTTGCCTCCAGCGACGACCATGGCTAGGCTAAATGCGGAGCCGCGAAAGGAGTGGCCAATCCTGCTTAAACACCGTTTGCGGATTAGGGTTCGTAGTTAAGGATGTTGGAACTGCTGTCTTCACCAGGACAGCAACCGGGTGTCGGGATGAGTCTGCTGCCCCAAGTTGTGGTTTACAGGGCCTAACTGAATGCCTTTGGTCGCAAATTGAAACCACAGCCGCAAAGCCTGTGCCCCCTGGTGCTTGTGGGCCTTGTGGGTCGCCTTCCAGTTGCGGTTGAGGTCGTATCACTTTGTGTGGAGAAGCGATCACGAGGTCCAGTCGTGCCAGGTCCTCAGAGTGATGAGACAAGTTCAGTGGCACAGCAGCAGCAGCAGCAGAAAGCGGTGCTGAAATTACAGCTGGGTTGATGGGATGGTAAAGGATACCTTATCGATTTCGACACTGATGGCAACAAGGACGGTGACTAGAATGACGATGCGCCATTGAAGATATCATCCATTGAGGTTATAGGTATTATAGTTTTTATGCTGCTGATGAAGCAGAAACTGGAGCTTATCAGGGAGCTGAAGCTTGTAATGAAGACAAAGGACAGGCGCGAAGAAAGACAGCCAATAGGCGCAAGCCGTAGGTGGTCTGGATGGCATCAAGCTTCAACACAGTCAGTCGATGCACCCTGCATCAGAGTGGAAATGGCAAGCATCTCGGAAACGGATTTGTCCTGACCATTCTAGGATCCTTGGTTGAAGCATCTAGCACACACAATGCTTCGGTGCATGCCATCTCAACCCATAGCAATTCCATCCCAGCATCGACTCCGGCATCTTACCCCCCCCCCCCCCCCCCCGCACACGAGTGATCCGCAGGTATCCGGAGAGCGGTGATTGACACGGACGATGGACACAACATTGTCTATGAAGATCCAGGCCGATAAACTTTGAGCTTTCCGTGCAATTGAAAAGTACCTGATGTGCCTACGTAGGGGCTCAGAGCGTTTCAGTGCTCGGGCGTTTTGAAAGGCAGCTCCCCGATTCAGATTGTTTGTCGAGTTGTTGCTCCCGCTTGTATTCTTGTTACTGCGTACGCATTGAAGTATTTGCGAGGTTCTTTCGGTTTAGAGCTTCATGGAATTGACAGTTCCACCGGATATCTACGTGTTTCTTCCAGCTTCTCACTCTTAGCTTCAACGGTTGCCGATATGACGTCATGAATCCTTCTCCATGTGTAGACCGATTGAACACATGGAGAAGGACCACCACATCACAAGCGCTCACACCAACCTTTTCGTGCAGCTGGATGCCTTCTAGTGGCGGGGTTCATGGCAGCACTGACATGCCGCACATGTTTTCCTTTCCAGGCGCGTTTGCTGCTTGGCTGCGAAGTGGATGAAGTTCAGGAATCTGAGCCGCGCATAAAGTTAACTTGTGTCGCGCAGTGACCTTTTCGTCGATGTGCTGTTCGATTCATCTGCAGGAAGCGCATGAAAGTTCGGTGAACGCCGGACCGTATAATCCAGCTCGACTGCATACAAACAGCGTCGGAAAACACACGTAACCCTAATTCCGAGAATATCGTGAATTCTCAACCAGTAGATCTGACACCCTGAAGTGATCGCAGAGGCTACAACCCCGAAACTCCTCGTCAGCCCTTGGCTTATAATTATAGCCAGTGACTAAGAGAAAATGGAGCAGACAAGCGACGCATAGCGACGCACAACAAGGTTTCGTGCTTCAGGATTCAGGAGGTCTAAATACTTGGTCTGAGCGCACGAGTCGCTTACTCACTAGATTGTGGTCGAGTGTCCGTCCTTTGGGCGTCTGGTCCGGTTGCAAAAACAGGTTCGGTATAGACCTTTCAGTTGAGGGGTCGCACGGCGTCGAAAGCTGAGATCTTTTCCTGTCGGCTTTTTTGTTTCCAAACGCGCGCGAGGGTTGCTGTTTTGTACAGGGGACCATAATATAGCACCATAAATAGTAGGATCCTTATTATAAGGACCCCAAAATAAGGTACGCCTAGTTTTCGGAACAGTTTAGGGGGCAACACGGGTGCAAGCACGGATGTGCGGCGCCAATGGCTCTCAGGCCCAATCCATTTTTCGACCGGGTTCCTCCTCTGTCTTTCTGGATGACTATGTGGACATCTTTGCGGCCTTGGCCCAAGGGCTCTGCAGAGCGGCAGGATTTTCCGAGAACGCCGAATCCTCTCGCCCCTCCGAGGTTTTGGGACTCCTCGCTGATAAGGAGGCTCAGGGATCTGACCTTCGTCCGCCCCTCAAGTTTAATGCCTCACCGTTCACAGGCTTCTTTTTGCGAAACGGGGCTTAGGGCTTGGCGGTTTCAGGGTTTACTCGGTTTGAGTAGCTGCGGGTTTAGCGCATAATTTAGGGCTGAGGGAGTTGAGGTTGAGGCGGAACTTGGATGTCACGGCTGCCTGTGTCCATGTACAATATGCGCACACACACAGACACACATATCTTGTAGTCACATGCAAGTCTAAAAAAGATCGAGTCTTCTGTGCCTATGGTTCAGGACAGTAATGTCGGTTCGAAGGGTTTGCTGGCCCTTTTGAACTGCCCGCGAGATTCGCAAGTTCAGGGGTCCAGACCGAATAAACTGCAAGCACGACTGTCTTGCTCCGCGCAGGCGGGTATCCGATTGCCTCCTTTTAACAATAAGCTGCAACTTCTTATGGTTAGTCCGTAAGGCACCAGGAATCGATCGGAAAAGTTATAGCGGCTAGTCCTGAGTTCTCGTGACCTCCTTCGCGTGCGCAGGCTACATGTCCGGAAGTTTGAGTAAGTACTGCAAGATAGGCCTTATTGCAAAGTGCAGAGTTTGCAGGCCGTGCATGAGTGACATGTTTTGGGCACCGGGCCCGTGGCATGTTCTAACTACTAGTACCCAGTGCATGAGATCAACAACCAAACTCGCAGATAACTCCCTTGACCGGAATGTCCATGCTATATAGCCGTTTTGGCTTGTTGTGAGGCTGCGCGACTGTTTTGGGGGTTGTGTTCGTGCCTACAGGAGCTCTTACACCCATTTAGCTGAACCTGGAGCTCTAGCCAGCATATCAACAGAAGCGTCTGCAAAGTCATTCGGCATATCAGTGAAAGTAGTTTGGCAGTGGCATGTAGGCCGAACACTTCGACTCGCACAGCTGCCCGGGTTTGCAGGAAGCAGAGCGAAGTGACCCAGTAGCAGTGTTCGGACTCCCTGTGCTTCAGGCCCCGAAATCCGTTGGTTGAAACAGGCTCCCCACTACGGGACCTTTGAACCAAAACCTGAACCTGCGCTAACGACCCGCCAGAGCGGTGTGACTGTCAAAACTCTCCATTCTGGTGAGTGGCCACTGGCCGTCACAAGGCTGACTAGACGGATATTACTGCCACTTCCGTACGTGACTCCGGGCATGCCATGGGTCCATGACCTACTCCTACTAATTACTATTACAACTCATGCTACCATTGCTGCTGCTGGCGGTGGTGCTGCTCTTGCTACCACTACTACGACGACTACTCGCAGTAAGTCGACTACAACTACAACTACCAAAACGGTTGCCACTGCGACGACGACGACGACGACGACTACTACTACTACTACTACTACTATACAAATAGCGACCTCGACTGCGACTGCCACTAGGACGCCGACGACGGCGAATAAACTAGTAGTAAGTATTATTAAGATTGCAACATGAGTACTAGTTTTTGACCATAACACTCACACGAATAATCCATCGTAACAGCAATTCGAGCCGTTGATTGTTTTGCAAGTCTTGGTAATCCAGGCTGGTTTCTGGCAATCTTGGTCATCTTGCATTTCGGGTGCCCAGATGATCTAACACCTTGGTAATTTTGGTCGGCAAGGGGGGTGAGAAGATGACTGGTCGCTTTGCCAGTCTTGTAATCTTGGAACCTTGGTTTGGGGCATTGGCTAAGCCGGGGGCGAACGCATGGTAAGATTGCAATCTTGGGTTGTTGGTACCACTTGCACTACCTGGCGCCTCCTATGCACCACACGAAGAGTGGCACGCAAGTGGTGCAGGCGGTATGTAAAACCAAGATTGCAAGATTACCGCCTTGCCGCCCCCGATTACCAATATGACCTGTCAATCTTGCCTCACCGCATCGTCTGGGACAAACCAAAATGCAAAGCGTTGACCAGCAATCTTGCCCCCGTTGGGGCTTTGAATTTGCGGGCACGCAGTGCTGACACGAAAAAGCAAGAATACTAATGCTCATACTAGATACTGGTGTTTATACTAGCACTTCTTTCAAAGACTGAGGACGGCTACGACCAGCTGTCGCTAATGCTGCCACCACCACCGCCGCCGCCACCATCACTACCACCAGCACCACCAAGAACAATCACGACCACGACCTTTATTGATTATCACTGCCACTACCACTGCGTCGACGACTACTGCTCCTACAACTACTGCTCGTACTGGTCTTAGCGTTGCTTTTTCAGGCTTTGTTGGGATGACACTGTTCGTCAAAGAAGCCCGTAACCCAACACTAGACAAAAGTGCATCAAGCACCGGCTATACCTTGGCAACTGAGCATCTCGCTTCCGCCACAAGGGCGGTCACAAAAAGGCGATTTACTTTTCAGCCGGGGTGCGGCTGCGGTTGTTAGCCATTTCAATTCGAGACCTTCCCACCCATCCAAGCTACCACCTCACGCACCAAAGCACAGCAGAACGAACACCCTGGACCTTCTGCAACAGCTGCCTTTCGGAGGCGGCATGGTTCTCCGTGTCAATTTCCATGAAATGGTGTAGTAGTATTGTACGAACCCCTTTGCATGTAAAGTGTCACTTGCCCCGAAGCCCTTACCTTCATGACTTCTTCTGGTAATTCTAGCCGTACCTTGCCTTTCTTCACATACAGCTATAGTGATACTATAGTGAGTTTTCTTCCCGAAGCCCCGTTCCACTTCTCAATTCTCAACCCATTTTACATCCCTAGACCCTGGCTGAAACCCCACATAAACGCTAAATAATAATGGGCCCCAAAACCCTATTCTGATTATTAAGATTCCTAATATAGAACCCTACTACAGATCCCTTATAGACCTGTTTAAAGGGACCCTATTCTAATTATTAAGGCCCCCATATTGCATAAACCCTAAACTGATCTAACGGCAGCCCGGCTGGAGAAGCAACTGGGGCAGGGTCGGGAGGCCAGCAGCCACCGAAACGGTGTTTTGCGGATTCTAAGAAGGCTTAACGGCTAAAGTGGGGAGCTCCTTTCGGGGAGTATTTTTCATTGCCGTGTTGTAACAAAGCCGGGGGGTACCAAACTCTGGGATTGAAGGTTTCAGGTTTGGACGTGTAGGTCAGCTTTGACTCCTAAGACCTGTACTGGAGCCTTCAAGCCTAAATCCTAAGACTTGTTTTTCTTGAAGGCTTTCAGAGAGAGTTGCTTGGGACCCGAACCCCGGAACCTGGTGTTTCAAAGAAACGTCTTAAACTCATTGAGCCCTGCGCGCGAACAGCTCGAGCTGGCTTTCCGATCTAGCTTATCATCCCGGGCTCGGCCCAGAGAACGAAAAACCGTCGGTGCGCTGGTGGTTCACAAAGAGCTCCTAACAGTCCCTAACAGCATCAGGGTTTCGGAAAAAGGCTTATGCGGGGTTCAAGATGGGTTCTACTTTGCGAGCAATCGATTCCACATTCTCGTACTTTATCCGTGTACAGCTCTCCTTTCATCACAGTTCTAGCATGTCCCTCTGCACCCATACAACCATGAAAGCTCTCCCCCTGCTGAAACCGTTTGCCTTTCAAAAAGCCGGTCTGAGGCTGCCGTAGAAACCCTTTACTGAGGCCTTAAGAAGTACATACACGTATGTATGTGTTTACATATTATATATATATATGTGGAGAGACAGGAGCACCCTTTAAGTTAAGGCTTAAGTATAGGCAGGTATATAGGTATATGGACACTTAGGCGTAGATTTAGAGCCTCAAGCACCTGTCAAGCTAACGACACATCTCTGTGCCGCAGCCTGCCTTGACCTGCGGCTGAGCTGTCACTGTCACTCTGAACCTGTCGGGCGGAAAGCAGAATTTGGATGAATTCGGGCAGTTGTTTGAAGGACTTGGTTTTAGGAGTTCAGGGGGTTGAGACGTAACTTCCCGTATGAACCGGAACAAAGAGAAGTATTGATATCATCCAAGGTCTTGTTCTTGTTCGCGACACGAGGGCGCCGACTCCGCTAATCGTTTAGGATATGTCGGAGTCACAGATGGAAGGTGCGATATAGCAGATCCTGAAGGAGCTATCACTCTACTCACGCAGGATGTCTCGTGTACTGGAACCCAGCAGCTTGCACAAATCAGCGTCAGATTCTGTAGCCGAGCATGACTTTGTCTTAAGTAAACAAATATATGCTCAAGATTTGGTGTCATATTATTCTGCTCAGAACCTATGTTGGGGAGAGGATTTGAGCTGGGCTTCTTGTTTTGGTCTGGGCTCGGTGGCCCAGGACCCAAGCGTGCTCGCAGAAGTTTGTTGAGCGTCCCAAGACAAACCGCGGCCTAGAGAAATATGAATGTCGTCATGAAGCTTAAACGGCAGGGCGGGTAGAGCCTGAGCCCAGGAAATTCAACCAAACTTGAGGGTTTAGGGATGGTTTCGGGGTGTCAGGGACCGGAGCTAGACATCGACTTCGGTGTTCGTAAAATCCCGACCCGAAGATCTCAAGCAATATAGGGGTCGTACTAATTACCTTTCTTTTCTGGGCGGGTTCCTTATTATAAACATTGTATCATCTACCCCCCCCAAACCCTATTCTAGTTATTTAGGTCCGAAGATCCCAAGTACAGCTCAGCGGCTTTTAACCGTCGGGCCGCCAAGACGGCTGCTCAGAAGTGCCGGAAGTCCCGGGTCGAGGGCTAAATCACCCAGAGAAGCTGACCCTTATCGAGACGAATGTATGGGCCTTTATAATATTTTTCTATACTATTTTGGGGTTCCTCCATGATATTTATAGTCTGTAATAAAAGTTACATAAAGCATTTTGGGCCCCAAACCCTATTCTAACTATGAAGGCTTCTATGTTACCAGCCCTACACCAACCACGCCCTACACCCCCTTAAGCCCGAAAGCTGCAAGTCCCTGAATCGGTAGCTCGTAACCTCACACCCTCTGAATCCCAAGACCCGAAACCCCGACAAATTCAAATCCCCGAACTCGAAGCCTGAAGCCTCGCGCCCCTTGGAAACCAAGCTTGCGACTCCCAAGCCCCACCAAGCCCACGCAGCCGCATCATTGGCAGAGGGCTCTGGTGCCTTTTGGATTTACCAATCAGAATATTGCCTTTTCCGTCCCTCTACAACTACAGTCTTATTTTCCAACCGTCAAGGCCCTTATATTGCACTTAATTATAAAGCCTTGTACAACTGTATAATTTTAAGAAACACTTGACCCTACACAACCCCCGTTGTCAAGCCCGCTGGAGAACTTTAGCCCCGGCCTGGTCTCCGACACGCGCGGTGGACCAGACGCCAGCCTTCGCCGACTGGGCGACGGCATAAAGCGGCGACCCGGTCTCAAGTTTATGGGACTGGTCGGGAGTTCAGGTTTGGGGCCTTGAGTGGAGGTCAAGGGTTTTTTTGGGGGGTTAGTGTTTAGGAGCTACTTCAGCAAGGAGACCCGGTCGCAACAGCGGGGTTTACGGGGTTTGGATAAAAAAGCAGATGTTGAAAAGATTTCGGGGTTGGACTCGAGAAGCGAACGTGTTATCTGAATGCACTGATTAAGATTCAGGCGCTCCGTGCTTACAAGGCTAGTCCGTGAGACCAAAGAAAGCGAGAGGGAGAGAGAGAGGGAGAGAAACAAAAACAACGAGGGAGGGGAGGGTCTACTGGGCCTACAGAACGGTCAAAGTTTTGAGGAAGCATTCAAGTAGGTAGTTAGACTATCAAAGATATCTCTATATAGAGTACTTACAACATCGCTTACGGCTTGACCTGCTAAACTCAAGCCTGCCTTGAAGTGGGACGTTCGAATCTGAATGTCTTAGGGCTTTGGAGATTTAGGGTGTAGTGTTTTGGGAGAAGGACTTTGAGCCTCATTACAAGGGAGAAGGAATTAGGAGTGTTGGGTTTCAGGTTCATGGGTCCGTCTTGTAGGTTGTTGAAGGTGCAAGGCTCTTTGGACTTGGGTGTCATGGGCACATAGGCGGTTTGTGGGTTTGTGCTTGATGGCGGGTCCTTGAGTTCTTGCAACATGACGACGCATGTTATTCATCAGTCTATGTACCAGTGTTCGATCATTGTGTCTAAACCCTACTTGAACGCTAAGAAACCTGCGTGGTGTCGTCATCGGGCGCATTCGTATTCACCAAAGCATGCTTCCTCGCTTGTTCGTCGCGTCTGCAGTGTCGGTTTCAGCCTCCTGCTCGTTCTTTCTCTTGGTCCTCTGCCCTCGCGATCCAAACTCGTGCACTCGCTGGTGCGATGACGTCGTGTATTGTTGCTCTTTTTTTTGGGAGGGGGGTCTAAGGTAAGCGGGTAAGCCCTAAACCTCCGGCTGTCTGAGGTTTAAGGCAAGCGTTTGTAAACCTCCACTAACCTCTTGCTGCGCCAGGCGATGATTCAGCTGCTGTCCCTGGCTTCGGCGAACTCCGCCGAAGCAAGGCCTTCTCAAGCCAATGAACAAAATAATGCATACATACATATACGTTAATATACATATACATATATATATATATATATATACATATATATATATATATATGTATGTACTCATGTGTTTGTCTTGAATGCGTCATAAAGTAACACGTAAATACATAAAGAATACGCAGATACATGCAGATGCAAATAGAAGACAAATAATTACACATACGTATATATATATATATATATATATGCATCTACCAACACTATTTGTATCCATATCTACATAACATATATACATATACATATATATGTATATAGAGCCATATACCGATGGCCCTGAGCCTTATAAAGCCCAAAGCCCGGAACTCCATGGTGTTCAGGGCCAGATCACAGCAACGCCGGCCTTCGGCCAGCACGGCGCTGCGAAGCCTCTCCAAAAGCTTCACCCGGCGTTCATTCCGGGCAACTCGGTTATGAGAAAATAAAACCATAGCACTATAGGCTCACGGCAGCGCTTTGGTTGCCTTACCGAGCCTGGCCAAAGGAGCCGGGCGCAGTGCTCCCGGATAAGGTCTGCCGAGGTATTGAGACTTTACATGCCCTCGCGCGATTCCTTTAAGCTATGCGTTGAACATATTTCGAGTGCAGGACAGCTCGTGCTGCGAATTCCCAATAAACCAGGCATCTTCTCTCTGATGCCGTAGCAAAGAGTAGTAGTAGTAGTAGTAGTAGTAGTAGTAGTAGTAGTAGTAGTAGTAGTAGTAGTAGTAGTAGTAGTAGTAGTAGTAGTAGTAGTAGTAGTGGTTCACCAGGTGCACTTCTGCATGGACTTTATGCGATCCTGACACGTTTCTGCAGCAAGCAATCTCTTCAAGCGTGCCGAGGAAAATTTGCACGGATCCAGCACCAACAATGCTGCGGCACGGATCCCAGGGTTAAGAGTGTGGCCGCTGGCTCCATCTGAATACTGGTCTTCGCTTCCCGCTTCCTTTATACAGCAGTGTTGAGTGATGTTGAGTGGTTGATGCTGTCCTCAGAACATCCCGCATAGTCCCGCCCCGCCACCAAGCAGCTTGGATACCGAACAGATGTCTTGTGCGCAAGTACTGTCTTGCGTCGGGCTGAGCATTGCTTCCTGAGGTGTCCGCCAGCTTCGATCGGCTGGACTGGCCTTCCGTTATGCGTTCGGTGTTTTTCTGGTGCACAAGCCAGTCGTCTGCCCCGTGAGTCCAGGCTAAACCTGACGCCCAGATATGCTGTCAAAAAGGAACCCTAAACCCTAAACCCCCTCATATGCCTCGCCTGGATTGTCCGAGTGTGAGCGCCGAAACCCCGGGGAAGACCGGAAAAGGCTGAGAGGAGAGTCTCCTTGACAGGACCTACCGCAACATCTGAAATGTGCCTCGACTGATTCCACGTGACCCGGGTGGTAGCATCCCGCAGAAATATAGGTAGCATAGCAAGTATTTATCGAAATAAAGGTTATAAATATGCTGCAACATGGTACCATATGCGCAGTTTTGGACATTGCGATCAACTACAGACAAATTTCAGTTTTAGCGGCTTCGGGTATAATTTGTCCTAGGAAATCCCGCAGCTTGTGTGTCTAACCTCTTCCTGGGGATCTAAGAACCTACTGGTTTAGGGGTGGGGTCAAAACCTACTACAATTTTTTAGGGTTTGGGAATACAGGTTAGCCTTAACTTACCGCCCGTACATTCTCCATCCCTGCAGGACTTGCCGCTGACAGAAGCAGGGATGTTGGGGGATTGGCAAAATGAGGGCTCCCAGCAGGCTTCAAATTTTACCGGTTGATACATGCATACACATACACAGACATACGGGGCCCATGTCGGGTCTATGCTGGCTTAGGGTTTGAGGTACATGATCATCTCGATGTGTGCTCGGCGTCGAAGATTGCAAAAGTGGAGGAAAGTATGTATGCAGCGATGTCAGCAACTTCTTCGGTGTTTGGAGGTTTGGAACACCTTCACTTTGGAAAGTCGCAAGTCAGCGAACTGTGTACCAGGTCAGGTACCGGCTTCGGTTGCCTTTTGCAAAAGGATTGTGCGAGTATTTAATTTGCCTGCATACTTAAGCCCGCGCTTCGTCCATCAAGTTCCGAGGGTCAAAACGTGTCGAGAACAACCCCACAACTGACCCCAGAAATGTAGCTCAGACCTGCAGGCCTGAAACCCTGTGATGCTGCTGATGGAGACAATCCCGCACTGTCCAGTACCATAGTTTGAGAATCTAGCAAAATTCCCTTAGCTGTTCTGTTCGTCGATTGAGGTTTACAGCTCATAGCGGCAGTGCGAAAATTCTACGAGGACCAGGAGGCTTCAGAGACAACGAGCATTCCGGTCTTCGGAGTTAAGGACCTGTGGCTGAAGGTGCAGCGTTTTTCGGCGTATATGTGCGGGTTCTTATGTTTCATCTATCTGGTTGCGCTTCATGTGTACGGTTGAGGGTTTATAGATGCCTGCAGGTTTGCGGGTGTACCTGCAAAAGCCCTTGCTGCTGATTCTCAGATGCAGCTCTGGGAGCTTTGCTTTCCGACATTCAAACCATCTCCAACCTCAGACTTTGATCCACAGGGCTAGGCCCACACGCCTTGAGCCTTCAAGTAATCCAATCTATTGGCTCTCTCCCTCTCTCTCTTTCTTAGTTTCTGTCTCTCCGAGGTCTATCTCTCTCACTCTCTGTTCAATACATACATAATTACACACACACACACATATATATATATATATATATATATATTAATATATATACTTATTTATATTTACACACACACACACACACGAAACTGTAACACCTGGAGGCTCCTCAAATCAGCCTCTGCAAGCTGGGCTCCACCAGCTCCATGGCTCTTCAGGGAGTGGAGCCTCTTGCCTCAGCAGCGGGCGGGATGCGGTTTTAAGGCTCATACGGTTTAGGGTTAAGGGTAGCGGCACTTATGCAGAGCCAGCTGAAAAAGGGTCTAGTATAGGTGGCCAAGAACTGCCGCGACCACCAGCATTTTTTCCCGGGGGGGCCCCAAGCCCTAGCTCCTGCAAACACACTGCAATTCGATCACTGCAGTAGGGGAGTTTCCCTGCAGGTACTCATTTTTGCGTCGAGGACGAAGTCTCAGGACTGTTCAACGAACACCTCTACGGTACCTAGTTCTGGCCTACTGCCTTCTCTGCCTATTGAACCCAGAGCCCTCAAACCCCAAACTGCAACCTTCAACCCAAAGTCCCTGTAAACTGTAAACCCAATCTCTGAGCCTTGAATGGATTAGATCGACCTCCGCCGAGGCCAGCCGAACCTTCGCAGGCCCTGCCCGTCGCTCGGCTCAGCTTGCGGGCAACGCGTATTGCATGGCTTCCAATAATAAGGACTTTTTAATCGAAGTGTAGGGAAGGTTTTTTGAAAAGGCCGCGGCGAGCCTGTGTAATTCACAGGAATGCTAGGGGCTGATGGGGTGTAGGGCTAAGGGGCTCGAGCTTCAGTGTTTCGGAGTCGCTGGCTGACACTCGCAGCCCAGCTGCAAGAAGGGCTTAGGCTGTAAAGCCTGAAGCACAACACAATACACGGAGACTAGAGCAGTTAGCAAAAGTATCCTTTTATGGCTCTTAGTATTTCACCATAATCGCAGTTACTCAACATTCCGAGTCTAAGTTAAGTCCTTGTAAAAAAACGCTCCCCTTCAACCCTGTGCTACTGCCTAGGGTTCAAACGTGGCCGTTCCTTGAGCTTCGGGAGTCGAACCTACATCCTGAACCTGAACTTCGAGGGCTCCAGTAGAGGTTCACAATTCTTGTGGATATGCAGGCCCTAAACCCTAAACCCTATGGAGTAGGATCCTGAACGGGATACAGTCTCTTGGAGTACAGTTAGTTTACGTGTTGCAATTGCTATGTTTAGTGAAATCAAATCATGACTCCTGCCGTTAGAATAATGTCTCACTCAGCAGACCTCCGAACCATATGCCTCGCCTGGATTGTCCGAGTGTGAGCGCCGAAACCCCTAAACCCGAAATCTAGAGCCAGGGGCTTCTTCAAGGCAAAATGGCCGAGCCTCCAAACTTGAAGCTCGTAGCCACCGCCACCCAAACATAGCGAAGGATCTGGAAATCTTAGATCACTCTTTAAGGGTTCCTCCGCAGAGTAGCGCGGTGGTGTGTTAGGCCGCAAACACTCTACTCTGAGAATCCCTCAATATTTTAAATAAAGCCCAGCATGGCCATGCAATAGATCTGCGTCATCTGCTTGCGGCTACTTAGGTCTGGGAGCTTCTTGGGCGGGTTGTTGGCAAGCTGTACTGAGGTCAGCAAAAATCCTATCCAAAGCTCTGGCCCCTGAAACCGTAAGTCGAAACCTGGGCCCCCATCGCTGAAACTGACACTCCCAGGGTTTCTGCAGGGTTCTACAAGGATTGTTCCTGCAGGAAAGATGCAGTATGTTCGAGGAGTGGCATGGGAATTCCGATTCCCGGCATGCCATCCAACCGCCTCGGCCCCAAAAAAGCCAAGCCGTGCGAAGAGAGAAACGACAAAGGATGTTCTACGGGAGCAGCTCGAGGAGGAGTGCCCCCACATGCAGCAAGCGGAGACTTCAGGGCTTTTTGTTTGGGGTTTAGTGCATAAAACTCCGGGGTGTGAAATTGCAACGGCTTGCGCACCTTCTTGGTTGGAGTTTTTTGAGTATTGAGCTGGGAAAGTTCAGCGAGGGATCGACTGGGTGTGGGTGATGCCGGTCTGGCCGTTTGTCGATCGCGCTGACGAAGCGGCAGCCACCTGGACGACACAGTTGTGAACAATCAATATCAAACCTTGTGCAAGCTGCTGCTAGGCCCCGAGCCTTTGCAAAATTGAGATCCATGCCCTCTTAAGTGCAATGCTGGTGTCCCGAATTCTGCAGCGCCCGTGGGCTGAGGTATGAAGACCTTGTCCCGTACAAGGGCAGATATTTGACGGCAAGGCCTCATCTCAGAGCTCAGAGATCAGGGCCTGTCGTCCTGTACCTGGCTCCGGATTCGTATCACGGGGAAAGACTAGGGGTTCGCAGGTAGGTAGGCATTGGCACAGAGCTTGACTGCATGAACGATTGCAGCGGGTGTTTGCATGTGTTCCGTCGCCGTACCTTTTCCAGTCATAAGCGATACAAAAGAGGCCTTTTGACGGCCGAGCACGAAGCTGCTCGGCCACGGCAAGCCATGCCGAAGTGTGCTGCTTTGCTATTACTCGTGGAGGTTGCGACATCCAGCCTGCAGCTGTCAGAGGAGACTTTGAAATTCCTAGACTGCCAGCCAGGGACCGAAAGATGTGAGGCCGAGGCTGGCAACTTGCATTTGCTGCAATACCGGGGCCGCCGCGTGCCCGCCGACCCCTCGCCCGACGAGGTCCCGGCAGCACCGGCGAAGATCCCGATGAAGGGGGTCAGCTACGGCCCATCGCCCTTCACTTCGGCTCAGCGGAACAAGCACCAGGACTACTTCTGTGATGCGGCGAAGCCGCTTTGGGGAGACAATGGCCGTGGTGACTTAAGCATCATCCGGAGCTTAGGAGCTAACACCGTCCGGCTCTATGGCAACGACCCAGAGTTGCATCATGCCGGCTTCCTGGACCATGCAAGAAGCTTAGGCTTGGATGTGGTGCCAGGGATGGGAGACAAGGCACGGAGCTCGAAAAAGCACATGGGAGCAGGTTGAAGTTGCAGTGTTCCTCGTGGTCTTGGGCATTTAGGGCGTGGAGTTAAGCGCACCTTGGTCCCTGATAAAGGCCTTTGAGACAGTGCAGTGCAAGGGCGGCAACTTCTCGTGCTCAGAAGGCGTAGTGAGTGCCTACAAGAAGAACTTGGAGAATGGCTTCCTCCTTGCCAATAGATGCTCGGGCAGGGTTTTCTGCACATTTTGGTATTTCCCCGGACTGACTTCAAAGACCAACCACGGACACTTCCACTTTGCCTCAATTGCCGTTTGTTTTCGGATCCACTTTGGCAGGAAGGCACCCCAAAAACATCTAAAGCTGCATCACCTGGCGACACCACAAACGCACATGACTGAGAGACGCTAGTGTCTGTGTTGCAAAGCATTGCAAACCTTGGACCTTTCCGTCAGCCGAGGAAGCTATCACCCAGCCATCAAGTACTTCATCGTTGTGAACGAACCCGAGCTCAAGCTTCCGAGCCTCAATGAGCCGCGGAAGTTCGCCAAAGCCATAGTAACCGCCATCGACACTCAGAAATACTTTAATGGTCTTCATAAAGAGGTGTGCCAGATCCAAGGTTGATGATGAATAAGTGCTTGCACTGTAGGTCTTGAGCGTATGCTTACCGAGTTGTTGCGGCCGATGGGGCCGCGAGGAAGGTGCAGCGACGACGGATTCACGGATGTCGCTGGACCCAGCAACGGCCGCAACGTACTTCAAAGCGTTGCGATCATCCTGCAGCTAAAACCTACAGCCTTAACCAAAAACACGAGCAGCTGTAGGCAATTGACCTTTAACCCTCGACCCCAAAGGCATCATGAAAAACCAAAGCCCTGAGCCCCAAACCCCTAGACCCAAAAAACTCCAGGTTCTCGAGTAGTCTGAGTAATACCCTTTGGCCCCTTTTACTTTGAGGTCTCCTTATTAAATAACTGCATAGTAAGAAAAAGGGGACCCTCTACGGGGAGGAACCTTGAACTCTAAACATCCTTAGGAGGGGAAAAATCCTGCGATTCCTTGGGGGTTCTCCAAGGATGGCGTGCTGACGGCGGAGGAGGAGATGGGTGTCGTCGGGCCCAAGCCGAATTTGACAGCCCCTGGCTGTGATCAGGCCATAGGTTGGGGTTTTGAGGTGTTGGGTTTTGGGTGTGGTTTGGGGTTTGGGGGTTGGTTAGGGCATTTCAATCAAGCCCAGAGGGGGTTTGGAACATGGGGTTTGAGTCAGGATGTTGGTTCGGGACTCCTGCATCAATGTGAGGGCTCTTGAGGTTTATGCTTTAAGTTTTATCATGGTTCTGGCCGGCTTAAGGTTTATAGGGTGCGACAGGTGACTGAGTCCGTGGGACAGAGAGAGAGAGAGAGAGATCCAAAGATACCAACAAGTGTCTATAGAACGGTATGATTCGCATGGATTAAATACGATTGGCCACAACGACCCCATTAGGGAATCCCATGCCCATCAGGCTCCATTGTGAAAGCCCTTGCAGTTCTAGCGGCAGAATATTCGCATCGTTTCCCTACTGACTGGTGTGCTGAAACACCAGGCCACACAAGCCAAACTGATAGCATGCAGCGAGAGTCATGAATGATTTCCATCAGTTATGGCACGGGTCTGCCACCGGAAAGAAGAACACAGAATACCAACAGCGACACAGAGAATAAACGTGGCGTCTCAACCCAGGTAACCTTTTCATTCGCGTCTTGCAAACGCTGTGCGGAATTCGGAGACCGTCCCGGCTTGGGCCAGCTGTGGACTCTCAGACACGCGCTGTTGCATCCGGATAGGATGCTCGACTTGGTACAGAGTCAGAGGCTTCAGGATGTGGGAGTTTCCGAAAATAGGGTACCCTAAGATAGTACCCTTTATAGTAGGATCCTTATTATAAGGACCCCAAAATAAGGTACCCTAATTTTCGGAAACTCCCATGTAGTGGGGTGTTCAGGACTCTTTTGCTTCGGTCTCGGAGCCGGGAAAAGACCTCACAAAGTATTCCGTGCCAGTGGGCTTGCCCAAAGGTCCATGCCCTTGAGCTGAGAGTCTCAGGTATGGCATTCAGGCGAAGCACAACCTGACGGACTTCTTCAACACGCGTTTCACCTACAGCTTCAACTCGGGCAATCCTTCCGCCGAAATCCAGGCACTGAATCTTCTGAAAAAAGTCGTCGTCTCTCTAGGGGCGGTTTTAGAATTGAAGAACAACCCGCAGTTCGAGCGCATTTCGGTTTGCATCCTTAGCCTCTCTTGGTGACCGTCGAGATGTTCTGAAGGAGCTCTTCCTGAAGTACTACGAGGAGATATTCCCCCACACGCCCATCTTCGTTGCGGAGTATCATAATCCAGGAAATCCCAACTTGCAGGGAGACTTGGAAGACATCTTGTCTGCTGCTGCGACTGGACTCTTGTTAAGTAGCTTTGTTCTGTTACCAGACCATACCAAAGAAATCGGTTATTTCTCGATACACTTTGTGTGAACATTTATGTTAGTTATAACTTTCTTGACAAGAACCCAGGCAAACTCCTCTCTGCTACTTGGAATCAGCTTTTTCGAGTTTCAGAACCGGTATGATCAAGCCGGCCACTTGGTCTGGGGAATGTTCGACCCGCAGAAGGACCCCCCCCCCCCCCGCACTATTCCCCTAATCCCCAAAGCTTGCACTTCGGGCTTTCAGGGTTTGCCTTGGTTGCATAGAAAAGCTTCCAGGAGAGGGAAGTTAGGGAGCCATTGGCAACCTGCCCTTGGAGGCTTTGTGGACTTGTTGAGCAAGTCCTGATCCGGGCTTAGGGTGTTGGGGTTTAGGTTTAGGTTTATAGGGTTACCCTAGGCTAATTGGGGGGCGATGTTAAAGAGTACACGTGAATGGACAGCCGATTCCTAAGGGCCTGCTGTTGCGATCTCTTGCGAAGCACTTGCTATATGAAGAGCATAAAAACTAATGCAAGTACGTACTTCCCCCAACGTTATTCTAGCAGCAGCATAAGGCCTCAGGCTTTGGGATTTCGGATTTTGGTCCTTCTAGGTTTTGCGCGTTTGGGATTTGGGCGTTCAGGGGTCCCAGCTGCAAAAAGGGTTTCGAATTCAGCGAGGGTCTCTTTGCAGTTCAAAGTGGTCGGTACTCTACTTCAGCTTCGTTCCTTCTTGCCAGGACTACCATCGACTGAGCATGTAATGTAAGGGCCTCATAATAATTACCTATCATACTATTTTGGGGGTTCCTTATTATAGTTGTAGTAAAATGGGCCCCAAAACCTGTTCTATCTGACAGAACAGGTATGGCCTCCTACCACGTTTTTCTCTCCCAACATTGCAGGATCCGGGCAGCAAGCATCGACTGAAGTTTGAAGAGTTCGAAGCTGCCGTCCCATGCCTCAGCCCCATCTTTGATGCTGGAGTTCGAACCATTGCCGAGCAGCTTACTGCGGCGTCCTGGATGCAGTTAAGCAATCTGGAAGGAGGGGCATGCTCCGGGACAGGTGGGAGGCTGTGAATCAGACCAGGCAAATCGTCCAGACACGCACAGTGCCAGATGCCTCTAGATTGGCGGTTTGACATTTTGGCGTACGCAGCACAGCGCTGCCTTGCAGATAATTGTGCCACGACCAGCAGTCCTGCAATGAAGTGCGGAGTGAACACAAGGACGAGTCGCGGTTATTGCCCTGTGCGTAAAAGCTTTCCTCGCCACAAATCGCGAAGGCCCTGTCAACCCGAACGGTTCCCGCACGCTCGTGTGAATAAATTCGAAGCAGCCCAGCACCTCCTTGAGTTTTGATTTCCGGAAGAGCCCCTTCAAACTCCTCAAACTCGTCACCCAAAGGCAACTGCAATCAATCTCTATACCAGCCTATAGTCTTGGAGAACTTAACCCACGAGACACCGCACCGAGACCGCCAAGAGCCCAGGAAAGCCGTCAGATTCTAGAAGCTTTAGTAAGCCAGTTCAGCCCAACACCCCGAAGCCCCAACACCACACTCCTAAAACACAAAACTGAACCCTAGCCCGAAGCCTTGAGCCCTAAGCCCTCTCAGTCAGCCATGCAACAGGGGCTCGTCCTCGCTAAGTGGAAGGTAAAGAGTTAGCCCTGCAGCCTGAACACCCATAACCCCGACCCATAGACCCCGAAACCCGGGCATACGGAGGACACCCTAAGCTGCAAACCGTGCATCCCAGCCACTCATCCTAAACCCCCCAACCGAAGTCTTGCGTACAATTTTACAACCTTTGCAAGGGAAAGACCCCCAGCCCCTAATGATCCCCTGAAGGCCTCAAATTCCCCGAAGCCCGAAACCCTAAACCCTATAAGGTCCGAGTGTGAGCGCCGAAACCCTATCCTATAAGCCTCTAAGGCCCCAAATTCCCCGAAGCCCAGGCGTACGGAGGACCTGGGATCACTCCCACGCGACTCTGCTTGCCCAGTCCGCAGGAGGTGGTCGTGAGCGAGCATGGCTTCCACCAGATGGCAGGGCTTTAAAATACAGGGCTTATAGGGTTTAGGGTTTGAGTGACTTGAGGGTTAAGAGTTTCAGGGGCTTTAGACTTTAGGGTTTGGAGGACTTGAGGGTTAAGAGTTTAAGGGCTTTTAGAGTTGAGGGGTAGTTTGGGGGGTGTTTACAGCTCAAGGCAGGGTTTAGGCATGTGGGGTGGGGGGGGTTTAAGTTTTGGTTTTGCGCGATTGTATATGAGTTTATGAAGGTTTTCAATAACTCCAGGGCCATTGAGGGGCCTCGGCTGAGAGTTGAGGGCTTCAGGATTTTGGGTGTTGAGGTTTCACTGAGCTCAGAAGCGCCAAATGGCTCGAATCCTGCGCTACCTGTAATGTATCCGAAGTTGCTTGCAGTATGGTAGATATTTCTTGCTGAACCCGTAAACCCCCAGGTGGGCTTGAACAATATCACAGCGATGCAGCAGTTCGTGAAGCGCGTCGTGGAGAAGTTAGGTGGCTTTGTCCCGTATGTCGTTCCCAAGGAGTTTGCTGAGTTGTTCCTGCATCCTCAGACAAGCTATAGCGACTTGGAGGCTATGTTGGTGGGGCATCCGCAGTGGGCCAGATGGGACATGTTCTCTGCATGCACGGTGGACCGCACTGCGCTGGAATCGACCCTGGGGGGCAAGATTGGCTACATTTGCGGGCAAGGCTATGCGGACTGCTCCAAGATTCCTGATGTTTGCAAGAAAGACGTTTGGGATACAGCTTCCTGGGTTTTCGGCTCCCATTTCAGGGAGTTCCTTTATGCCAGGGACGAGACACCAAAGCCGCTACGTCACTGCTACCTCGATGGGGCGGCACAGTTCGTAAGGTCAAGTATATGGAAGAAGTCGACCTTAAGGCACGAATGCGTTGTGCCGATGGGGTGGACCGACCCTAACAAAGTCTTCATCACACAGAATGGATTTTACCATATTTGGAGCGACCATGACCCAGTGGCTATGTCGATTTTCATCCAGCGGGCGGTCGAGCACACCGGTGGTAAGGCGCCTGGGCCTAGTTTGGCTTGACAGGATCGCACAGCTATGACTTTAACTTTAACCTAATGATGACTCAACTTTCAACTTCTTGTGCCTCGATTCACGAACCCTTATAGCATCTTTTCAATCAGCCCCTACAGAATCTCTGCCAGAAAAATAAGTGTCGCAGGTGCTCAGCCGCGTGCCCAGGCGCTTTGTGCGGCAAATGCTTGGTCTGGAAGCCAGCTTCAAGAGTCTGCAGGCAATTTGGATGTACCGGGATTTAGAGTTTAGGGTTAATTCGTGGGTTACGTAGGTTTATGCATTGAGTTCTATAGCATCGAGCCTTCAGCAACTTTTTTTGACTAGGATGTTTAAGGGTTGTGTGTAGGTAACTGAAGTTTATTGGCGCTTGGAGGGCTTGGGGTTACAGAGCCTTGAGGAAACTTGGCGTTGTCGGAGTTACATATAGGGTTTCTACCGGCTTTCTGTTAGATTTTGGTAGGGGTTTTATAGCGCCTTCATGCAGCTTGGGTTTGTTGGGTGTTACGCAGGATGTGTAGGGTGTCGGGTGAAGAGTATAGCCTTCAGGCAACATTCACAGTCTCCTCCATTCTGATTTGAAAGGGTTTCGTATTATGGCTTGTGTAGGGCTTCATAGCGATTTATAGCTGCAGGGCAACTTACTCCGAGTTTTGATGCTTAGGGTTCTCTGAATGGCGTTGTAGAAGTAGGTGGTTTAGCGGGTTGTTGCGAGTTTGAGAAGGTTCTGTTGTTTTTGCAACTTAAGTACTGGCTTGTGAAGTTGTTCCTACACGACTTCATACTGTAGTGGTTTCAGTAAGTATCACTTCGGTGTTTTATGTAGGGTTTGTATGGATGTGGGGTTTGAAAGGGCTGCTGCGCTTCGCGGGATGTTCGCGGGGGTGTAATACGGTTGTTGTGGTTTTCACGTGCTTACCTAGGTTGGTTTACTGCCAACTCCAACAGCCGAACCCTAAACTCGCAAGTATCAACAACCCAAAGCGTTCGATTTAAAGCCCTCGAGCCTTATAGAGCCCTTTAATGCCTGGCTTGCCCGCACGTGAGGCAAAGCTCGCTCGCCGACCAACTTGGGTTCCTCTGGCTGGTTGGAAATTGCTCATGTTTGTATATCTGTTGTATACATTTAGGTCGTTTATAAGGATCCTAGTACCCATTAGGGACCACAGCATCAATATTGCGGGGCTGTGCTTTTGGGGTTTGGCTGCACTTGGGTTGTGCAGAGCTTTAGTTACCTAAACCCCCAGAAGTCGGTAAAGTAATGTCCCAAAACCTAAAAACGGCCATTATTCTGCATAGTTTTGGGGTTCAGGTAGCTTTAACCCAAACGTCCCACCGCGCCCCGAAGCTGAAGCGAGTTGACCAATTAAGGCTTTTTGGCCTGCTGAGGCTGCTTCTTGGCCTGAAGTCGTCAGGCGTGCCAGGGTTTAGGAAGGGTTGTGGCTTTGGGTTTCAGGGACTTATTGGAGTTTAGTTTAGGGTCTACTTTAAAGCTTTTGGGTGGTTTGTATTTGTGCAGTTTTTGTATGGTTCCTGCGTCGCCTTCCCTTCTCATCCACTACTCAGGCATGCGTCCCCGACAAGGCCGCGAAAGCCCGTGATGTGGGCGCTGCCATCGGCGAGGTCTGCAGCAAGGCCAGAATTCGTGAAGACTGCCCTGACAGACTGCTGACACATTCTTCCGTCTGTTGTTGTGTTCAGGGTCGCAGCTGAGGTTGCCGAATTTGGTGTAGACTTTGTGCAGACCGCCTTCAGCCCTAAAAGTCCCAAGCCCTAACCTCGCATGCCAGAGTCCAATCCTCTTTAACCTGCGGAATTTGCCGTCGGGCTTGCCATGTCGGATCTACAAAATGTCTTCAGGTCTGGACACGAAGTCGTATGTCCCGTCCCTTATGGTACCTGCATCCTTACCTCAAGAGTTCTCTAGATGTAGAGTTTGGGCATTTCTTTCGTGTCGAAGTGTTGCAAGTCCGATAAAACAACAACAAGCGCAATGGGAAGTCTGACACTGTGCACAACAGCAAGAAGCAAAGACAATTCGAAGCTCTAACCCACGCACAAAGAGCAGGGCATCTTCGATTGCGGCGGGATCCCGGAGACGTGCAAGGGCAACGTGTGGGACACAGCGGCCTTCGCATTCGGATCCTACTACAAAGTGCCCTGGCACCCAAGGTACGCCAAAGGTCTCGGGTTCCGTGAGTTTCATCAAACCCGGTCGAAAAAGCGAAAGCCGCAAAAAACATGGAAAGCCCTACATAGCCAAGCAGGTTCATATCAAAGTTCAACACGCGGTTTCAACTGTTCTTCAGTACTTTTCAACCCTTCACGATCGAGAAGCAATGCTATCGTGTCATACGCCCAAGCAGCCCACAGAACCTACTCTTGTTGTGTTAACCCCTGCAGTAGACGTGAGTCGTTTCCAGGGGCGAAGAGTTTCAGGCTCCTCTCTTGAACGAGTGACTCAGAAAGAACCCTCGCGGTCTAAGGGTCGATGTAGCTATATAGACACCACCAACGTAATTATGTACTGCATGTAGCTGCGCGGACAGGTTTAGGGCTTGAGAACGATATATTCGATATTGCTCTCTTTCGGGTTTGGTGTGGCGCGAACTTGTCGGTATGCCGTAGCCAGCATCTACATGACCTTGGGCCCTTTCTCGGGGTTTTGCGCTCTTGTTGCAACTGGGTTAATTGTGCTGTACTCCTTCTGGCTGGGGTTCAGAGGGCCGCTTGCAGTCAATTACCGGGAGCTCCACATATGTTGTAAAAAGAAGATACGAGAAGTGCCTGCTGCCGGGACACCAAGCTTGCTGCTGGTGTTGAAGTGTAAAGACTTGTGCCCTACATCCTAAAACCTCCGAAGGCACCCCAAAGACCTTACTTGGTGGTTGGGGTTACTCACAATTAGGTAGAGCCCGAGCATGCCTAAGTAGCATACCTAGGGGACTGATAGCCGGGTTACAGTCACCAATATACTGGTAGGTTAAAGCCCTTTACATGTAATAAACTAGGCCCTACAGCTCCGAACCCTGGAATGCAGCAAATCCTGCCTGAAACTTCGAACCCACGTGTGGAAGCCTTAGGCCTTGCGCCAGCGCTCGGACAAAGCAGATCCGCTCTACGACTGTGCCTGCGTCCTTCTTGGGTACTCCTTTTCATGTTCAAAAGATATTGGGAGTGTTAATCAGGGTGCAGGGTAGGATATTTCGTGTAGTGTATTATCTAGGAGTTCGAGAACCTTTACATGTACCTATCTCGCATGGAATGATGCTTTGCAAGCTTGGGCATGTGATCCAGGTGAGTTCACTGGCAAGGGGGTCTTCGCAAGCCCCCAGTTGTACAGCACGTTCAATTTGACCAAATCGTGCATTGTCTCTGCACCGACGAGTGCTGACACCAATTACAACTAATCACCAGCCAGAGTGTGACGAGAAGCGTCGCAAGGAGACGCGATCGAAAAGCTGCTGGGTCGTTTACCTATCCTCGCACACATCTCTCTCAGTGGGTTCGTCATGATCTCTGCTCTAGACTCGTGACTAGAGTAGAAGATGTCTCCACTGCTGTCCATATTGTATTTTGGCATTCGGATCTAAACGAATACTTTTGTTGTCACTCATATTTCTCGATGATGTGTGCAGCTAGATGCTTACCAGGCTTCCGCCGAGTGACAGGAAGACAGGAGCACCATGGGTGGTTCGTCCCTCTGAATCCTTGTCCTCCTCCTCCGTCTTATCATCATCGTCACCACCGTCGTCGTGTTCAGCATCCTCACCCCGTCATCGTCCTCATCTCCATTCTCCTTAGCATCAACATCGCCCCACTTTATCATGACTACGTTCACCCTTTAAGGCTCAGGTTCGTGAGGAGCCTGACTACATCGGTCATGCTGGAATCCGGCATGTGGCTTTTGATGCTCAGCTTCTTTTTCCCGATTTCCTACTGAAACTTGAACGCCCACCGGATTTGGCACAGGGCGCTCCATTTCGCAATCTGGTTGGCGTCTACGAGCATCCCTGGCGAGGAGACGATCAACTACTGCGAGGAGTGGCCATGGGAGTTTGTCAAGACTACTGTAGGGAAACAAATTACTATACTATTTGGAGGTTGCTGAGTACAATTGTCGTATAATGGGCCCCAAAACCTGATTATTATTATGTTGATTATTATTACTATTATTATTATTATTATTGTTATTATTATTCTTTTCATTATTATGAAGGCCCTTTTTTTAGAGCAGGGTCCCAGCCTCTTACAATCTTGAAGTCTCAAGACCTCGAAGCCCGAAACCCTCAACCTTCGGGCTGAGAGAACCGAGGCATCAACCGGGATTTTAAAGTTTAGGGTTTAGGGTTTAAGGTTTAGGGTTTAGGGTTTAAGGTTTAGGGTTTAGGGTTTAAGGTTTAAGGTTTAGGGTTTAAGGTTTAGGGTTTAGGGTTTAAGGTTTAGGGTTTAGGGTTTAAGGTTTAGGGTTTAAGGTTCAGGGTTTAGGGTTTTAGGGCTTGTTCCGAGAACAGGTGCGACACATCCTGGCAGGATTCACACAAGCCTGTGCAACAAAGGGTGAGTTTTGATAGACCCAGTCACCCAGGAACCTACATATATCGAATAGAACAGAATGAATATACATATATATATATATATATATGAGTGGAGGAGCCGGGCCTTCTATGATACGCTGCGACAGGATTTCCCCAAGATGCAATAAATGAAGCTGCAATCGGTTTTGGGTTCGCTGTTTAGTGCTTGAAGAATCTTCAAGATGCGACAGGACGTCAAGATTCTGCTGCCGCCCGATTTGACTAGAAGCGCAGAAGTGCTGAGAAGGCTTTAGCTTGCAGCTTAGGGCTTAAGGGCCTACATTTACCCTGATACACCACAGCCGCAATGACCATGACGATGCTCCCTCGTACTACTACGACCACGGCGGCGACTACTATAACTCCTACTAGTACTTGCGAATGCACAGGCCGAGGTCTTTCTTGGATTGCCCGATTGGTCAGAGGTTACGCTGTTCAGTCAGCGCACGCCTTGCAGCAAGTTGTGCACAAGAGCGCCCAAAGTGGAGCCCCCCAATACACTGCAAAACATCGGCTTTGGGGTTCTCTTGGCCCAAGGAGCTTACAGGACCTCCGGTATGAGCGTTTGCCAGGCCCAGGGATTGCTACCCCAGAGCTTCGAGCCGTGTGCCCTTTAGGGTTTTCGGGTATCGGGCCCGGGAGACAGAAAGAGAGAGAGGGAGGGTTTCGGGCCCAGAAGCAAAAAGGGCCTTACCTAGGGATCGAAAAACCTGGTTTTTTGTAAGGAGTTGGAATGTTTTTGTTGGGATCGAGCTGCCATTTACTAAAACTAACGAGCATTGTGGATTACCAAGACAGGGAGGCCGAGGAAACTCACAAAACCCTGCCAAGGTGGGCCAAAGCCGAGCCCAGCTCTTGCGGAATCTACATGCGGAAGAATCAGGCACCGGAAGAATGGGAGACAGTATCTCCTCGCAGTGCCTCGTACCCTACAACCCTGGTCCAGTTTTGCTAGGGCTCCAACTTTGGGTGCTTTAGCTTCGACCCCCTCAACTACCCTGGCGGATAGGGATATCATGAAAACTCTTGGAACCTAAGAAGCCCCTCGCGATGGGGGGATCTCAGCTGCGAGGATTTAGGGTCTTTGCCGGAGTTGGCTTTCTTTTTGGGCTTGGACACGGGTCCATGTACATGTACAGATATGTAACATATACTTACTTTATTTAGCCCTGCGATGACTTTAGGGCTAATGCATATGCTACTACTGCACATCCACATCCCTCAGGATAGCATGTTGCTTGAAGGGCCGATAGTATAGAGCACCCTCACACTCGCTGTGTCGATAGGTTTAGAGCTTGGGGGCCTGAGGGTGGTGGGCTGAGGGTGGGTTTCGAGGATGCGTTTCAAGAACTCATCCCGTTAAGTTGCTGTCCGAGGGAGGTACTCCACTGCTAGAAGCTTGAATTCTTCGATCCTGAATTCCGTCTTCGTAAGTTCATCACGAAGACGGCCCAAGAAAGCCTCAAGCCCATTAAAGGCTCATACTCTGTCAGCCGGGTGGGTGGGAAACATGAAACCCTAGCCCCTAGGCCTAAACCCTAGACCCAACAAGTCCAGAGACTGACCGATGCCGCCCTTTTTTGGATGATAGGCCGTGCGGCTCCCCGCGCTCCACATCGCAGCGGGCCTAGGCCGAACACCCGTTTGGGGGATTTAAGGTTGGGTTTAGGGTTTAAGGTTCAGGGGTTTTGCTGCGAGTGCCTGGGAGACGAAGAGAGGGTTTTGGGCCGGGCTTCCGGCATCTCGGGTCTGTCGGGTTACTGCGTTTAGGATGTGTCTGGCTCCCGAGATTTGGGATTTGCAACAGTCGTGTAGTTTAGGGCTCAGGGTATTTAAGGATTCCGAGTCTTTTTAATTTGATGCAATTTGGAGTTTTGGGCTTCACGGCCCGGTTCCGCCATGGACGAGAAAAGACTTCACCGGGGGCTTCGAATCCCGAAACTGATTGGGGGATGCAAGGGGTGAAGGGTTGAGGATCGCAGGTTCAGGGTTCGGGATTTAAGGGTTGAGGCTTGTTGGGGTTTAGGTGAGAGTTCGGGTTTCAGGTTAGAAGGATGGGGTTTGGATCGCGGATCGCCGCCATGCCCTTGCAGCCGAAGCGAAAGATTCCTCGATTCACCCTTCGCGTGGAAGGTTTGCTCCCAACGATGCCGTCATATTCGGAGACCATTCGTTTATATACACCTACTACGGAAATCCTTAGTAAACTACGGAAATCCGTAGTAAAGCACGGAAATCCTTAGCATGGGATCCTGCATTGCTGGATGTCTGGGAAGGTGTCATCGAAGCTATGGCAGCCTTGCTGGATGAGCAACAGGGCTTGAATAGCTGCCTCAAGTGCCGAAGACTCGAGGTTCAGGTACAGCACCGTGGCGCCGTTTTGTAGGTTTTGCTGGGGTCTACTACAGCGTTGTATCGAGTCCACGTACCTACATAATGTGCTTTGGCCTTCAGGTACTTGTATAGCTAGGGACTTCTTTGCGGATCGTGGTCGCGCAAAACGTACACTGTGGACCCTGACATTATAGCTTTTCATGGCGATTTGGGAGTTGGGGTCTCGCAGATGGTATAGAGGTTGTTGATGCTCCCTAAACCCTAAACCGGAAATTAAACCCTAATTAAATCCCTAATTATACCCTAAACCCCGGCTGCAAACTGCCTGAGCCCAGCTCCGAAGCACGCCCCTCAAGCCATGTTGCGATCGAGCAATGTCAGTTTCTGGAAGTCGCAGACGGACTGCAAGGTTTCCCGTGGAGAGGGTCCCGGATGAGATAGACAGATATTGCTGCTTGGCGCGACATGTATCATTTCGAAGAGTTGATTCCCCGAACTTATATGGTTCTTTACTTTGGGGTCATAATAAGAAGGATCCTACTATTAAGGGTGCTAGATTAGGTTCCCCTTTTTCTCGGAAACCTTCAGTTGGGGGTAGAGGCAAACCGGCCGGGGATCTCTCGCCTTGACGCCTTGAACCGGCTTCCTTTGGACGTGTGCGCAAAAACCTGGCTAAAGTAAGGGCGAGTGTAGGTAGACTTCCCTTGAACTTGCCCAGCGGTTCTTGTGCCCTGCATGAAAATAGAGCTATCAAACCCAAGGCCTAAGCTACGGGTACGGTTTGTGTCAAGTTCATAATGCGCTTCCAACAGATCCCGTCTTGACTGGGGAAAGTCGGGGGGGAGTCTGATCTTGTTCTTGAAGGAATCCGTCACAAAGACTTGATCATAGAGCATTGGTTGCCCTCCACGATACCGAAGTTCAACACGTGCTTTCCATACAAAGGCTTCGCTGTGCCAGGAGCCCCACAAGAGGCCTTGCAACACACCTAAGGACTGGGAGCCAGAATAGACTGCGGGCTTATAGAATCTATGATCGGGTTAGTTTACACTAGGGCGCCTCCGGATTTATGATATGATTCATACTCGAAATTACAGGCTTTACGCTACTTGTTGCCAAATAATTTCGACGAGGGGTATAGAATGGTACAGACTTTGCAGGCTTCCGGCTGTGTGGCTCAAGCCAACCTCTTCCGAAGAACCGAAAATGCTGACTTCAACCCTGGCCCAGTGGCCCTTCAAGAATCATCACAGCATTTGATGCAAAGAGCTAGCACAACCCACACCGACTTTGCATAAAATCTCCTAGGGCGATGGGCAAACCGCACCGAACAGACCCATTTAAGCATGGGGTCTTGTAATTGGTGGCATTTTCAATGTAAAATGGTACCTGCGGAAACTCAAAACTTTGCAGAGATTGAGGGTTTAGGGTTTGGGGGTATACGATAATCATAATAATACGGAACCGCCAAAATAGTATAGGTAATCATTTTCTCTCCGTAGACTCTGTGCGAGCTTTTAGCCAAGGAGCCAGCCATCACGCTGAAGCCCGAAACATCGCGTCAGAATACAGGGTCCTGTATCACTAGAATAATGTTTGGGGGATTCCTTTCCATAATATAGTATAATATACACCCAAACCCTATTCTAATTGTGAAGGCCTCTACATTAGTCATCGTGTTTGGGGCAGACGGCCCAGGGCTTGGCCATTCCCGCCGGGAGCATGTCGATTACCGTGGAAGTTTCACTGCTCAGTGGCAAGACAGCTGCCGTGGAAGCCGGCCCGGACGAATCTGTGGAGACACTGACTGAGCGGGCACAGATCGCACTGGGAGTCGGAACAGGGCGACTGCTCGACTCCTCTGGAGTTCTTCTGGACGGATGCGTGTCCAACATTCAGAGCGGTGATGCTCTGACCTTGCATGTAGCCGGAGTGCAAATTCAGTCTACTGATTGCTCATATGCTGCCATTCTTGGGGATGGATCCGTAGTGACCTGGGGAGTTGCTGACTCTGGTGGCGACAGTGGTGCTGTTCAGGATCAGTTGAAGAATGTGCAGCAGATCCAAGCCTCTCGCGCTGCTTTTGCTGCCATTCTTGGCGATGGATCTGTTGTGACCTGGGGTCTTGCTGCCTATGGTGGCGACAGTAGTGCTGTGCAGGGTCAGCTAACGAATGTGCAGGAGATCCAAGCCTCTGACACTGCGTTTGCTGCCATTCTTGGCGATGGCTCCGTGGCGACCTGGGGTCATCCTGGCGAAGGTGGCGACAGTAGTGCTGTGCAGACTCAGCTCAAGAATGTGCAGCAGATCCAAGCCTCTGACGGCGCTTTCGCTGCCATTCTCGACGATGGATCTGTTGTGACTTGGGGTCATGCTGCCACTGGCAGTGACAGCAGCGCTGTGCAGGGTCAGCTGAAGAATGTGCGGCAGATCCAAGCCTCAAACAGCGCTTTTGCTGCCATTCTTGGGGATGGATCGGTTGTGACCTGGGGTCATGCTGCCACTGGCAGTGACAGCAGTGCCGTGCAGGGTCAGCTGAAGAATGTGCACCAGATTCAAGCCTCTGGTTGTGCTTTTGCTGCCATTCTTGGCGATGGATCTGTTGTGACCTGGGGTCTTGCTGCCTATGGTGGCGACAGTAGTGCTGTGCAGGGTTAGCTAACGAATGTGCTGCAGATCCAAGCGTCTGCACTGGCTTTTGCCGCAATTCTTGACGACGGATCCGTAGTGACGTGGGGTGATACTGACGGCGGCGGCGACAGTAGTGCTGCACAGTGTCAGTTGCAAAACGTGCAGCAGATCCAAGCCTGCAACACTGCTTTTGCTGCCATTCTGGGCGATGGATCCGTAGTGACCTGGGGTGAAGCTCAGTCGGGTGGCGACAGTAGTGTTGTACAGAGTCAGCTGAAGAATGTGCAGCACATCCAATCCTCGAGCAGCGCTTTTGTTGCCATTCTTGGCGACGGTTCGGTTGTGACCTGGGGGCTTCCTCTCTGGGGTTCGAAGGTTGAGCTACAGACTGCGAAAGGTCTGGTTGTACGTCGCTGAGCTTCGAGATTGGTATTTCGCAAAGAGCGGCATCACTAGCAGCGGCACGGCAGGGCATCGGCAGCACCTGCCAAGATGCGGCATCAAAGTGCTGAAGACTGGCTGGCAGCACCTGCAGAGCCCTAATGCCTACAAACCCCATACACCATAACTACAAACCTATCCCAAACCCTACAACTCTACCCTAAAACCGTAAGCCTTATTAGCCCTGAATCCTGAGATCATCAAACCCTCTCTCCGCCGAAAGCGTGTTTACTCTGGCTCGATTGCGTCGAGTTACTGGCTCAGGGTTTAGGGTCTAGAGTTTAAAGGGCTCATGGGTTTAGAGTTTTTACTGCTTAGGGTTGAGAGTTTAGTGAAAAGGGTTTGGAGTTTATGTTGCGTTTAGGCTGTTGGGAGGATAACCTTCACAGAAAGGCCTTAGGCAAATCCACCCACCCGAGAGAGAGAGAGAGAGAGAGAGAGAGAGAGAGAGAGAGAGAGAGAGAGAGAGAGAGAGAGAGAGAGAGAGAGAGAGAGAGAGAGAGAGAGCGCGAGCGAGAGCGAGAGCGAGAGCGATCTGCTGTCAAGTTCTGCTTCTTCGTTTCCTTTTTATTCTCATTGTGTTGATTATGCTTGTGTATTGCTATCCGTCTTGGTGTTCTCACTACCAGCATAATTAAAATCAATATAACACACACACACACACACATATATATATATATATATATAATTACCCACATGTAACCTTTGTATTTATTATCAGAATCTCTGTCATGATTTATGGTATGCTTCTTATTTGTAGGACCATTCAACAGTAGAGGTCGGCGTCTTCGTAGTGGCCGGTGTCATCACATGACATCTTCCTTAGCGGCTGCACCTACAAGTAGTCATGAGTCATCAGAATGACCAGCAGTATGCGGCGGTCGCATGTAGGCTGTGACAGACTGGTGGTACCCTGGATGTTGGACGTAGCACATACTTGTACCAAAACCGGTGGACATGATTGCCAATGTCTCTGGCAGATGGCGCTGTTAGAACCTCAACTTCATGTATGCCATGCTACGAAGCTATAGTTCGAGCCTTACAACATCAGCATAGAACCCTCAAGGAGTTTTAGTTTCTCCAGTCCCTCCTCCGAGCTCGGTTTGCTTTGAAGCACCGAGGCATGTGTGGCGACCGACCCTTCTACTGTGCCCTGCACGATGCCGTCTTCAACGGGAAAGCACAGGTCGAGAAGATAGGGCCTATGGGCTTAGCATTTAGGGTGTAGGGTTGTGGGCCCTTCATAGCTAGTTGGATTAGTGTTTCGGGACTCCTACAACGGTTCGTTCCGGGTTTTATGCGTTTTTGCAGGCGTTCATATAGGGGGCTTTGGGTGCTCAACAAAGTGTCAATGTTTTGTGATCGTACGAGCACACTGTGCCGGGAATTTGGAACAATTATTTGAGCAGCTAATCTTGGTCAACTTGCAATCTTGTCAGCTTGGTCATCTAGCTCGGCCACTGGGCATCTTGGTCATCATGGGGGGGCAAGATGACCATGTCATCTTGCAATCTTGGTCATCTCGCGCCACTTGCCCGACTAGTTTACCATTGAGAATTTAGACCAACATGACCAAGATGACCCCTTCAAGTGGGGCAAGCGGGGCAAGACCTTCACAAAGAAACCTGGATACTAGTTTCCTCACTATGAAGGCCCTCCAAAGCAGAAACTCCTACTGCCAAGAACTGTAGGAATTCCAAAACCAGACAAAGCCTACAGACCCGAACCCGCAAATCTAAAAGAGGCCTGAGCCCTGCAACACTGAAGCTTGCTCCGCTGCTCCGAACCTCTACAGTCCTCTGGTTGATGATATAAACTCCTGCATTACTTTAAGGACCCTAAACTATGGGAATTATGGTATATAGTATATTCCTTATGAGGGGTAATGCAGGATTTATATCATCAACCGTCTGAAGCACAAGCCCCCAAACCTGGTGCTGAAGCTTTCAGCTCCAGATATCTCAGAGCATCTCTAAAACAGACGTAAACCAAACGAACCCTGAACCCTGATCCGCAAAGCCCAAAGCTTAGAATATAGGAGCCTAAATACTTACCAATACTGTTTTGAGGGTTCCTTGTTACAAGTATAGTATAAGGAGCCCCAAGACCCTATTCTAATTATTACGGCCCCTATATTCTAAACACCAAAAATCCGAAAGCCAGTCCGGCAGGCAGCCGTGTGGCTTCTCGAGCAGAATGCAGACCCTTCTGCCGCCTGGCGTCTTCCATCCTTGTAATGTTTAGGGTTTAGGGTTTAGTTAGGGTTTAAAGGCCAGAGTATCAACATGGTCTGGGAGCCTTCACCCGTATTTGGCTAGATGACAAGAGCCTTGAGCATCTTGAGACAATCCTTTCTAAGGGGAGACCAGACACCCCTGCTTCGAGGTGTTGGGGATTTAGGAAAAAGTTTATGGCCTGGGTGTTTGTGAGTTTAAGGTTTGGGGAAAAGTCGTTTAGGGTTTGGGTTTTGTGAGTTTAAGGGTTGGGGAGTTTAGGTCCGGGCCGGATGTCTAGAGGATTTAGAGGCTTAAGGTTCCGGGCTTTGATTTTGTGTGTGAGGCTTGATTCGGGGCAAACTAGAAAGATGAGCTTTAGCAACTGCGCGCCTGGTATAAAGCCAACTGCCCGAGATACCGAAACCATTATCGCCTCCAGGTCAAGAATATGGAAGGCTTTACGGCCCTGCACTGGCTGGCCTTGCGTGGCATGGATGAAGACGACGATGTGGAGGTGCGGCTGGAATCTCTTTGTCTCCAAGCTTTTGGTTCAGGCCACTTCGTGTGGCCGATGCTGCACACGTAGGGAAAGGGGGGAATGGATCCCTCTACTAGTTCCTACATAATCCCCACTAACAGTCTCCATAATCCATTCCCCCCAATCCCTACAAAGAGCCAGACACTTAGAGGCCCTAAACCCTAAACCGAATGCGAGAGGGAAAAAGCCGAGTTAGAGGTCAAAAGCACCCAACAGAAAGCTGCCCTGTGCAGGTCGTCGTTCGTTCTTTGGTCCGCGCTCGCGCAGCCGTCGACGAGGGCACCGAGGACGGTAGCGGCCGCCTGCTGCAGGAAAGTTCTGAGCTCCGAAGCCTTGAACAGTAAGACTTCAGTAAGAACCCTAAACCCGAATCTCCACCCTCAAACCCTACACCCCCAGGATTGAAGAACAAATATGAAACCTAAAGACCCTATAACCTTAAACAACGAGGCCACCGCTCATCATACTCTCCTAATCGTCTTTGGACCTCTTTTGGTATTGCCGAGTGTTGGTGTCAAAAAAGAACCAACAAGACGACGTCCACAAGTTTTCCGCCCAGTCCTGGGCCGAATTCCACTGGAGCTTGCGGTGAAGCCGGGGAGCTTGTTTCCCAAGCACCTGTCTCTTGGACCGGGTTCATGCAGGAGGGTTTTTTTCGGTTGAGGCCTTGGAGTCTGGGGGTGTGGCGCCAACAGCCACCTGAACTCGAAGCCACAAGTGAAGGCCCTAAAGCTAAGCCCGCGATAAGGAAACCTCGCGACAGAGGAGTCGTTTCGACTGAAAGCACGAGCAGAAGTAAACAACTAGTCGACGACTGCAGCTAGATGTTAGCTGAGAGAGAGTCTTGGAGCATGTGCACATGCACATGACGCAGACGCCAGTAAGGGGAAACTGCCCTGCCCAAATTCCCATACTTCCAAGGCCTCGATATCCTTGAGCACCCCAAGTTGCCTGCGTACGCATTTGCTGGCCGGTCTTGCCAATCGACATCAGAAGCCCCCAAGCAGAGCCCCTAGCTCTGGGGAACATTCAAGCTAAGGCTCTATCTTCTAGCGCCTTCCTACCAGGCAGCATGTTTGGGAGCCGGAGGGCGGGTTTGAGCCTTGAAGAGTTCACAGAAAGTAGTTCGACATGACAGTCCAACTCAGTAAAATCTACCGAGTAGTCTTCGAGCCCGAATCCAGAAAAAGCCATGCAGCCATACAGTGCACAGCGCAAGCTCCAAGATCCGCGACACTTGAAGCCCCACAGGCCGAATGTGAACTCAGCACCACGAGCCTTGTTGTACAGAGGGAAGTTCGGATCACCCTCATTCGCCCAACGATTCCCCAACGATGAACTGCAGTTCCGTGGTCCAACCGGCCCAACCGTGTAGGGCAGGCTGCTGGACATATATAGCAGCACCATGCAGGCTACGAAAAGAGACGCCTAGTTCTATAATGTTCTTTGTTTCGCTGACAGGATCCCACGGGCATCACTCGCAAAAGATGGCTTGAGCTACATAATGCCTCAGCTCGCACAGAGCGCCAGCACCTGGCATCCAAGGTCTCGTTTGTTTTGCTGATGGTCTTCGCTCCTTTCGACCCTCCTTGCTTTCTGGACGATGGCCCTCTGACGGTTGCAGTGTTGATTTTCTGTACCTTAGTACGAATTGGAAGTGGAGGCTTCTTGTAAAAACCGAAGCTTGTTGATCCTCGGCATACCGACCTCGGATTCACATACTGAGCCTGCAGTCCCAACCCCGTAGAGCACACAATGGCTTCTGTAAGTTTCGTCACAGTGGTAGCAGAACCATGATATGGTTCTGCTACTGCTGTGACTATATCAGAGGACGGATCTTTCCTAAACCCCCAAAAAGTAGGTAAAATAATGGCCCAATACCTATAAAAGGCTATTATTCTACATACTTTCGGGTTCCAGGTAGGAACAATCCCCGAAACGGCTGGCCTGCCGCCTTACGTCTTTTTCCACTCAAGTGAGAGGTCTTGGACCAGAGGCTGCACACGACCCAGATGCCACGCTGCTCCTTCTTTGAGGTGGCGATGCATCCGAGAGTAACCCCAGCTTGGGCCCAGGGGGAAAGTTTTCCTTAATTATAGAACCATACTTACAAAGGCGACGTGGGTTGACTTGTCTATACGTACTTGCTGTTACGTAAACAGGACCGCCCAACCTCCAGGTAAGCGAAGCTAGTTAAACTGGAGTTCCATATATGGTCGAATTCCAGACCCGTCTTGCAATCCTTACAGTACCTGGCGGTGCCGAGCTTGAGAGTCCTGCACCTCCTCTCAACTTTTTGAAGAGTGAGACCTTTGGTTCCCAGGCTACTTCAGGGCAACTTCAGCCAGCATGTTCAGGAGCCAGGAGGCTTAAACTTTAAGTTCTGGGGCTCAGACCCGGAGATCTTAGGGAACTAATCGAATACTGCAAATAGTGCGCTCTGCTTGACAAATATCGTACGGTTCAGATTTCCCATTTGCCAGTGATTGCCAAGATCGAAGTGGAGGCAGCTGGAGAAAGTCAATCCCGAATCCCGACTAAATCTAACCTACAAGGACCTCCCAAGCCGCACATTTAAACTGCCTTGCTCGAGCATCTTGGCCTCTGCGTCGCTTGCAAGCATGCCACCAGGATCTTGCCCTCATGTCGGGTCACAGTGGCAAGGCAGCGCAGGCCTGCCCTAAGTGTCGTGAGGACTTCCCATTGCCCGTTTATGGTTTGGGCTTGGTTTGCAGGTCGTGTTGTTCAGTCTGGGGTCCTAGCGGAAGGACATTGCGGAGTGTGTCATCAAGAAAGCAAGTTATGTTGTTGACACCAAACCGCCCCGAATGCTTTCGATCCAAGTGATCCAAGTGCTAGGTGCGGCAGATGATTACCTTGCTGAAGCCAACTCGAAGCATAAGACCCTCGATCTGCATCACGGCGACGGCGAGGGAATCCAAAACGCAAAACACCCTCTAGACTTCGTTCGACACCGAAGTACCCGCAGATACCACCCTCCCGAAATTCATGTCAAGTTCGGTTCTGACAGGACTTTGCAGACCGTGTTGCCAGAATGCCGGGTCCCACTGCAAAGCACAAGGCCCAGCGTGGGCCCAGGGGCTTCGCTCAAAGGGTGGTTTACGAAGGGTTCCGTCCATTAATTACACCCGACTGTGATCATTTCAAGCTCAATGCTATAAGTCTAGGCGTTGCAATGCAGTTCCCTCATCATCCAGAAGACTGCCGACACAAGTGCGTCACGACCCCCGCAGAACATGGGAGGTGGAGTTGAGGGCGAGTCCCCAGCTCCGCACAAACATACATGTTTGCAGCTGCTTTGTTTGTGATTTCATCGTTCCCGGGCTCCTCGATGAGGCTTGAGTCCAGGCTTTATCGCACCGTACAAGCTGAGAGGGCGGTGCGAGGGGAACATGAACAATACTGAGGTCCAGATGCTCATGAACCATGAAAATGCTCATGCAAGTGATCTGCATGACATGGAACCGAAATTAATGAGCCCCCCACAATTGGCATCCCAGTTCCTCGATTTAAGGCAAGGAGCATAAGCCCTCAAGCCCGGCGGGAGGCCATCGTCGACGCGCAAGACGAGAATGCAGCCGATTGCCTCTCGGCTTCGACAAAACTCCGTGCAGCTGGTTTAGGGTGTCCGGGTGAGGTTCCGGTTCCGGGGGGTCGGGAGATTGGCTGTATCCTGGCATTTCCATTGCCGAGCCTGGCTACAAACTTTTGGATTTTGGGTGCTCCGTCGAGGCGCTGTACTCTGCACACTGCCCATTGATGAAGGCCCTGCCATTCAAGTCAGCCAACTATACCTCGGCCTCAGATGCCCTCCATCAATGTGAACCCCAAAGTTGAAAGCCTGTAAACCTCCGACCGGGCTGAGGCATGGCCAGCTTGCTTCAGACGCCTTGCTGCATGTATGAGTTCGAGGTAAAGCACCCTCTTAAGGGTGCCAATCTTCACAATCAGAGACTTGCTTGTGTGTGGTTGGCTGCGATTCGATTCGGTGTTCGGGCTCAGTTGAGGGAGTGGCGCTTCAGGTTTCGCGTGGGCCATGTGGGCGGACTGGGCATTCCGTATCCCGGGAGTGCACTGAAGCCTAGAGCTCTCGTGGCGGCAGGCTTAGGTACCGATCAGTGCCGTACATATGTATGCATATACCCCCCTGCAGCAACTGCGGTACTGTGACGGCCACGGCAACGTTTGTCTCCTCAACACCAGTAGCCGTCGTGTCTTTCGATCAGTCGACCCAGGGTTGAAGAGGGAGCCCAATGCCCCATAGCCTTAGTCAGCCTTATACCTTACATCATAGGATGAGTCCGTCTATACTTCAAGGGGTATTGCAAAATTGGTTGTCTTGCGATAAGTTGGCCCGGGGGATTGTTGGGAGACCCAGCCACCGCAGACGCGAGGCTCGAAGGAACGATCGAGGTCCCCATCAGGCCTGATGATACTTCTCTGCTAACCCGTCAGAATAGGAACTTCGGATGCAAGGCTTGCAGATTGCAGCGTCTTGACCGCCGAGAAACGGCTTGTCGCAGGTTTGTGTAGGGGCCGCCTCGATCGAAGCTTTTGTGCCCAAAGATGGCAGCAGCTGGAGTCTTCGGCGTCGCACCTCGGCCACGAAAGAGCCGAGCTTTTGTTTTTTTTTGCATTGGGCTATATATAATAATATAATATAGTATAATATAATATAATATAGTATAACATAACATAATATAATATAATATAATATAGTAATATACTATACTATACTATGATATAATATAATATAATATAATATAAATAAATATAAATATATAAATATAAATATATATATATATATATATATTCAAAAGCTTAGTGATGACAATTGCGAGAACAGGCCGCTGAGCAGCGAGATCCTGGGTTTAGGATGAACTGACAAACAGGCAGTCACAGGAGGGGGTCGTTGCGGGTCCCTTTCTCCAGTGCGGTTTCACCTCTCAGCACAGTCATGACGACATGCGTCGCCTGGAAGTGCGAGTGTGAGTGCCGAAAACCCGAAGTAGTCGTTTAGGCTTTGCTCAACCTGAGAGTAAGGCTTCAGGAGTTCGAGTCGAGGGTTCAGGGTTCTTGTTGGGGGTGCCATTTGGTGAGAAGATCAGCAGCACAGTATCCGAGTAGGGCAATTTCACAACCGCCGGCATTTTCAGAAAGACTTCTCGCTGCCAGGAAGCGCTTCGAACCTAAAGAAGAAAACCTGGAATCCCCAATGAACTGTAGCCCAAAACCCCAGGAAACCCCATAACTCTTCAACATTGCAACCCACGTCAGAAAAGCCCGAACCTGAAAGACAACCCGGAACCAGGTGCTAGCAGCCGTGCTTCTTTGCTTCAGCTGCCCTACAACCGCTTTTGGCCCAGTGCCCCGCAGTGCTTTCAGAAATTCCGGCGGCCAGCTGCACACGAAGGCTGCTCATGCATCAGATATGAGAAGGGCTTAATTAAGCAGCCGAAAGCTGACAAGTCCTGACTGAAAAAGGGCTGTTAAGGCGTTTGGGCTCTTGAAGGGTATAGGCTTCAACGATTTGCAGAGTGGGGAAGATGCATCCGAAGATGCAGGGTTTGAAGTTTGAAGGTTTCGGGAACTTGACGCCAAATCCGTACAAGGTTTAGACCTTGAACACCCTTGTGCTTCACATTGTCCGCCTTTGCGAGAGTTTAAACTTCCACGCCCACTGGCCAAGATGACGCCTTGCAGGCCCAAAGCCGCTGTCCAAAAAGTGATGCCTAAGCCGTTGGTTCAATGTTGCAGGTGTCTGAACGCCGTGTTTTTATTTTCTACGACTTATCCTGTTGTGAAGCCCCCATGCAAAAATCCGAAGCTCCTACATACCCTGGACCCCAAACCTTCGCCCTAGAGACCCTGATATAGGGGCCTTAGTAATTTCCCGTTCCTCTATCATACTTCTATAGTATAATGGGCCCCAAAACCCTAAGTATTAAGGCCCCTATATTAAACACTTAAACTTACCTTAAACCCTTAAATCCAAATTAAAGGAGCCCTGATGCAGACCACAGGCTTGGCGAGTAAGCGGCAAGAGTCAGGCTGAAGGGGCGCCACAGTCGGACCCTTTTGGTGGCTTCGGGGGTCACCACCGGGATGCTTGGTACTGTTGATAAGCAAAACTTTACGTGACCTGAGCGACCTCAAAATTCGGGAATCCTGTCCCCGACGGTGTAGGCATTGAAGTACACGATGCACCTTATCTTTTCGAGATTTCGAGAAACTCAGATGCAGCGTTTGACAGCATCAAGGGACAAACCAGCCACCAGAAACCCCATAACTCTAGTATACTCTAGTCACATGCAGGCTCCTCCTTCACCAGACCCTTAACCTTCGAGGAAGGTCTTTTCACGGCGCTCGTGGCCGCTGCCTCCACTTTGGTTGTGTCGGCAATACAGGCTGTCACGCAGATACAATTGTGGGTCCCACCATTCGGTGCCATCGCGCCTCGACTCTAACCAGAAGCCTTCTTCCCGAAATCCCTATTTATTTAAACAACACAGCCATCAGGTGGCAGCCAAACCCTAGGTCTCAGTTAACTCGCGTGTCTTCCAATCCAGGTCCTGATCTTTGCTGCCGAGGCTGTCGCAGCAGCTAAGGCAGGGAAAATCCTGTGCAGGAGGACGCCTGAGGGGCTTAAGGTTAATTCATGTATTGGTTTGGGACTTTGGTTTGGAGTTTAGAGGTGAACGTAAGTGTTCCGGGATGGAGTTTCATGGAGGTACCGAGAGGCCGTAAGCTTGCGACCTCACAAAGCTGGATTTCGTTGCTTCCAGACTCCGGAAATTAACAGGGTCCTGTAGAAAACCCGCGCCTAAACCGATCTTAAAGCTGAAGTTTAGGAGGCTGTCGCTAAAACCCCAAGGCCGCAAGCCATGCACCTTCCAGCTGCAACCCTAAAGCCGAAACCCAAAGCAGAAGGAGTCCCCGTCAAACCCGACACCACGCCGTGAGAACCTGAAGAACCACGTACTTACGAACAAGCAAGGTGTTCACAGAAGCCTGTCAGTCACTGTGAAACCATGAAAAAAGGATGAAGACACATTTCAAATCGTTTTGAGGACGATGTGGTCTCGTGGGCTGCGAGCATGCAGTGGTGTTGCAGGTGCTTTCAGCTGGTATTGACCTAAAGACCTGCACCGCTTGTTGTGGAAGTTGAGACTTGAGGTATTTAATGAAATGGTTGCGATTAAGTGAAGCCCTTTTGTTTTGTTTTCAGGTTTGAAGGGATTTAAGACTGGCTTGTGATTTTGAGGAGTTTTGGGGCTCTCCGGATTTTGACTAGCTGCTAGCTAAGCTACAAACAGACGAAACACATTCCTCTGAACTCAGGTGCCTGCCTCTTCACCGTTGGGATTTCGGATCTGTTGGGCCACACACCCGTGATGCTGCGGGTGGTGGCCATGTTTGCCGCAGCCTTCTCCATGACCGTGAACCCCAGTGCAGGATACTTCCCCCCAGCAGGTGGGCTGCTTTGCCAAAGCTGCTGTGCTCGTTGAGGTTTAGTCACAAGCCGCGCGGAGGTGCTTTCTGTGCCATCTATGTGGAGAAAGTCGTCATGCATGGTCTCAGGCCTGGGTGGTGCTCCACTGAGCATCCTTATTCGTGCCGGCTGCGCAGCAGCAACATCGTCACCAAAAGGAAACATATCAGATCCTCTTCACAACACCAATAGTAAGAGTAGCAACATCGGCAGAGACAACGACATGAGCGAGGCAATCTGTGCAACACTCATTGGCAACAGAATCCGCCGTCGCAGCCATCGGCACCGGCCCAACTTGACCAGCACAACGATAAGGAGAGCCACCACACTGCACCTCCACCCCCGCTCCTCCCCTTCGCGCTGGTGCACCTCCTGCTGCTACCACCACCGTGACCAGCGACAACCACCACCACACGGCCACCACCTCTACCACAGGTTCCAGTCGACAACGCCAGCGACAACAATAGCAACAACAACACCAGCAGCAGCTCTGGAAAACGTGACACAAAGAAAATGCTACAAGCTCCCTCTTGTCAGGAAGCAACATCCTTAACTGATTCTTTTTTTGCGACGGGCTTGTGGGAGTGCCTTACCTTGTGGCCTTATGGTTTTCGTTTAGGTCCTCGGGCCTTTGGGGGTCCAAAAATGTAAGAACTGGAGCAGGCCGGGACTCGGCTATGCTTTCTTCCCCTGCGGCGTTGGGGTGGCCCTGCTCCTCATCACCACGCGCCTGGTCACCTTCCTAATGGCACATCCGCTCTGGAAGATGAAGAAGGTGGCGAAATCATACAGGGCCGCGAGAATGATGCTCTTGAGGCACGAGAATTAATGCTCCGGTGCCGTCGCAGGTCCAAAGCACTGTGACAGGCCGCATCAAGGTACAGACGACCGTCGTTTCGTGGTTAAGCCCCTCTAGCAGCAGGCAACCAGGGAGCCCAACACCCCTCAAGCCTTGAATCTGAAGTTATGGACTTAGAGGTAGCCTTGATAATTACGAGTTAATAGCGTGTACTGACTGCTGGTTCATGGGTACTGGGCTCTCTGGGACGGTAATACCACGTGCAAGCATTCGAGGGAGGATCAGACTCACAGCTTGACTGCGCCAGTCTGAACCGCGCTTCGACGATTCAGAGAGCGGCTGCAAACTGCGACGATCGGTTTAGGGTTTTAGTGTTCGGCGGCTAAATATGAGATTGGGCATCAGCCTAGTCTTTCCGTGATGAATTCGACGAGTTCTGAGCTGACATACTGAAGTCTCTTCTGCTGCCGCTGGGCATCTCTGCAACTGTCCGCCGCCATCTAGTGTTTGCTATTCTTTGGAACTTCAGCTTTCCAGGCCTTCTCCAGCTAATTTCAGCTTGCCTTCTTTGTGCTTTGTTGCTGCTCGGGCAGTGATGACGACATCCTTCGGCCATTGCTGCCGGATGAACTCCGCCAAGATGCCAGAATCAACCATGGATTGCTGACGAAGCCAGAGGGCCGAAGCCCGAACGCCTGAACCTAAATCCGAGTCCCGGGCAGGATCCGAAGCTTTAGGCGGAAGGGTTGAGGGGTTTAGGCTTTAGTGCTGACCTTCCGTCCATGTTCTTCAGGCGATTGCACAAGTCGTGATGCAAAAAGGGTTTAGGGGTTCAGGGGTTTAGGTCTTAAGGTTCCTCAGATTTCGAAAACCCGAAGCCCCAAACTCTACCCTTGGGCCCCAAAAATTCCGAAGCAAGGATGGCCCCCGAAGCCGCGGCGTCGATGCTGGGATTACTTCTGGTGCCTTGGCTCTTGCTATTGTCGAACATATGGGTTTGGGGTCGCATAGGTTTTTGAAAAAAACCTACGCACTACGATTGGGACTAAGCCGCTGGGCACCCCTAAACCCCATGGCCGAAACCAGACTACGTAGCATGACATATATGCTCATGGGGTAGCATTTGGGACTGCGTTTTTCTTTTCGTTCATAGGATTGAATTTCAGCGTACTACTAGGCTTTGGGGATTGCCCAGTATACTTCAATTAATATTATTGGAATTCCTCCATATAATGTTCTAGAGTCTCTGAGAAATTGTCATCAGGGTTCTATCCAAGACATATCTCTTTCGGGCTTCAGTTCCGGGTTATGATTTCCTTGCATGAGGCCTTAAGGCTTTTTGTTGGCAGCCCCTTTAAACCCTACATAAACTGTAGGACCACCTCGAAGAAACCATAGGTTCTCCAAATCTCCGGGGCTTGCAAGATTGTGTGCTGTAGGGAAGTGCCCTACTTAAGAAGGCTAAGGCTGCTTGGTGTTGAGGGTTTGGTATCAGGTTTTAGGGTTTAGGTTTCTTGGCGATTATATAGGGTTTCGAATAGCTTTGGGCTTGTGGATTTTTGCCGGGCAATGCCTCTGTTGTTTATCGGGATGTCCCCAAACCCTTCTTCCTGCCAGGATTTCGATGAAGGGAGGATCCGACCGGTTGAGGGCTCTTTGAGTTTCGGGCGTATGTGTTGGTGGTTGTTTAGGGCTTAAAGGGTTTTGTTTGCGGCCTGGGGCAATCCCAAATTTAGATCCTAAAACCTGAGCACCCGAGTGTTGGAAAAGATACGCTAAAGCTTCCTACCTTTGCGGCTCAGAGGAGCATGAGGGAATCATTGTAGGTGTCTCGACCTCAAGCTGCGAAATCTTATATACCCTGTTCTATAGGGAGCCCCACGAAACAAGGCGAACCCGAGCTCTTTCTGAGTTGGCACGGTGTTTCGATCTCGGCTTTAGCAGGAAACTGTTACGGGAAAACCTGAGGGTTCGATTTTGCGACTTCCTTCACGAAGTCTGGCATGTCGGTTGCAGTGGAAGTTGGACTGCTCAGCGGCAAAACCGCAACTGTTGAGGTAGGCCTGGATGAAACTGTGCAGACGTTGAGCCGACGGGCACGCATCGCACTTGGAGCCGGGAAAGGGCGGCTTCTGGACTCCTCTGGAGTTGTTCTGGGTGGAACCCAGGAGATTACGAACACTGGGATTCAGAATGGGAGCTCGCTGACATTGCATGTAAGCGGGGTTAAAGTTCAAGCCACTCGTGGCGCCTTCACTGCCATCCTTGGCGATGGATCGGTCGTGACCTGGGGTGGTGCTGACTTTGCTGGCGACAGCAGCGCTGTGCAGGGTCAGCTGACGAATGTGCAGCAGGTCCAAGCCTCTGATGGTGCTTTCGCTGCCATCCTTGGCGATGGATCCGTTGTGACCTGGGGTGACGCTTACTTTGGTGGCGACAGCAGCGCTGTGCAGACTCAGCTGAAGAATGTGCAGCAGATCCAAGCCTCTCAGGGTGCTTTTGCTGCCATCCTTGGCGATGGATCCGTTGTGACCTGGGGTGGTGCTGACTTTGGTGGCGACAGCAGCGCTGTGCAGGCTCAGCTGAAGAGTGTGCAGCAGGTCCAAGCCTCCTGGGGTGCTTTTGCTGCCATCCTTGGTGATGGATCCGTTGTGACCTGGGGTGACGCTGACTTTGGTGGCGACAGCATCGCTGTGCAGGCTCAGCTGAAGAATGTGCAGCAGGTCCAAGCCTCCGGCAGTGCTTTTGCTGCCACTCTTCGCGATAGATCCGTCGCGACCTGGGGTGCTGCTGGCTCTGGTGGCGACAGCAGCGCTGTACAGGGTCAGCTGCAGGATGTGCAGCAGGTTCAAGCCGCTGTTTTTGCCTTTGCTGCCATGCTTGACGATGGATCCGTAGTCACCTGGGGCAATGCTGGTTTCGGTGGCGACAGCAGCGCTGTGCAGACTCAGCTGAAGAATGTGCAGCAGATCCAAGCCTCTGAGGGTGCTTTTGCTGCCATCCTTGGCGATAGGTCGGTTGTGACGTGGGGTAATCCTGACTATGGTTGCGACTGCAGTGCTGTGCAGGGTCAGCTGAAGAATGTGCAGCAGATCCAAGCCTCTTGCGCTGCTTTTGCTGCCGTCCTTGGCGATGGATCGGTCGTGACCTGGGGTCATGCTGGCTGTGGTGGCGACAGCAGTGCCGTACAGGGTCAGCTTAAGAATGTGCAGCAGATCCACGGCTCCGAGGGTGCTTTTGCAGCCATCCTTGGCGATGGATCGGTCGTGACCTGGGGTGACGCCAACAAAGGTGGAGACAGCAGTGCGGTGCAGAATCAGCTCACCTGAGTCACGGTCAAAACCCCGGTAGTCTAGGCTGCATGTTGGGATGACCCACGGTTTCCAACAGTCTTTGTTTTTGTCGGCGGCCGCAACTACATGCATAGGCTGAACGAAGTCAGAGAAAGCGTTTGTGTGGGCCTGGCCGATTACCGATACCCCGCCCGATACCCCCCCCCTAACGACGACTGCTCTGCTACTGCTGCAATTGCTACTACTGCTGCTACTACTGCTGCTACTAGTACTGTACGGCGTGTACTACTACTACTACTACTACTACTACTACTACTACTACTACTACTACTACTACTACTACTACTACTACTACTACTACTACTACTGCTAATGCTACTGCTACTGCTACTGCTACTGCTACTACTACTACTACTGCTGCTGCTACTACTACTACTACTGCTACTACCCAAAATGGGGTTGTGTACAGGGGTGTAGTTGTGTGGCCTACCGATACCCCAACAGATATCCCGCCTGTACGTTTTGAAGCCCGGAGCCCTTTAACCCCTCAATCCGTACTCCATAGATTGGCAATGTCGCTGCAGTGACGAAACACGGTGGAGCCCACTTGGTGGCCATCATGTATGATGCAGGGCTGCCACACCCCCCCTCCCCCCCCCCACCCCACGGTATGGTATCCCTCCCCTTGCCTGTCAAGTGGGTAGTCTTCTTGTTTGGCCCTGTTGCTTTCCCGTCTTCCTGGGTAGTCTTGTTTGGCCTTGTCCTCTCTTATTTGTGGAGTATTTGTGGAGTGGGGCCTGTGGTCTTTTTGGTTGGCCCCGCCCCGCCTGTGGGGGGAGTGTGTTCTATAGAAGTATGGTATGGTTGCTGCCGCTTGTTAGTAGTACTGTCATCGTTCAATGCCTTGTGCCCTACCCCCCTGTGCGGTGGGGCCTGTGGTCTTGTTGGTTGGCCCCGCCCTGCCTGTGGCGGGGCAGTGTGTTCTGCAGAGGTATGGTATGGTTGCTGCCACTTGTTAGTAGTAATGTCATCGTTACGTGTTCGTTACCATACTACAAAATTTGATGTTGCTCTTTTCTCCTTGCAAATGCTGCCCTTGTCCCTGCTCTGATGCGGGTTCTCTGTTCTGGGATCATTCTACATCGTCCTCCCTCCCCCTGGTTTGCGTTGGTTCGTTCCGGGTTGTGCTGGGAGCGGGGGGCGGGCCAGGAACCGGCGGCCGGGAGCGGGGGGAGGGGGAGGGGGCGGATACCATGGGGGGTGGGGGGGGGGAGCGCGGGACCCGAGAGCATGTATGCTTGTTTGCATGCATGCATGTGCATGTGTGTGAATATGTGTGCATGTGCACGTATGTGTATCTGTATCTTGTACATGTATATGTATGTGTATGTGTAGGTGTGTGTATATATGTGTACATGTTTGTATATATATATATATATATGTATGTCAATGTCGGTCAGGCTTTAGTCGGCGGCCGCAAATACACGCTTCGATTGAGTTATAGGATACTGGCGCCAGAACGGGGTTTTGACGACGACTCACCTGTCCTTTGTCTGGAGTGTTGGGTTTTCATGCTACTGATTGTAGTTTGATGCGTGATATCTTCTAAGCCTTTTAGTCTCGAGGCACAGCCTGAAAAGGCCCAAGTGGGCGAACCGCGTAGCGTGTAGTGCCGAGCGACGACAAAAGGTATCATCGCCGCGGCTTGAGTGTGTAAGCTATCTGAGCGTTTGAAGAGGGGGAGTAGTGGTCTGCAAGCGACGGTTTGGTCTTGGCACAGTTCATGTTTTGCGAGCTTCGAATTTGTTGAGGTAAGGTTCTTGCCACCGGACTCGGTGCAGTAGAGTTTGACGGCGCCGAGCTAGAACAGTGTCCTTGGCATCCTTTGGGCTTCGTAAGGCGACACCTAACAAGATCACGATTCGGCGCCCCGAGCTCCAATTGGAAGTAGCAGGACCAAGCCAGCCCTTTAGCCTCTACCAGACCAGACCCGAGCCTTAAAAGAGAGAAGCTTACGCAGCCTCTCAACACCTTGAAGCTCCACCCCGAGGCTACGTCACTTTATGTTGGAAAAGCATACTACACAGGTTGTTGGGCCACGTGGAGCATTAGGGTAGAACTCCTCTGATTCTTGAATCCTGGAGTAGAGACAGCTCCTTAACGTTTAGAGGGGAGAAACCATTGACCCATGACACTGAGCCCCTCTGCGGAGGCTAAGCCTATCCAAGAGAGTCCTGGACATCACTCGCTGAGCTCTCGCGCGATACTGGGCGGCCGGACAATGCCCCTTAGATCGCATCTCAAGGATTTCGGCTGCACGGTGCTGAGAGTAGGGCAGCATCTAGATAAAGCCCAAGTCTTCAAACATGTGGTATAGTCTGAAGGCCGTTGCTAAAAGACACGAGGGCAAAACAACAAAAATATGTGGTATTGAAACAACCTGTAACTCGAAATTTGCTTGCCTGGAATCCTGATCGGGATAAAAGCTTACCGTAGGGAGCACAGGAGTTCGTTTTCGACTGCACTTCGCCACGAAAAAAGAAAGCTCGAAGGCACGTCTTCAGGGCATCTAAATTGCTGGTCTTGGGGCCTTGCTACCGGAGGCCTAAGGTTCGGTTTTGCAACATCGGATTGGACCACTGCTGAGGCAGTGTGCTTACAAGCCCGACATGCGGGAGACCCGCTTGGGTGCTCGACAGGCACAGCTGCTGTGGCATCTGACAGTTCCTCTGAGGGAGTCTGAGGGCCCGGAAACAGTACTGGGATAGGTTGCGCAGTAGCCTTAGCAAGAACATGCAGGATGAATCCAGATGGTACTTATAACCCGCAGCGAGACTTAGAGGCGTTTGTGCTTGATGATTCGGGAAAGAGGCTTCTTCCCACCACCGAAGTATCATTCGCTGTGGAGGATCGCGTTCGATGGCCCGAGTGGAAGTACGATGTCAACACCGGCCGTTTGAGCTGCAAGGTTGTTGGACATGCCGATTACAAGCAGAGGTTAGGGTTGAGTAGTTAGTAACGAACGAACTCTGTAATTCTGCAACTAGTTGACGATCATATGCAGCCAGACTTTATTCTATTGATGCTTGCACTTATTATACTACACCCCAAGCAATACGGGATGATCTTTCATAAGGTTTTGGATCAGACTCGACTCAAGGTCAGCACCGATAATGTTACAATGTTGGGGTTTAGGGTTTGGGTTCGTGCGGCCTCGGATTTGGGGGTCAAGGTTGTGGTTCGGGGCTGTTTGGCCGGCTGTTGATGCGTGGACGCCTAGGCCTAGAAGTGGTGCCATAGGCCAGCAGCAAGAGCACATAGCAGCACAATAGCATGTAGCCATGATGAACCCGACGGACGGAATTCTGTCGGTTCCTCCGAGGTCACATACCCGTGTGGCACTCGAAGTTTCTTCGTGCAGCTTGCCAGCAGCTCCATACTATCTATCATGACCCTCAAGACTTCCAGGCCGCATGCTCGGAACCGTCGTTGGGGACCTCAGCCCCTTTCTTACATGCGTTGAGCCTGCAGGTCCAAGTGTATCTAGAGGTTTGAACAGAAAAAATCATGTGCCCTTGGAGTCAACATGTAACTGCACTGTACTTTTCCCAAAGCAACCTAGTCATCCTAGTCTGACTTGAAAGGCCCTTATACTAAACTCGAGGTGCCTCGGGAGAAGCAGGCCAGAAGTGCCAGCGTTTTTGATGTCGCCTGGGCCTCAGATCTGCCGGCGGCGCCACAGACCTCAATATCCTTTCAAACCCAGACGTCCCCAATTCAGAGTTTTACATTCTAACTCTGGTAGTTGAACATTTTACATCTGAGTTAACCTTTTGAGTTTTGGAGCCAAAACATTCAAATTCCACTTCCGGCCTTAGGAAACCTTGGCTCTTCTGCTGCCAAATATCCTCGACATCGACATCTTCATGGCCCTGGCATCGGCTAGGAGTGTGCACAGGCAGCCGTCCCCGAATCTCCGGAAGTTGGGTTTAGGGTTTAGGAAACCCTTTGAGTCAAGCGAATGTGGGGATTACCGGGCGGTGGTAAAGGCCCGATGCAAAAAAGGAAACCCTTTGAGTCCAGTGGCAAAAGAAGGAAAAAGGGTTTAGGGTTTAGGGTTCTTGAGTCTCGGGTGTTGGGTACTGCGCGTCACTCTTCCAGACATCTTCCGCTCGCTGCTGCAAGGGATATAGCGATCATAGGCATTTCGGCGGCAGTGATTGAGCCTCAGTAGGCCTTTCAGGGCGCACACTTTGGTGACAGTTCAAGAGACTCCAACATGAGAAAGCCCTGCTTTGACATGAAAGAGCTCTCCATATGAAGCCCCCAAAAGGGGACAGGGGAGGCCTCCTCCACACTGGAAGCTCGAATCCCAATTTCCTCCCACACCCCAAACCCTTGGAAGCTCTGAACCCGCAAAACTCGATTAGCCCTTTCCAGGCAAATCTTCAATTCCTTGGCTATCAAGGCAGCCGTGCACTGTTTGTGGATCGAGTTGATCAGTGGCCCGGCACGGGGCAGTGAGAGTAATTAAGGGCGAAATGCTTGGGTATGAAAGGGCTCTGGACGGCAAAAGGAAACCTCAATTTTTCAGGACCTCAGATAGGGAACAGGTGATCAACCGCCGCCCAAGTGCCACGGCAGGATCCTAACCCTTGCAGGTTCCTGTGGATTGGTTGGTATTCGATTCTTTGGGTCGCGTAGAAGGCAATGATATCCCGCAGGTGCCCCTTTGCTTGCTTATCTTGTCGTGGGGTTTGGCACGGAGGAAGACTTTATAAGAGGAAGCTCCAAAGTCAACTTGCGGAACCATGATCCCTGAACAGTAAACCCTGCTGCAAGGCGAGTGTTTGGCTTATTTTGATGCATTTTGAGTCACTGAGCCCTTTGTGCTACACATCTTCGAGGGCTTAGATCCTGCAACAGTCATGTGGGGGTTTCCGAAAATTAGGGGTACCTTATCTTGGAGTCCTTATAATAAGGATCCCACTATTTAGGGTCCTAAATTAGGGTCCCCTATTTTCGGAAACTCCCATGTAAAGCCTCAACTCCGAGCCTACAGCTTCAAGCTAGAGACTCTCGAGGCGCCCTTGGGCATGATGGGCAGGGGTTCCTCCAAAGCCGCTCCAATCACAAGAACCAGGAGGATGGTGTTGGGTCTCTGTAAGGAGTGGATCACGGAAACATGCAACTTCAAGCTATCAGCCAAGGTCCTGTTTTTGGCCTTACCTTGCTCTTCAACACATTGGACCTTCTGGTCCCGCGGCCCAGAGAGCGGGGCATGGACAGGGCAGTTTGAGGATGTTGTTGGGCTTCGGATGCATCTTTTGCTGATCGTGACCGCAGCCCGCCAGCCTGGATGTAATGAACTCAACATGGCTTGCACAGATAGTTGAAGCACGCCCTAAAACCCTATGACACCCTGAAACCCAAACCGGATGGCAATTCCCTGAGCCGATTGTTGCACAACACGAGTCAGAGGGTAACTAAGGATGCTTAACGCTTAATGCGTCAAAGTCTTTGACATCTGAGGTTCTGGCATTGTGGGGTCTGACTCCATCGAATCGTCCGCTGCTCTCACGTGTGACTGGCGCAGTCGGTGCTGAGGAGTCGAAAGTACCAGGTTTTCAGGATTCAGGGTTTAGGGTTGAGGGTTTGGGTTAGGAGTGCACTTCAGGGTTTTCGACTGCATGTCGATTTGCTGAAGTTTAAGGCTAAGGGATTCAGGTTCTTCGCTGTGGCTGTTTGAATTAAGTCTGAGGGTTGTCTAAACCCTGGTAGTTGATTGCCGGACAGAGGCAGCAGAATGGAGGCAAAGCAGCCACAATAGGTGCTAACAACTCTCTGGGGTTTCCCAGACTCGTAGACTCAAAAGGACCAAGTACCAATCGACCCACAAAACATACACCATATAGGTACTCCGACTCAGCTACTTTCGGAGCAGTACATAGGGTTCCTAAACCCTCAAGCCGGCACCCTTCCATAATAACCACAACATCAATAGATAATACCAAAAAGCAAAAATATCAACAACAAGTTGTGGTACCTGAGCTGTTTTCCCAGGAGGAGGGAAGATATTCGAGCCTTCAGCATCCGCGCTTCGCCAACTTTCTACTGGCAGGACTCCTACGACACCCGGCATCACAAAAACCATGGCCTAAAGCCAGGGTTTAGGGCTTAGGGTCCTAAATGTCGGCCTCTGGTCAAGATGATTGCGGGTCGTAGACTGGCTAGACTTGAGTCCAGTAGCAAAAGGGGTTTAAGATCAAACAGTGTTCAATAATGTAGGGGCCTAAATAATAACCTTTTCTATGTTGGCTAACTAGCTTCCTGAGTCGTACACTTTTGCCTTGTTATTTTGGGGTACCCTTATCAAAGCCGAACACTACCGGTAGGAAAAAGACTACCCTTATTATCTAGGGGTCACTAAGGAACCTAGGTAAAGCCAGGCATGTTGGAGACTTAAGAGCCTTGAGCCGCTGTTATTCAAGACCTTTGTGTTCGTATGCTTACTGCCTACTTCGCCGTGGGGAGCACTGCAAGCTTCTGGATTTCTAGTTCGTCTCTGTCCTGGTTATTGGGGACCGACTGGTAAGGAGACCCAAACCGAAGTAACACAACAGATACTCCTGATCAGCTGGGCATGGGAAACCGTAGATTTCGGCTCCAGCATTGCTTACAGGGACCTGAACCTAGGCCTGAAGTCTGTCTTGCAGCTCGAATGGCTTTGCGCGATCGTTTCTGTTGCTTGAATGCTAGCCAATTTCTGCTCTACTTCTCTATGCACAGAATTATGAAAGTTGTGTGTGTGTGTGCACGCGACCAGCACCGCTGCATTAGGAAGGAGCTTGCGCTGTCAGTATCTGTGCAGGAGCTAAACTTGATAACGCAAGCTTGATAACCAATCGCAGCTTTGTAAGAGAACGGTTGGTTAAGTTATAGATGGAGGCTTTCAGTACTTACAGTTGGAGGGCAAGCCTGAAGCCACCTGTTACGTAGGCCGTAAGCCCTAAGGCATGAACCCGGCCCGGCCCTAATCACACCGTGCAGAGACGAGCCCTGAACCCCTAAATATAACTGATAAAAACCCGAAGCTAGGGCCGAAACTCTGAGACAGACTCCGAAGCTAAGCTGGGTTGCAGAAAATATCGGACCTGCTACCCAAACAGTAAGAAGCCGCCCCACTGTTCATTGAGGTGATGTCGCCAACATCGGCTGGTGGCTGTTCGGGCTATGCCGAAAGTGGATGAGGTTCGCGACACCCTGTAGTCCCCACCTGTAGGCCAAAAACAGTTTTCTAAATGAATATATATGTAAGCCCTGAAGACGGATCCTAAGCCTGCAGGCTTGTCGGGCTACGGGTAAGCATGTCCCCGGGGTGTCAGTGTTCCAGTCGTCTGGTTGGGACATGTTTTCAGGATCTTGGCTTTTGATTTCAGCCTATAGCGCCAAATTGTTCATTATTGTTGTCTTGTGAAAGTGTTCTCTAACATTGTCTCCTCCGTAGAAGTGAGCCGACACGAAACGGAGCAAAAAAAGCTTCAGGAATGAGTATGTAGGTTTCGGGTTTTGGTAGTCGGGCTGCATGGAACAGATCGCCACTGTAGTTGCACCTCATGGTGACATATCATTGTGTGATAGGCTGCCTACCCCAAAGCCTGGTCACCGCGAAGCCGAACCTTCTTTCTGAAGCCACAAGCTTTGATGAAACCAGCGCGCCCCAAGAGGCAATGGCACACCCTTGCCCGAAACTTCCAGGTCCTTCTGTGGGATTTCTTGAAAATTTCGGCTTTGGGGTGCCGATAGCAAGGATCCTACTAAATAACTACTTAGGGCTCTCTACATCAGGAGACCCTTGTCTGAACCCCCCCAAAAAACATCTGCAGCTCCAATATACTCTGTGAACTTCTTTTTGCTTTGCAGCCCATAGAGCCCTACACGCCGAAGCCCCGACTCCCAAAACCTAAACCCGAAACCCATAACTCGTCACCCTAAACCCAGAGCACCTAAACCATAAGCCCCGAGCTCCTGAGCCCTAAACCAGAGGCGGTTAAACCCGAACCCCAAAGTCTTCAGGCTCAATCCTAGATCCTTCAAACCTTACATAAATGCAAGCTGCTAAATTACAAGATCCTTCGGACCGCAGATCTTCAGCCCAAACCCCAAGCCCTTAAGTTCTAGTTCCTAGATCCTCCTCCCTAAACCCAAACTTTTCAAACCCCATGCATCCTGTAGATCCAAAAGCCCTGACATCGGCGTCGAAGGCATCAGAGCCAACACTCTCTGCGGGGATCCTCTGCAGAGGCCCGGGTGCAGGAGCTGCCGCTCATCTTGCAAAGAAGTGCTGTTAGGGTTCGAGGGTCGGGGTTTAAGGGTTTAGGGCACAGGGTGATTAGGGTTTAATATGTGTGTATATATATATATAAATAAATAAGGTTTAGAGTTTAGGGTCCCAGTGTCTACGGTTTAGTTTGATGGAAGTGTGCGGATGTGTGATCTCGAATTGTATTCAGCGTCATGTACTGCTGCAAAGTGTTTTTTCGTGTGGGGTCTCACGTCTATGCTCCTGGTTCAAAAGTATCATGTAAGGTCTTCAATCTTGCGTGGTTTTGAAGGCTTGAGGCTGTACACATATTCGGACTTCGGTCTCGACGGGTTTTGAAGGAATTCGAGAGTTTACTGTGTACGGCCCGTAACAGTGTGGCTTCCCAGCTGATCGGCAGAGTCTGTGTTCAAGAAAGGTTTGGACAAGTCTTCGGTGTCTGATGAGCTTCTCACACAGTAGCTAGGGTTTGTAGGGTTGAGTGTTCAGGCTCGAGAGATTGAGGCCGGATCTTCAGTTTACGGTTCGTTCTTGGGTTCAGAAGGACAGAAGACCTGCAATGTGCCCTGTTGAGGTGGTACCTGGTACCCTGAACCTGTTGACCAGTGTCCTCAGTAAGTGTCTCCAGTCTGTTCTCTCCAAACTAAAATCTAAGTAACAGTTCGTCATTCTCAGATGGAGACAGAGCCGTGAGCAGCAAGAGGAGCCTGAAGCCCGGAGTTCCTTCCACCAAATTTTGCCAAGTAAATCCACACACAATTTCAGGCGATCAGGCCTGCATGCGCTCTGGCATCCGATGAAAATCTTCGACTTGAGCCACAACACCAACACACCAGAGATGCCCCATGGCTTCGGCTTGCGGAAGGTGGTCGTTCGAGATTAGTTACCTTCAGTGTTTGGGAGGGGTTTCTGTTTCTCAACAATCTAGAACGTAGGTACACATGTCGCAGTTGCAGTCAGCGTCGAGGATATTTGTAGGTGGGGTCCTTTTGCGGTCCTGGCCTGGTCGACATTTCTGTGTGGTAAGAAAGCAACCCGAAGACGCGCAACAACCGTATTTTCCGAGCACAACACCAACAAAACACGACAGCATGCATCCGCAGCCTTGAGCCCTAAGCAAGCCAACTAGGGCATGGGTGTACTTGGGCAGAGCGTTTCGGGGCCGAACAGCCGATCAAGTTTCGACAGCAACTGCTGGCGGGGACGTTTGCCCACCAAGATCTATACATTCAGGCTGGTGGATCTCCTTGGTTGTTGCGATAGACCCATCACACAATTTTGTCACAACTTGTTATGAGTGGCTATGGTATCTGACCCTTTGGAAGTTGGACCCAACATGGTTATATAGCCCCAAGGCCCCGAAGCGGTGATTCGCCGCCCTGGAATATAACTCCCAGTGTGGGTGCAGCATGTGTTCAAGAAGGAATGCAAGTTGCACTTAATTTCTACAACGCCTCCTAGATCTGCCCAGGGTAAAGCTGCTATGTCGGCTGAGGATTCTCTGCCTGCTGAAGACGTTCTTCTTGCTCAGCGTGCAGTGCTCGTCGGATTGCGGTCGGGAGATGACCGACTATCCGCAGGCAGGAGCTCCATCCAGACCATTTGCAACCCCTTGTGCTGCTATTAAATGGCAGATCTCGATGCAATGCCCCTGAACTGCAAACCTTTGCGAGAGCGTAACCCTAAAAACCCTGGAGCAAGACTGCAAGAGTTTCCCACACCCTGCTACAGGCCTTGTTGGCGGTGTGCTTCTTCATGCACTGTGCTCCTGGACTGTATTTTGGTTGTCGGATGTTGAAGGCTTAGCCGAAGAATTTGTCTTCTATGAACGCTCTCTCAGAGTCCTTGACGGGTTGTTGAGGGCCCTCAAAGGTTCTACATATGGGTTAGAAGCGAACTCCATGAGACGGGTCCTCGGATTTTTACAGGGGGCCAGCGGCACGTCTTTTGGGCTCATTGGCCTTGCTTTTGGGGCCTCGTAGCTCCTTTGTAGGACTGAGTGATCTCCGAGACCCTTAAGCTCCGCGTCGCTGCGGCTTTAGGTGAAGTTGATCTACATGCTGCGCGTCAGCTCCTTTGGCGGGAAGAAGATCCTGGTCCTGAGACTCGGCGCTCGAATCCTGAAACTCAAGGCCCAGAAAAGCAGGACGAAGCATCTCAAAATTCAGTTTCCTGTATTTAATCCCCCCTAAAATGGGGTGCGGGTGCTTGAACGGCAGGATCCTTGTATTTATGTTATGTGGTACTGCGCTCCGTGGCATCACAAGCCCCGTAAAGCTCGGTGCAGTGCGTAAAGTCTTGCACACATATATAACATGTTTCTAGAATTATTTGGGCTACTTGCAGTTTCTTCGATGATTTCGATAGTTGGTTCTACAGTCGGGATTTCGAAGGCAATGGCCGACTGGGACCAGCACAGAATGATTTTGCCGTCGCCGTGCGACCTGAGCTTTGGTGCATCCGTGCTTATGACCGTGAAAACGGCAAAGCAGCCTACCATGCAACCACATGAATTAGATATCCGAGGACCTGAATCTCAAAGTCAGATTCGTGCGTCCGAAGGCTTAGCACGTGGATGAGGGAATGGACGACCGGAATCAAGCCCAACGGCTCAAACACAACCAAAAAACTGAGCCCCTCTAGATTTTAATTTGTGTTGTACCCGAACCGTAAAACCCAATGAATTCTTTTCTTGAGCAAAGAAGCCAGAAACGATCCTAGTCGCGAGCTGAGGATAAAGACTCTCGTGAGCGGCGCCATGAGGGAGATGCTGCTTGACTTGGAGGGATCTGGTAGTAGTGGTAGTAGTAGTAGTAGTAGTAGTAGTAGTAGTAGTAGTAGTAGTAGTAGCAGAAGTAGTAGTTGTAGTAGTAGTAGTAGTAGTAGTGGTAGGCCTTGAGCCATTGAGGATTTTGGGTCAAGTCATCTCAGCCCTCGAATTACAGCCCTCCCTTGCCCCTGAACCGTCCCAGAATCCCTAGCCGCTCTAGCCCTGAAAACCCTGTAACCTACGTAAACGCAGCCAGAGACTAAACCCGCAGCCCCCTTGGCCCTCTCCCATTCATAGAGCCCCACCTCTTTGGTATTCGTGCACTGTCCACCGAGTTTCTTGATCTTCTGCCTCTTCTTTCTGGCCTTCGCCCTGACTGCCGTAATGCTCGATCGGAGCGTGGCTGTTGGCATCGTCAGCTGGCACCTTCGGCTGAGAAGTTCGTACCAAGTTTGCAAGCTTGTTAGAGGTTCGCCCAAAACCTTTCGAGCTTAAGCAGCAGACCAAGAAAATACCCAGCCTCACCAAACCTGACCGAAAGAATACCGAAATCCGGATTTTGCAGCTGAGCCACATCCTGAGTACTCTAAGTCGAACACCATAAGCGCAGCGAGACTTCTCAACGTGACCGATACACTGGGAAGCCCCTCATAGACTAGATTCTAGGTCAGTCAGTTCGTAGACCCTGAACAGTATAAGGATGCTTCATCGATGGGGTTCGATACGGACCAAATTGAAGAAACACACACCAAACAAAGCTTGCAAGGCCCCGGCGACAACCTGCACGAAACCCTACACTACAACGCCCGCATACAGACCGATGAGGCTCCTTCTAAAACCCATAGAGATCAAGAAGTCGAAGTTACCAGGTCGCTGTATCGTGGCCTCATCTTTGGCGATGGAGCTGGGCTGGACAATATGGGCTTTGCCATCGAAGGCCTTGGGTTGGGCCCTTGAAGGCTTTAAGGCATGTGGGGTTGAACTTTATAAAGTGTGGTTTAGAGTTGCGGGGTTTAAGGTTGAGGCTTTGGCCTTCAAATAAGCCCGAAAGCTTTTAAGTGAGGACCGTTGGATTCTGCCGCCGTATGATGTATTTCGGCAATTGTTCGCGTGTTTGGCCTTGCTGATGAAGAGGAAGTACCTTAAAACGTCGTGTTTGTTGCGTGCATGAGGACATGCGCGGAGGTTTAGCAAGTTTAGCCGAACCGATGCCCACTTTTTAGCGTGTGTCTTCGGCAGAGGTCGAACTATGATTAGAGCTCTGGGCCAAAGCCGTGGCATTCGGCTGAAACCACCATTGGTGCACACCAGCCGGCTGCGGCACTCGTGTCTTTCGTGTCCTGATTTTACTCAGTAGCTGACACGTACAAGCTCTTGAAACCTCCGTGCCACCGGACGCGGGCGTTTCCCAATTCACGAAGTCAAAAACCTTAATTCCCCCAAATGTTCCTAAACAAACCTGACACGCATGTTGTGTGTGAAGTCAACTCCGACACGGCCCTCCCAGCGCAAGGAGACCTCGGGCGGTCTCCAAAGTTCTTTCCGAAGTCTTGTTTTGTAAATCACCCCCTGAACCCAGAAACCTCCAGTATAGGGGCCTGAATACTGTGTATCCAGCCATCCCTTCGTAATCCCTAGATCATTTTGTCAGAATCTGCCCCCAAACCATATATCGACGACTTTTACTCAGATCCCTACGTTACATTGGATACCCTGCGTCCAGGGCTCAGGCCCCGTAAAGCCAGAAAGCTTCCACCGCAGACCATCCCATGGCATTGAATGCAGGTCTTTCTCGGGGTGAAATTCCACGTCGCCTGGATCGAAACGTGAGGGTCAGTTAGGAGCACTTTTCAGGGCCTGTGAGACTGATTGAGGGTTCACGGCTTCAGGCCGTTTTTCGTGTAGCGGATCCAGTATGTAGCCACAAAGAGTTCAGGCGTAACTTCATGCCACCTTGCAAGCTCAAGCCCTGTAACAGCCTGTAGCCTTAAACCCGAAACCTTCAAGTACGTGTGGCTCAAGTCAGGGCCGACAGGGCTGGTCATAAAACCTTAAAGCTCGAACAACCTGAAAGGATACGGCTCGAGTAATGACAGGTATAATTTCGACCCTTATAGTATAGGATCCCTAGGAACACCTTCTCTTCCAGTGTGGTGCCTAACGCTAGATTCTCCGCTAGATGCTCAGTCACATCGGCCATCGGCAGTACCCAGGTGTGACGGACGTGGATGCTCCTCGGCTGGGGGTTTGGTGGGCCAGTTAGTCTCATCAAGGAGGTGAGAGTTCAAAGGCCACGGGTTCGCTTGGGAGGTGAGGTCGCTACACCTTTATGCAAAATGCTGCCCAGCATTGCATGAGTCAGATCCTAAACCACCACAGGCCCAAAGCCCTGCATGGGTTGTTCAGCACTTGAGCTCCGTGGTAGCACAGTTGAAATGTCGATTTTGAGAAGTAGCTGAGCTCATGGCTCAAATGGCTCTCTACCCTGAACCATAGAAACACCGTAAATAGTACGGACTTGGAGGTCACATGATTTCATCGGCCCCCCAATCCAACAAGCCGGCAATGAAAGCATGGTGCACCAAATGCAACGACTGAGTGGCATGGGTTGCGTGGGTTGCGCATCTGAAGGCTCAAGAGCTCGGAGATGTTGGATTTACTGTTTTGTGGTATCAAAACGATCTTGAAACGAGGTTCTCAACTCTTGAGACCCTCCCTGAACCCCAAAGGCTCCAATTCTTCGACCCGAGGTTCTGAAGACTCTTCTCACTGTTATGGCAATTCTGGGCACGGTGACCTTCATCGTGCAACTGGGCTGTGCGCATTCGATTGGTCAGGGCTGGGTGTTTGAGAAATGCATGATTCATGCCAAGTTTTTTGGGATATTAAACACCAATTCTACAACCTAAGCCTTCCACCCTGGAGCCTCAACCGTCCTAAACCTAAACCATTAGCTCAAGCCCTAGCAAAACCAAACAAAAGCTGACCCCCAGGCTACTGGCCCTAAGCCTCAACCTGCAAAGCCTCTAACGGCCCAAAGACGCGACTAGACAGGGTCTGCACAAGACTCAAATGTTCAGTATAATAAACTCTAACGGACCGGAACCCGAAGCCCGAACAGAGCAGGCCGGAATCGTGGAAGCTTCTGCAATGTCAAGCTTACTTCCATTGCTGCGCATGCCTCCCTAAACTTCAAACTTCTTCCCGAGCCAACTGTGTGCCTCGGAGTCTATTTCTCTTGAAACAAGGAGATATCGATCTCTCTCTCTCTCTCTCTCTCTCCCCCTCCCCCTCCCCTCCATAAACAGATGACTTCTAGATCCTAGATACGGAAGACTTATAATTACATGTGCATGTACATGATGTTGGATGTACATAGATACCAACAAACAAGCATACATACATAATCACATGCATCCATCCACACGTACATGCATACCTCATTACCTGTGTATAAACTTCTTACGTACAGCCACACATATCATTCTCAAATTGTGCTGCTCTTTGGCTGGCGCGTTCCTAAGGCTTGAGGTTCTGCATGGTTGCAGGATTCACAGTAAGCATGCGGAGTTTCAAGACCCTTCCTAGCCGAGCCTTCCCCTGGAGCCCAGAGTCCCCAGTAGACCTGCAATAACACTCACAGAACGAAGGGTAGTCACAGCAAGCTGTATAGGGATAGGCCTAAGCCTTGAGTCAGCCACCGCCATGAAGCACAGCAGTGAAGATCCGAGGATTCTGAACATGATCATTGCTATCTACAGCACGGCACCTCGGTCTGAGCGTCAGTTTGCTGCGCTGTTTAGGCATGTTCTGTTTGTGGCCCGAATGTTCCAACCTTGGGGCACAGCATTAACGTGCCGGGCTTGCAGTGTTTACAGTGCAAGGGGAGGGGTGTCAAGTTGGGAGAAACAGAGGAAAGAGACAAGGTTGAGAGATTAATTTGATCCAACACGCACGCCCACACTCCAGGATTGAAGCCTGATCTGATCCTGGCACGAGGGCACCCCAAACAAGAATCCGAAATTGCACATTTCTTCCCACTCCGAGGAGTACGGGCGATTGGAGATGGAGAGCGACCTCCTTTTCCAGTGGGACCGTCGTATCGGATTTTTGCGGTTTAAGGGTCGAAGGGGGTTCGAGGCGGCTGTCCGAGATTGAAAGGAAAAGTTGTGCTTGGGGGCTTTAGGGTGGCCTTAAAAATCGTTTGGGGTACTAGAATCCACCACAGGCTAACCTCAAAAGCCCTACTGGAAACGTCGGACAGGATAGGGATTGGGGTGTTGTGGGTTTGCAGGCTGCCTTGCACACATCTCTCTGAGACTTTTATTTGTCGCTGCCGGTCGCCGCAAGCATCGAGTACATCTTGACCGCTTGCGTTTCTGTGTGGTTTGTGAAGGCTTTCTGCGTTCCGTGGTGGCTACACCATCGAGCCCGGTTACCACTACTCAACTCGTCGACTCCCATGCTCAGTTCGTCGGTGACAAGCCCATTTCTGCAACCGTGAACCCATCTCCATGAATTTCGACTCGTCTATCGTAGATTAAATCGACGCGACCCGATCCCGCGCTTCAGAGGGCTGACATCTTTGACGCTGACCTTCAACCCTTGAGCTCCAGGCTGTAAGTCCCCTGTAGATGTACTTGGACTTGGAGTAGGATGAGGGTTCAGGGTTTTTGAAGGTCCAGGAGTTGGGGCTTAGCTTGTGCACTGCAGTGCGTCCTCCAGACATGCTCAGGGATGTAGGCTTTCGTTCTTGGACAGTGTACGCCCCGATCAATCATGCAGGAACGCGCCAAGTACTGTTGCAACTGCCTGCTGCCTGGCGTGAAGATATCGGAAGGGAGCTTTTGGTCTCCTCCCCGAAGTCCCCGAAGCCTGAGCTAAACTAAACCCAAGCACTCAACAGCCCTCAACCCAAACGTTATTGCTCTCGTCGACACAGGAACAGGATGACCTGGCAAAGTTGATCTGATCAGGCTTTTCGGATCTTGATCTTTGTCTTATAGTTTAAGACTGAGACGTGGTTGTAATATGGAATACGTCCGTGCATAGTTAGCCCTACTGTAATTCCCAAACCTTAGTCGTCTTCCTCTGCTTGCTGTTAGGTTTATGATCATGTGTGATTTGTGTTATGACAAGTCTGTATGCTCATTATTATCGGTAGTACTAGTGTTGCTGTTATGATTATTCTGATGCCCCTATGTTACAGATGCTTGAGGCTTGGGATGCAGAAGCTACGGTCGAGGAACCGCCTTTGGCTGCACTTGACGCGCTTCGTTGTGATGCTTTGGCTGCCATGGCAAAGGGTTTAGGGTTTTATTGGGGATGTAGGGTTTAGGTTTTGGGCCCTGTAGGGCAGGGATTTGGGGGTTGAGGATCTTGGGTTAGAACGCGAAGGCTTGAACTTAGGGCTTAGCAAACGAGACCTGGCATGGCAAGGGCTTCCGTTTCACAATGTTTCACACATCTTTTGGCATGGTTGCGGCAGTGTTCTTGTAACCAGATTCTTGTAGGTTTTCTTCTGTGATTTGAACTGCTATCCCCGAAACATATCCACTCTTTGGGGAATCCCCAGTCAGAGCTGCTTCACCGCTAAGAGACGCCTTCCTAATCGTTCGAAACCCTATCCCAGAGCTTTGAAAGCCTGCTCCCTGACTGGTAAACCCAAGAAGCCCGATATCCCCTCAACAAGCGGAATCGCTTGAAGCTCCCCCGAAACCTGATATTGAAAGCCCTTAACACAAACCTAAGCCGAAGCCCTGAAGCCTTGATAAAGCTCAGGATTGGCTGCCTAGCCGGGTCGGTTGCTTTCTTTGCAGCCTTTCCGACAGGTCAGTTGTTGTGATTTGATGCTGTGTGTTTGGGGATGACACTTTTTTTTTCAGGTTTTGGGGGGAGTGGGGTTTTGGGGGCCTTAGGAGTATAGGGGTTTCTGATGCATGGCTTCGGGTCGGGAACTCGGGATGGTACAGAGCTGACGGGGCCAGCTTTCGGGTTCGAGGGGGCCGAACGGTCAGGCTCTGCATGGAGGCTTCAGCAAAAAAGGGGAGTCGCCTTCAACTGATGGTGTCTCGCACTGGAAGTCTGAAAACTACCCACACTGCTACATTCTAAGCAGACCCTGAAATCCTGATCCGTCGACATCTTCAGCCCGGAACGACCCTGAAGAAAAGCAGAACTGAATCCCAGAACCTTAAAGTTCAATACCTGAGACATCAAGTTCTGCCGAGTCCCTACATAGATTTTTAATGCTTCAAACTCTGACGTCTCCATGAGAGTATAGAGCCCGTATTGATTCTTAAACCTAAGAGACCCTGCCGGGAGGTCCTGATGCGATGGCGGCACCGCCGCCCTTTCCTCTTGGAGCCCTCCTTCTCGCGACTGCGCAGGTGCTTGCAGGGCTTCTGAGGGTTTGGTATGCTAACTTGTATGGCATTGGGCTAACTGAGGTTTAGGCTGGGCATAGAGCTCAGGGATTCTAAAGTTTTTGAGCCAGAGCGTGAGGACTATACGGCCAGGGCTATACATAGGGCTCAGGGTGTAAGGGGTTTTACGGTTTGCCGGTTGGGGTTGATGGATTTCAGAAATTGGGGGGTATGGAGTGTAGGGATTCAGAGTTCACGGGTTTAGTGCAAGCTTACAGTCACTCACACATAGAAGCGGTATAGGCTAATGGCGCGTAGGGTCCGGGGTTCTACGGTTAGGGGTGTAATTTCATGTTTCGGAGAAGCAAGACTTGGAGGTATGAGAGAACGTTGAGCTTGCGATTTGTGGTTGGCTGTGGCGGTCGAAGAGCTACAGACACATCCCAGGAACTACAGCCTTCTGCGGTTCAGGGTTTATAGCTAGACTTGAGACCAGGAGCAATAAAAAGGTTTCTCGGGATAGACTTTGTTAAAGTTCGCCGACGAAAGCACTTGCGGTGCGAGCCATAATTTGCCAGGTGGGTGCCGACAAAAAGCCCCTCCCACGACCAGCCTGCCCAAGGCATTTTCAACCGGCATACCCGCCGGGCCCTACATCCTGAGCCCTGAACTTGAAACAACGAGAACACAGGTGGGCATGCAGGCCCTCATGATGCGTAGCGACTGGTTCGCTGTCAGCGGTGGCAAGGAGGGTCCCATGGAGGCCGGCCATGCAAAACGAAGTTAGCGGGTTCGGGATTTGTATTTTCAGGAGTTTAGGGTGTGCGATGCCTGCCTGGCTCGAAGATACAACGCAATGAGCGATCCCAGGGCAACCTGAACCGCAGCCACTGCTCAAAAAAGGATGCATGCAAGAGGGCTTGTAAGCTATAGGAGTTATAGGCTTCTGTCAGACGAGCACCCGTTGTGGGAATGAGACAAATCTCGATGATCTTTCGGAACCAGCCAGCTTCGAAGCTCCCGAGAAGCTGCCGACCAAACCCTTGCAGCCTCCGCTTGCCTTCTCGTCGACCCCACCTAGCCACACAAACCTTACTTGGAGCCTATAAAGCGAGAATCATGCGAGATGGAAATCCGGGCGTTACGGAGAACAAGTCAAAGCTCAATCCCGAAGAAACTGCAAGCGCCCGGTTCCGGGGAGGAGCATTTCCTTTGGCAGCTTGGCTTCAATTGGATACTTCGATCAGTGGCTCGAACAGCCACCATTCTTTTCTTGGTGGCCCATATCCAAACTTTTCAACGTTAGAGGCTCTTATAAGGTAGTCAGGTAGTCTTAGTGGCAAGTTTGAACCTTCTCCCCCGTAGGTATTTGGGAAGTAAGTTTTGCAGTTCCACATTATCGAACTGACGATCTCTCTTCTGGGCAGCATGCGGAGCAGTGCCGAGTTTTTGATGAAATCTTCAAGGGGATCCATCTCCCCTTCTTGACGATCCTTTCCTAAGCTCCTTGTTGGGAGAGCTCAACTGGATGTGAAGCTCCTGCCAGTCTTGGGCCCCGGTCGGCCAAGCTCCGAGAGGCAGCCCAGAAAGTAGATCTGCCAACCGAGTACGAAGTCGGATCTAATGGGTTGAGTATAACTATGCGTGTGTAAAGATATGAATGGCACGAAACATGTAGATAACACACAGTAAAACATACCTTTTCACAAATACAGTAGTGGTTCCTAGGATCGTCCGCCGCTGCGAGCAGTCGGATCTGCGGGCAGAACGGCCGGTGGAGAACGAAATGGAGGCAGGGGCCCGGAGAGGAGTGTAATTAATGGAGTAGTTCAGGGAGGAGGGCAATGGGAGATGTTTGGAGGCTATCGGTGTTTAGGCGGTGCAGGTTATGGCTATGGTTTTGGAGCAGGGTCAAACTTTTGGGGTTTAGGGACGGAGTCCTCTCGACGAAAGACAACCTGGGGATAATTTAAATCTTCCGGCTAAGGGCTCAGGGGTTTCAACGAGGCAATCAGGAATGTTCAAGGGTTCAGCAGAGGGATATATCTGTTTTCATACATGCAATTCTCTTCAGTGCCTCACTTAGTCGGTCTTATCGTGTCTGAAGCTTCATGTCGGTCCTCGGGCTTTGTGGGTAGGGGTGTTTTGATTGAGGCTCATGAATTTCTCGGGCTTCAGGGTGTGTAAGGCTTCGGTTTGGGGGCTTCTAACTGTGGCTAGGGCATCTAAGCTTCTCTTTCAACAAGGGTTGTCCAACGACGGCGATGAATCCAAACAGCTCCTGCCGCACTGTACCAAAACCATCGACTGCTTGAACCCGTTTGGTTTGCCATTCCGAGGCAGGACTTGGTACGACATATCCAGAGTCAGTCATGAGTTTACTTTTGGGGCAGAATAGAAATTCAACCCGAAATCCTAATGCCCTAAACCCAACAGCCCTGAACCGTGTCAAAAATTCTTGAAACCATACACCCTTACAGAACCGTTACTGGAACCCTAAATTATGGTAGCTAACCTCAAATTATGGAAGCCTGAACTATGGTAACTTACCGTACATTCGTGGCCTGCGAGGCGCAGACTCGTCTGACCAGGGAGCTTCTGGCTGAGATTCGCCCCCTGGATGTTCAGTGTAGTTAGTGTAGGAACTGTAGGCTTCCTTTAAAGGGGTCTACAAGGGTTACTATAAGGGATCTATCAGGGTACTATAATAGTCTAATATAGGAACCTGATTAGAAACCTTGGGTCCTTATTGGGTTCTTGAAATTTTTATTCACGGACATCTGTCTTTCAGAGAAGCGAGTCGAACGAGCCTGAGGGTTCTTAATATGGATCCTACTACAATATTGGGGTCATAGGGCCAGGGTTTCTTAATCAGGTTCCTGCAGTGGGAGGGATGCTTGGCAACCTGTAATACCCCCAAACCCCCAAAAATACCATATTAAGGGCCTAAGTAATTACCCCAAATTAGTAGGGGTCCTTATTATAACTATCGTGTAATGAAAACCCAACTCTAAGTATTAAGGCCCCTATCGTACCAAGGTGGTCGGATGGAAAGGGACAAGCCCTCCAAGGCTCCTCCGGGTGATCCCGGGTTCAGGAGTTAGGGTTTAGGGTTCAGGGTTTAGGGTTTAGGGTGACGAGCATTTGCCTTTGTGATGGCTTCGCAGGTCGAGGTGTTTGGTCATACTGTTGATGGACAAAATCCTGCACTACCCATTGTAAGCAATATACCATAATCCCCATAATTTAGGGTCATGCAGGATTTTGTCCATCAACAGTCTTATGCTTTTCTCAGGGGACGGCCCGACACTTGCTAGTTCTTACCGTTCTGGCATGGTGTTCGTCGGTTCGTAGGTCTGGGCTTCTTTCGGCGTCCCTTTTCGAAGCGGGCCCTTGCACAACGATGTGGTGCTACTTTTTGCAGATAGGTTTGGGTGCTTGCCTGGAGGAAACAGGCGCTTCATAACCTGAGCTTATCCTAGATATAGTCTCGGGAGGCAGAAAATAAGTACCCAAAGCTACCGGACCACAACAAAAGGAAGCCTGAAACGGACTCTCAGCCCTTCACCAAGCTTTTTTCACAGATGCCCCACAATGTGAACCCCAAAGGTGCGGAAGCACCTTCTTCACTCTGGAAGTCGGTTCGAAGAGCCAGCATGTAAAGTTGCAGTTCAAGGTCATCGGACGAAGGTGAACATCATCACCCTAACATGGTGACGAGCAAGACGCCGCCGATGACGGTGGTGACGATGGTAGTATGTTGATGAGTGGTTCTTGTGGCACTGAGGAGCTGCGGTGCTGTTTGATGCTGGAGGTGCTGGGAGGACAGCCCCGAGATGTCATACTTGTATCTGCTACTATACTGCTTACGACCGCGAGCTACAAGCTCTTTTTTGTGCGCTCGAGCCTGAAGCCTTGCCCGGCAGGCTGCATCGCACTATGCCGTCTCAAGGCCATGCAGACATACTCTCCGGCCTGGTTTGGGCCTTTCTGTGGTGCATGTAATGGGGTCTTAAAGTACCCGAAACCCTAAACTTAGCTTAAAGAACCCTAAACCCCCAAAGCCCTAAACCCTAAACTTAGTTGCCCATTCACTCTCAACTTGAACTCGAGCTGAAGCGCTTCATCCCCTCTGCCACAAGCCCCAAGTCTGAAGCCGTCGAAGACTCTTCTGCCCCAAGGGGCCGAACCATACACCGACAAGAAGAAAAGCTGTGATAGATAAGCAGATAGATAGACATACAGATATAGTGCCGATTATGTGTGTGTGTGTGTGTGTGTGTGTGGTGTGTGTGTGTGTGTGTGTCCGTGCATACATGCGTGCACACGTCGATATCATCCATATCTATACCTATATCTATATGTCTGCACACGTCTATAGCACCTATATCTATAATCGATATCTGTATCTTGCATTCTGTTTCTATGTATGATTCATTTATTCCTGAAATCCCTGATGCAGCGTTGTTCCGCGCGACTAGAATCTTCAGGGAAAGGCAGGAAGGAGCCACCAAGTAGCTTTTGCCCTGGAGGCGCCCGACGACGCCCAGAAGCAACCCGATGTCGCCGAAGAGGAGAGAGAAGGGTGGTAGAGGTGTAGGGCACTGGGGGCTGTGGTTGTGGGTGAGTGGGGTCCGGGAGGCGTGCTCAGGTGGCGGGAGTTGTAGGGGATGGCAGGTAAGGGTTTGTTGGGTAATGGCAGGGGTGGTGTAGGTTGGTTGGTTTCGGTTCGGTTCAACGCAGTATTGCTTTTGCTGTTAGGCCCTGGCTTGGCTGCGACGTTGTAAGGGCTTTGGGCTTGACGGTTTTGTGTGTGTGTTTCGGGTGCCTCTCGCGCAGCGGCTTGCTTTTATCTGGCCTTGCTGTCGAACCATTTTCAGTTCCGACTTGCGAGTGTATGGTCGCATCTGATAGCCGGCCAGTCTTCCTGGCGACAGGACTTCACCTCGATCTCCCCGGCCATTGGCAGAGTCCGGCAAAACAAGCCTTTGAGATCCGCCTCAGCCACAAAGTTTGGCAGTAGCTCTTGGGCGTTCTAGGCCTGCGGGGTATTGTGATGAGAGCGTGAAGCCAGGATTGAATTCAATTGGATGCTTGAGTCAAGAGCGTTTATGACACTGTTTCCAGCATGTCAGAAACGCCCATAATCTGCATGCTGCACCATTTGAACACCTCGCATTCTAAACCTTCTGCCGTACAGCTCACAAGCTACGTCAACGGCCAGTTCGGGCTCTTGTGCGAAGCACAAGTTGCGCCGCACGGCCGTGGTGACGGCAGAGAGGTAAAACACAAATTCGTCTCATTTCAGCAGGATCGTGATTCAAAACGACAATCGGAAAGCTTACAAGCATCAATCGCAGCAGATGATGTACCAACACAGCTCATAAACACGATCGTCAGCAACAAATACCGTGGATATGACGATCGTCTAACCATGTGCATAACCACACTGCCAGCAAACTAACATCAGCAAACAAGATGTAGATAATAGCAACACTAGAAGACTATGTGTTTCACCGTAGGGTAGGATAGATTGCTCGGAGCTCTTTAGGGTGTGCACCAAGCAAAAAGGCATCGAACGAGAAGTTGTCAGCCGATTCGGGTTTACGCTTTAGGGTCTCGAAACCCTAAACTCTAGTCCTAATCCCCAGAAAACCCTCTTGTAAGCCGACTGCTTCTGAGAGACGGCACTCTTGGAGAGCATCATTGTACGGAGAGGTATCAGTGAGGTATCTTAAATAAGTAGAGGGGGGCCGGTCCACCGAGTCCATGGAGGTAGCATACAAGTTCTGCTAATCATGTTCCGCATGTTCAAGTTCAAGAGCCACAGGCTCACCATTGTAACTAGACTTGGCTTCCCGGGGCCCCACGGCCACAAAGGCAACATACAGCATCTGTTAAATCATGGAAATTGCGCATGTAGAAAATTCGCAACCGTATAAGAGGTTCGCTCACGGCTTAGGGTATGTCCTGATGTGATCGGGTTGCTGGGTTTCGAGCAGATGTCGACCAGCACAGTTTGCAGTTTCCAGCTGTTTGGACAAGTGCGCCGGTATAGTCGAGAGAGTGAGAGAGAGACAGCGGTAAAATACTTATTGGCTTATTTCATGGGGTATAGCAGTGAGTTACAGATTTCATGATACATACTGCCGAGAGAGAAACCCCAAACCCTAAAAACCCTCTGTGGGAGGTGTATCTCCGTTTATGCGTTCCTCAGGTTCCTCGAAGCAGTCGAATGAAAACATATGTGTATATATTATGTACATATGTATACAGTATACATACAATCGTGTATGCATACAAATATCTACAAGACATGTATACTATGTCTTGTGTATGTATATATATATATGTATGTATTTATGCACTTGAGCCGTTGAGCTTCGGCTGTGCCAAGGCATAGGCCTCGTGGGTCTCGGTGGAGGCGCCGGGGCGAGGCAAATGCGCCAGCTGATGCCAGAGAGGCCATAGGACTTAGGCAAAAGGGGCCCTTCGGATGTTGAGGGGTCTTTGCTGGCACACAATCCAAGCCCATGCTGACAAGGGGCTCCTTAGGAGAGTAGGGGGAGGGGGTAGGGTACTATACCCGTAAATGGTCCTTAAGAATCAATGCAGCAAGACAGGCTTTTCCCATTGCACCTGTGCAAGGCTTTAAGGTTCTTTGGCGCCTGTTTAAGGGTTTAGGGTTTGGGGCTTAGGGCTCGAAGTTTGCATGGGTTTTAGGGTGAGGCGGTTGATGGCGCAAGGCTTGGGATCAAGAAGGATGTTGCTTGTGAACTTTTCTGGGAGTGCTTAGAGCTGTGGCATGCTGTTTAGCTATAGCGGCTGGTCACGGATGTTCGGAAGCAACACAACGATTTACAGTGCAAGTTAGTTAGACTTAGACTTCGCTGGACCTCAGAATGGACTTCAGCCCCAAGCCCCAAACTCAGCACGCGGCTTCCCAATACTTGAAGCTTCAAACTTGTCCGCTCTGGCTGGGCTCCCGAAGTCTCTGAATCTGCCGCAAGCCTCTAAACCTCAATCCAAGACAGTCAGTCTGTAATTTCAGTGTGCGCGAACTGCTGATGTGAAGATTAGCCGAGACCAGTAGTATCTTGTCGTGGTGGCTGTCGTCGAGGTAGAGGCAGCAGTTGCGCGGAGGAGCAGGAGTAGCCGTCGCCGTCGTCGTCGTGCTGCCGGTGGTTTAAAAGTATCAGAGCCCGTGGCAGTAGCATGCATTATCAGTAGCTACAGTCTTCGAAGAGTCTCCTGCACCCTAGGTCTGGGCTTCAGCATCAAGGCATCCTCGCAAGTCTTACACAAACGGGGGATGTGCAGATCGCAGCTGGGGCCTTTAAGACTTTGCGACCCTTGCTCTACTTGCAAAAACAAGCTCTTGCTGCACCCCGAAGCCAAGACGCCCTGAGACCATGCATAATAATGCACCTGTGAACCTGTGAACCGACGCTTTACCATGCTGCCCTTTGATGCCCTAGCCTGCCATTTCGTGCCCTTGCGTAGTGAGGCCGCTGAACGTGGCACGGCAGAGAGGGAAAGAGAATGAGAAGTCGCAACTCCGCAGCCTGTCGCAACGGAGCGAAGCCACAAGCCCTGCTCTGGCCACGAGCCCCGCAGCTTGAACCCTTCCGGACACTTAGATAGTAGGATCCTTAGTGCATACAGGGGCGATCCTTAAAAGAGCAATGACCATCATGTTTACGAAGCCTCAGATGAAGCTCTTACATTGTACTTGTAAAGTCTTCAACAGAAGCGCTATAAGCCTTTGGGACTTTCCGACAATTAGGGGTACCTCATTCGGGGGTCCTTATAATGAGGATCCTACTATTTAGGTATTATATTAGGGTCCCCGATTTCCGGAAACTCCCATTTGTATAACCGTTATTTGGAACATGCTGCGCAAGACACACTGTCGAAACCTGCGCAAGGCGAATCTTAGCCTTCGAGCGCTCCAGCTTGGTCTTGGCAGCCACGGCCGGAGCCTCTGAATGCATGATTCTCGGTGTCTCAGAGGCAGGCAAAGGTCTTCACAGGTGCCTACAAGGATTTCAGCGTTTGTGAGGGCGTTGAAAGTGACAATAGTGGAGGTTTAGGGATTGATAAAGGACTTTGGTTTGTTACAGTTTGCTGTTGTTTGGATTTAGGGCTTTCGGGTTTGTTTTTTGGTGTCAAAGTTATAGAACGTCGGACTTCTGATTGCAGTGCTGGGGGGGTGCCCTTCTGGCTGCTCATTTCGCAGAAAGCTTAGCACGTATTCTGTGGCCCGGCCCCAACCTTTCACGGTAGGCCCGACAAAGCCAGCACAGTCTCGAATAGCAGAATGCTGTTCTCCACCCTGAGCCTTCGACATATGTGACAGACACGGTGCAGCAAGCAGAAACTTGTGCAAAGTCTTTGCAGGCTTTCATGGGGGGCTTTCTCGAGGACGAGCAGCTGGAGGTGCAAGGAGGGAGGAAATCTTGGTTTGAGGCTCCTGTTCTTCCGTGGGGTTCAGATCGTCATCGCGGATCTTTGGCAAGATAATTCCTGCACGCTCCGAACTGTTGCCGGCAGTGCATCGGTAGCGACCTCAATCCAACAAGATCCTCTTCAATATTCTCAGTACCAGTCACATCGGGAGTCAATTTCTACAAACAGTAGCTACTCGGTGCCGTTCGGAGTGTTGCAGAAACTGTTCCGCTCTAGCTGCTAGCTGCAGCTGCATGTGCCGCAGACACCGGCTCCGACTCAGCTTCGCAAAGGGCCTCGGTTCCTGCACTCCTTTCCTCTCATGACGAGATTTCAATTCGCAGAAATCCGGGCGGCGCACAATGCGACCAAAGCGAAGTGAGGAGCTGAGGTTTTGGGTTTGTTAGGGTTTGGAGCTTTGGAGCTTAAAGGTTTTGGGCTTGAGGGTTTGGGGCTGATGGGTCGGAGGATCTCAGGTTTGATTCTTTGGGACGCTGTGATGCCTACGGCACTGTTGAGGCGGCTTTTGTTGCACTTGGCGACGGTTGGGGTCTCTTTGGCTTCGCGATTTCGGAGTGTGTATGTGTATGTCTTGGGATTCCGCTTTGAGAAGCCTAGGTTCACCAATCAACAGCATGTCCCACCGTGTTTTGAGTTTGCAGGAGTTCAGGTTGCCGCCTAATCTGCATGTTTGTCGGGATTCATGAACTCGCGACAGCGCATCTGGGTTCTTGTTACGGAATTTAATTGAAGTTACCATAATCAGGATCTAAAGTAATAATTGACACGGTTTCTTGGTTATGGTCTTAAATGAAAACCGTTAACAAGAACACAGGAAGTGTTCAGGTTCCATCCCAAAGCGCTCACACGTCGATGGTTCTCTCTCTCTCGCTCTCTCTTTCTCCCTCCCTCGATCGCTCATATACATTTTGCCAAGTCTGAGGAACTCAAATCCTCGTAGAAGTAACTGAGGTGGCAGCGAGCTCGAGAGCTAGCAGCACAGCATTTAGAAGAGCGGAAGCAGCGCGAACTGGAGCATCTCGGTAAGAGCCAGCTGGGCTTCTCTAGCATCTGGTTTGAAGGATGTTTGGTTTTTGAACCCGTAAAGAGTGATCCTCAAGCTTCTTGCCACTTGGTTTCGAAGTTTGATCTTACTTAAGGCTTCTTAAAACTTGATTTCCAGGATGTTGTGACGCAGTGCTTTCTTGCAGGTCCTGTATCTTACTAGGGCCCTTTAGGGTTCCCCGGTCTTCTGGCTTGCGTGGCTCTACATCAGGTGTTCTCCTTGAAGAGCAGGGACGGCTTTGCTCAGAAGCCCCAAGCATCCAAAGAACAGAAATCGGGCTGGCGGTTGACTCTTAAGGTTCAAGGTATGTCCAATATCCTAAGGGCGCCTAGAACTGCAAGAAAGAGATCATCATGCTGACGACTACCAGATGTGCTGCAAACACCCGGTTAAGTCGATCCAGGGTGCCTTTTGCAGCCTAGCAGTTTATAACAGACTGGATCGGTTTGGGGTCCAAAGTTAGAGTTTTGGGGTGCGGGCTGCTGGGTTTGGGTTTCGGCTCTGGCACGTTGCCTCTTTTAGGGCTTGACGTTCTTGGGCTAGGGTATAGGGTTTAGGGTTCAGAGCAGCTTCACGACCATTTCTCTTGGATTCTTGTTGGGGCTCTGGCCTTTGTACGACTCTAAGTGAGCCTCGAATCCGAAGTCCTACATCCCAAAACCTCCACCCCATTTGCTATGTTCAAATTGACGAATTGACTGCATGACCTGCATGGGCTAGTGACTTGAGCATGCGACTGCATGAATTGCATGGGGACAGCCGACATGAGCTTGCCCGGGGCAGAAGAGCGGGGATAAGTGAGTTCTTGTGAGTTCTTGGCATTCGCAGCGTGTGGAGAGCCGAGAATGGCGATGCTGAGCCTCCTGAGTGAGCTGAGTGCACAGTGGGACTGCAGATGTGGGTTGGAGTTGAGGGAGCAGCCAACTAGAGGGAGCGCAGGTAGATGGGCGTGTCGACATGGGGGCGACGTGTGTAACACATGTGCCCGAGTGAATGCAGAATGCATGTAGACATACAAAGAAGATGTAGCAGAGTGCTGGACATCCTATAGGGATTGGATCCTAGTGCCTGCGACCTATGTACAGTCTTGAGGTGAGTCCAGTATCGCACCCTGCATCGTATGTTCGTCCTAGCCAGGCGGGAGGCAAAAAAAACCTCCACCCCATAAGAAGCCCAAATAAGCCGTCACAAACCTCGTCTGACTTGTCGAGCACGAGCGACAAAAAATATAAGCCCCTGGACCCAGGAAGCAGGAGTCCAGTCGCCGTGGCTCGAAGGCATCGGTGATCATAAACCCAGAGGAGCCGAACCGAACTGACGCGTTTGGTTTTGAAGTCTTAATGTAGGGGCCTTCATAAGCACCTATATTGCTTTGATATAGGGGCCTTAATAATTACCTATACTATTTTGATATAGGGGCTTTCATAATAACCTATAGTCTTGTGGGAGTTCCGTATTATGATTATCGTATTTGGGGCCCCAAACCCCTATGTTAATCATGATGGCCCCTATACTAAGGCCCCAAGGGAAGTTCCTTTTTGGGGTTCGTATATAGAATCCTATAAGGTTACCCCAAAAAGGAACTACTTTGGGGCCTATGGGTATACTAGAGCCCTCAGGAAGGGCTGAAAGTTTATCGGTACTCGTTCAGTACATGTGGTCTGTGAGCTGCCTTTGGGTATGAATCTTGCGGCCTCAATAAATACCTATACCATTTTGGGTGGCCCCTTATCATAATAGAGTATGATATACCCCTGATAGACCCCAAGACCTTAGGCTAACTTTAAGCCTAAGTCTGCACTTGCAGAGTCTGTGGTTCCATCGTAAACTTCCTCCCCTCTGGTCACGAGGAGCTTCTTGAGGTTGGTCGGCAACGCTCCGGCTCGAAGGACGGACGTGGCTGTGGGTTTATAGATGGCCTGCTTGAAGAAGGGCTTTTGGGTGGTCCAGATTCAGGGAGTATAGTCGTAACCCCTAAAAGCTAAGCAATGAATAAATGCCAGTTTGGAGACATTGGCATAGCCCTTCATTCAATGCGATTAGGTTTTCTGAGAATCTGGGAAGACTTTCAACTTAAAGCGTGTGGTTAGATCGAGTCTGCCGTATCCAGGAACCGCCCACCCAGAGTGGGATGCGGAGCTCTGGCACGAAGGACGGCTTCGTTGAGGTAATACTAGTAACTTGCAAGGTGGTTTCTTGCCCTCATATATGTATAATGCAGAGACCCTGGGTTCGTCTCATGTTTGTGGCCTTCTTTGGTGAAACAGCTTCGGGTTTTGGGCTTAGGCTATGGGGTTTAGGGTTTGGCGGTGCTGGTGCTCAGAATGGCAGTGCTGCTTCCCGGCTGATCGGCAGAGTCTGGATTCATAGATTTAATTTATCCCTAAACCCTAAACTGAAACAGGGTCTCAGGCAGCAGGTTTACAGCGGTCGCTGTGATGTGAAGGCCTGCGGCTTGAGGTATTGCTGCCAGACATGATCATGAGACTTGAGTTGGAGAGTGCTTCTCTTTTTCTCTGCTTCCGGTAGCAGGGTTCCTTGGGTTTACAGGTTGACGACGTTAGCATTTGGGTGAGGGCATCTAGATTCTTCGAGACTTTATTTGATATTTGATACGTATTTCGGGTTCCGATGTTCAAACACAGTTTTTGTTCGTGGGTTTGGGGGTCCGGTCTTATTGGAACACAATTTTTTTTGACCTACTACGCATTATGATTACTAAGGCTCCTGCTGCAAAGCCATGATAATGAACCCCCCAACAAAAACAACCTTGATCGAACGATGAAGGCCCCCTACATTCATCACTACATTTTGGAACCTTGATTAAGGACCCCCTATTACTTAAAAAAAAAACCTCATTCGGATTACATGACTTCTGGAGGACTTCAACCCCCGTCCGCGCGTACTTTCGAAGGCGGGATTCGAGCTTCAGGGCTTGAGCTTCGGTATGATGGCTTTCAGGATCTAAGGTCTAGGGTTTTCAGGGTTTAGTTATGCTTAGTTTTTCTGTTAGAGGCTTAGAGTTTCAGGGTTCAGGGATTTGTATAGGTCTACAGGGCCTCTAGGTCCTAAGTTGTAATTTCGAGTTTAGGGCTTGAGGGCAAGCCCTACACCACACAACTCACGCAACTCCGATAGAATGCCGCAAGTTTAGTCTAAATGCCAAGCGCTGGATTCTGAACCCAAAAAGTACGTAATCCCTGCAGCAGACCTCACTCTCTCACAGTGTCCCGCTTTGTATAAAAACCAGTTTAGAAAAGCCGACAATGCTCACAACTGGAATATCGAACTCCTGAGCCGGCCCTAAGCCCTAAACCCTAAGCCCCTAAACCCTAAACCCCTAAAACCTAAACCTGAACTCCTCATTGGAGTCGACCAGAATCTGCAAAGGCTTGGAGGCCACACTTTCTGAGTATTCGGCCTGCAGAAGCTATTCTGGGCCATAGTTGACAGTCGTTTTCGGTTTTAGCATAGAGCCCTGGTTTAAACTATGTAGTTCTGAAGAGAATATGGTCCTAGCAGATGGGACTCTCAGCTTGAGGAGTCCACAGCAACATCCTCCCGACTCGGATCGAAGGACCCAGGGATTCGGCTTTTCATTAGGTTTAGGGTTTAGTTGGTGCTTCGGAGGCTGGGCTCTTTTCAGAGTTACTTTAGGGCCCCATTCTTAAAAAACGAACAAGGGCTACTACCCTAAACCCTAAGCCAGGAACCTTTACTATAAGTTTTGGGTCTTGGAATTCGGATTTGCTGTGAAGGGGCGAGGACCTAGAACCCCGAGGCGGCCCCAAGATTGCAAGCTCCTTACCTGCATCCCTAGGTAGGGCTTTGGGACATTTCATATTTTCAGTTGTTGGGCTTAAGAGGATCTTATTTTAAAAGTTTCTAAAAGCCCCACCTAGTACCTGCATCCTGCAAAAGCAGACACCTTCGAAGCCAGAAGCACGGGCTTCTCTTAGGCTTGAAAGCTAAGAGTAGTGTAGTGATGCATGATGTGTTGTCTGCTCTCCTTTCCCCTTAAAGTAGAAGCCAGAAAGTTGGAATATCATTAGAATCGTTATCATACTCCCTTTAAGGTAAATTATAGGGGATCCTGCCATTATTCCGTATTCCAACTTTCTGGAGTTCCTTCTAGAGATCTCATCGCGAGCCTGGGCTTTCCTCACAGGAGTCCCCCTCGCGGCGGAACTCTCAGGCCTCCCCCTGGGAAATCGCGAGGAATTCTGAAAGCTGAGGGTTGAAGACTTCGGAAGCACGTTCTTGGTGTGGCCTACTATAGGGGCCTTCATAATTACCTATAAGCTTATTACTATGGTGGGGATTCCTTATTCGAGTTATACTATAACGGGCTTCAAAACCCTATTCTAATTATTAAGGACCCCCCAAAACTAGGCTTCTTCTGGCCTATAGGCTTCTTTCAGAGCCCAGGGATGAATTAAGCTAAAGGCCTGTCCGAAACGATGCGATTGTCGAAGCCTGCCTTCGCCAAGGCAAGCTCGATGCAAGGTACCTGGGCTTTGGAGTACCATACTTTCATACTTTTCTTTTTATCATACTTTCATACATTTGGGGGCCTGTTACTTAAAGGGAACCATTACAGTATGATTTGTTTTTAATTATTATGCTTCTTTCGGACCAGCTACTTCAAAGCCCAGGTACTTCCGTTGTGGAGGAAGACACCGAGGACCCACGCCGTTTCTTGCCGCTTGGCCTTCTCGATCACCGCACTTTAGTTTTTCGAATCGCAGGGTACCCTAAACCCTAGACTAGGGCTGAAGACAAACCGCTTTCTCGGACCCTTGCGAGACGAAAAAGGGACGTTAACAAAACATAGGCCTTAAACTTTAAACCTGTAACCCTAAAAGGGTATTGTGGGACTGAAACCTTGCCGAGCCAAGGTGGCGCTTCGGATACTTCCGAGGGCCTCCCCAGCCTGAGCTGACGGCCTCTGGGCGATAATACAAAGATGGCTCCCATGCAGGGTCTGATTTGGCAGTCCTTTAATCCTTTACAGGTGCTACAAGGGGATAATACTACAAGGGGCTCATAAGGGTGTCCCAAAGATCCTACGCAGGTGCAAGAAGGGTCTTGTATGCGTGCTATAAGTGATATCTGCGAGCTGCCAGGGTCCTTTAAAGGTGCTGCACGGGCTCTTCACTTTTGCTACGAGAATTACCGAAGGCTTGGGGTTTAGGGTTTGGCTTTAGGCTCGGGTTTCAGGCTTTAGGGTTTTCAGGACAGGCTTTAGGTTAAGGCTAAGGCTGTTGGGTAAAGGCTCAGGTTTGAGGTTTGAGGCTGTCGGGTTTAAGGTTCGCTCTCTTGGGCTTTAGATTTTGGGGTTTAGGGTGGAAGTGTTGGCTTTTACTGTTCAGTTTGGGTGCCGGAGAACCAAGGATTCGAAAGCTTAGCGGCCATAGTGTTTTTGGAGTTAGCTTCCGACTTGCACTTTCTAGCGCTGAGAGTTGAGAAGGGACTTCAAGGCTTGGAGGGGGCCAGGGCGTGAGGGTGTTAACATGAAAATGGCTGTCTGCGCCTTCTGGGCGCGATGTTTGCCGAAACTCCGGCTATAGATATGGAGCATGTTGTGTTCAGGGCCTGCGACATATTTTTGTTGAGCTATCCAGGGGCTCGCATGGTTTCAGGGTGCTGCTCTGCTAATGTAGGGGTCTCATTAGTCAGAATCGACTTCGCGGGTGTATGAAGCTATAAGTATAGCAGGGCACCCCCAACACCTAGTTCTAATTCTTAAGGCTCCCATTTTATAGAACCCTTATAGTAGTCGTTATCGTCCCCGTCATTAAGGCCCCTACATTACAGTACCCTTATAGATCCCTTCGAGTAACCCCTTTAAAGGAACCCTGTGAAACCCTAGTCCACCCACTAAGCCCCCTACATCATATATGTTGCGCTCTTTGCTTCTCCCAGCATGACAAGCCCGAAAGAGCCCCTGCCGAAGATCCGAAGCACCTCAACTCGAAGCAGCCAAAAATCTGAGTTTCCGAAAATTAGGGTTACCTTATCTTGGGGTCCTTCTAATACGGATCCTACTGTGTAGGGTACTATATGAGGGTCCCTCAATAATGTAAAGGCCGTATTAGTTGCCTACACTGTTGTGGCGGTTCCTTATTTCAAGTATGGTATAATATACCCCCGCAAACCCTATTCCACTTATTAAGGCCCCTGTATTCACGCTGGGGCTGGTAAGGTGGATGTCACGGGCCACAGCGATTACAGCGGCTCTTCCTGGCCTGGCCCTCATATGTGGTTGCTATCGCAGCTTTAGGAGTTCAGGAGACGTAGTCATTGTGATCCCTTCATTCCTCTGGCTTTCGTTACCCAGTGTGTTGCTGAGTTTGTTTGACGGTTCTTGTTCCTTGGCACAAACGTATTTGCCCGTCACCGTGACATGTTTTTGCCGACATATTCGAGTTCTATGTCACCAGCTTCTGCAACCCCATGCCCAGCATCCTAAACCCAAGTGGCGGGGCAACTCCAGGCTCCCCGGGCAAGAGAAAGAGGAGCCCCTTGGCCCAGCAAGCATGGACTTAAGGGCTCAGAGGTTAGGTTGGGGTATAGACTTTGGGATGGTGTATGATTGGGGGTGTGGTATAGTGGGCTTGATAGGTAGAACAGGAGTTTAGTGCTGCTTCTCAGCTGATCGGTGTCTGGTTTCTTGGCCCAGAACCAGAAGGCGAGAAACTCTGTAAGGTCTGAAGACTGAAGCCCTCAATATTTCTATGCTGAGGACAGTCTCGAAGATGCTTCGCCTGAAGTGAAGTGTCCTGGTGTGAGCATCGAAATGGCTCTAGGGGCGCAGATTCAACTTCTAGACAATCAGATTCATAAGCTTCTTTCTGAGAAGCATGGCAGTTGCTCTCACATATGCCCATCTGACACCGAAATCAGTTACTAGAGATCATCATCCAACACAAGCATGCCTGCGAGTTGTACAACCTGTCACAAAAGCTGAAACCCAACCGCGCACATCCGATACAAACCTTCCCAAACCTCTGAAGCCCCCAAACCTAACACGGCCCCTAAACCCTAAAAACCTAAAACCCTAAACCCTAACCCCTAAACCCAAAACCCTAAACCCTAAACCCTAAACCCTGAACCCTGAACCCTGAACCCTGAACCCTAAACCCTGAGTTAAGGTATTCGGTGGCGTGCACCTTGAGATGGAACTCTCGAGTAGACACCCGGGCGCTTAGGCTGCAGCAGCGTTGGGGGTTTAGGGGTTTAGGGTTTAGGGTTTAGGGTGTTGGGGGGTTCACGAAGTTGCGGGCAGGTTCCGTCGAGTTGTTGTTGACAGGTTGTGCAGTGCAACCTAGTGGGTAGTGTTCTAGAGCTGCTTGCGAGGATGAGGACAGCTGTGTTTCTCGGTTAAGTTTGGTTTGCAGCTGCAGTTTTGAATTCTCCAAGGGTTTCTCTCACCCTACACACCGCGAAGCTTTGTAGGCTTGCCGCCATAACGTGGCCAAAGGTGTGGCAGTGAATGCACGTGTTTGTTGACCTTTCGACTAGACGTAAGCGAAAATCCTGGAAGCCGGAAGCACCCAACCGTCAAGTAAAGCTTCAAGCCAAGGGGCGAGTTCCTGAACCGCCTTTTCTGTTCAGGGGGTATGGTTTTGGAACCGACAGTGCCTTTAATGATGCACTGTTTGGTTGAGTTGAGTGTAGCTCGCATATAACCTCAAGCGCGCCGAGGGGATGAAATAGTGTAAACTTCGAGACTCTACACCGTAGAGCCCTTCCCACGGTGCCCTGCTAAAGCTGCAGCTGAGGTACTGCAATGGAAGACCAAGATGAAGCTGTCTTACATGCGTGCCCGCCTGCACGACCGTATTAAGAAGGAGCGACGGATTTCATGGATGGGGGATTGCAGTGTTTTCAGCCTGAAGAAACAATAAAGATCTTGTCATTCTTCTTGAGGGTTCACGGCATGTAGAATATCGGTTCCAATCTTGATTACCAGAAAACAGCTTAGGAGTGGACGAAGCAGCCAGAGGTCGTTCGGGTGAGGCTGGGTTCATTCGTGGGAAGGCGGGAAAGAGCTCTATTGAAGCCGGCGTCGTAAAGGAAGCCTGTCCCTAAACCCTAAATCCTAAAGCCTAAACTCTAGCAGATGAGAGTGTAAACCCTAGCAGATGAACCATGAGAGCAACCTCAGGTCCTCACAGCGGGGCTTTAGGAGACCCTACTCCTGAAGCCTTGGGGGGTTCTGAACCCGGTAGCCCTTGCATCCTGGCTGCTAGAACTGCCCAAAACCGGGGGAGCCCTAAACTCGAAAAGAAGCCTAAACCCGGAACCCCCAAGAGCCCAGGAGATGGGTCCAGAGTACAACGAGCACTTTCAGGTGTGCTGTCTTGTAGGATTTAGGTAGGGTTCATTAGGCTTCAGCTCAGGGTCGGGGGTTCGCAGAAACAGAAATTGCCCATTTTTGAAGAAGAGAAGGCCATTCTTTCTCCACTGCACTAGCGGCTTTTGATTTAGTGGGTTTGGCGTGCATTGTCTGGGGAGTGGACGGCTTGTATTTCTGACATCATCAAGCAGAAGAGGGTAGCATGCACCCTGGACAATTATTGATAATCCTAATTGTTTACGGACGTACCATCTTAAACACAATTCCTGAGTCTTCCTCTCGTTTACGAGACCCTGTTGCCGGCTTGCCCGAAGAGGGTCCCGTGAGATAAGGATCTTTCGTGAAGAGCAGTTAAGCAAGAGTAGAAGAAGAAGTAGTAGCAGTAGTAGTCGTAGTAGTAGTAGCAGCAGCAGCAGTCGTCGGCGTAGGCAGTTGTATCTTTCATGGAGAGACCTGCTGCAAAGTAGCAGCCTTCGTCGTCGTCGTCGTCGTCGAACAGCGGTCTTATTAGTGTCACTGGTACCTGAGGAAACGCGCTTTGCTCATCTCGGTGGGATGAAAGGCACGACAACGAGGCACAGGGAAGCGCAATGGGGAGGAGGTTGGGGTTTGAGACTTGGAGTTTGGGGTATAGGCTTAAGGTTTAGGACTGAGGGCTGGGGCCTCAGGTTTAGAGGCACCCAGGGTTGGCTCTTAGAGATAAAGCCTTTGAGCAAGACCAGCCGTGGCACTACGTACTCGGGTGACCCTGACTTGACCAGCAACGCCCAAGATGCTGCTGTTCCGATGCGGTACAGCTGACAGGACAGTTGTTTTGGGGTGCACGCAACCGCGTCTGTGATCTACTCTCAGTGCCCTTTACCGTGAAAGACTGAGAAGGGAGGTTTTGTCAGCACTGATGTCCACAAGCTGGTCCAATAAGGTCTCTCCCTCAATTGAAGATTGGTTGGTTTGGCTCGGGCGTAGACACCGCATCTTGATGCTGGTGAGCAGAAGAGCCCCCACAAGTCAATATGAATAGTAGAGGCCAGCACTCCCAATCTGAAGCCTTTAAGGTGATTCTTTACTGTAAACTCCGAAAAATTGGAAACCGAGTTAAGGACAAATCGTGCTGGGATTCCTTATGCTTTGCTCTTAAGGATTGAGGCTGTCGGGTTTCCAACTTTTAGGCTTCTGCTGTAGATCTTTTGGGCTATGCATTGTTTTCGCAGGGACTTTTAGGAAAGCGTGGCGCTTAACAAACCCCGTTGCTCTCTGAGAGGCTGCGAAATTGGTTCCAGACTTTGACGGGACTGGCAAATGAAGGCCTGTTTGTGTGTTGTTTTTTGTGTGTTCTTTGTTCGTTTGTTCGTACTTGTTTGTGTATTTGTTTCTGTGGTTGTTTGTGTGTTTGTTTGATTGTTGTTGCTTTTGTTTGTTTGGTTGGTCGGCTGTTTGGTTGTTTGTGTGTCTGTATGTGTGTGTTTCAGAGGAATCTTGTAGCGTATGGCTCGGACTCGTTGGGATACAGGAGCAGCACGATTGCATCCAGGCAGCTTGTGCAATGTCGCCAGCATTGAGAAACCAAGTTTTTTGTTGAGTGTGTTCTCAGCAGTAACAGCAGCTCATGTGCAGAGCATTGTAACAGTTGTAGAGCTTCGAGATCCTCCTGCAACTTCGAAAAGTCCCATGGTTCTTTCAGGCACCATGACACCGCTAACCATGCAAGCCGTCCAGACCAATCGGTCAAGATCGTTCGCGACACCCTAACCGCTGTCTCCCTCGGTGTTAAAGTAGCATGCTCAGCGGACTTAGTGTTTGAAGCCATGCCTGCCTTGTGCGAGTGTGCGAGTCGAAACGCCAGCAATTCTGGCGTCTTTCTCTGAGTGATCTTTCAGAAAAGGAGGGGGCCCTAGTATTGACCCAATCTGCTAGGCTCTTCACGATGGCTCCTAAGTCACGCGCCGCCCGTTTTCAGAAAAGAAAGGATCCGAATATGAACCCAATAGAGTCGCATCCTTATCCTGAGGATCCCTTAAACGAACCCTAAACCCTTTAAAGGAACCCTACACCCCCCTTTAAGGGTACCCTCATTTTTCTGAACCGAGAACCCCGGTGGTGCAGAGGCCACCTGAAGACCGAACTGCTGGCGATGCTGCTTCGAGAGCTCCAGGCGACGGAGTTGGAGTTCATCTGCTGCTAACTTTAAGCCGCGTTTAGGGTTTAGGGTTTGTGTGGTCCTTAGTATATATATATATATATATAATAGAATAAGATAAGTATAATATCCACCCAAATCCTATACCCGGACTATAGACTCGGGTTTAGGATTCTGCAGGCTTTAGCGTCAGGCTTCAGGGCCTAGGATGATCGTGAGAATATTTAAAGGCTGGATCTCAGTGCCAAAAAAAGGGGTTTTCGGTGGCCGAACTGCACCAGGTGCCCATCCCGGAAAAGAGCGATGCAGAACTGGAGGAGCCCCTTGGCCCGCAGAAGAAAGAAATCTCCGAAATTTCGAGGTTGTGAGGTGCATGGCATTCAGTGTTCAAGGGCTTCAACTCCGGGTGCGATATGGGGCCGACTAAGATATATCGGAGAGTCTTCAACTTGGAGCTTCTGAGCTTGATTCTGCTCTGAAGGGAGCCTGAAACTGCGTCTACCACCCGGGACCGCGATAATTGTGCCCAAGCTTTGAGATCAGGCTTGTGACTCGACGGGAATGTATGCAGGAACCGGGCTCACACGCACGTTGTTCGAAATCCGACAATTTACGAGTGCCCAACTGCCCGACTGGGATCCATTCAGATCGTTTCTGGTTCAAGTTCGTAAGTGGGGATCGGCCTTCGAAAGGCTGTGGAGTAGAGGTTCTGGACGAGCGCACGGAGTCACTAGCTCTGCGAAGCCTTGTCCTCGGCAAGGCTGCAGCAGCTGTTGGCCCCTTGGCAGTAGCTTCTGGTACTGGCATAGCTCGTATCTGCAGAACAAAGATCCGACAAAGCAAAAGCCCATCATTCGACCTCCATGATTCGTGTCAGGACCACTGTGATGCTACGGTGCAATACTTCAGTCACAAAGCCGAAACAGCACATCCGTCCACCTTTCAGACTTTAGAGCGATGCGGTTTGGGATTCATTTTTTTGCGAGCTGGGCTTTGGGATTCAGGATGAGGGTTTGGGGGTTCAGGACAGGAGTTACGCCTTGCAAAGTTTCCGCGTTTAGTAAGTGGATAGTTCAATGTCCGGTCTCAGGATCTGGGGTTTCCGGTGAAAGTTGACAGGTGTGAGCGTAGGACATACTAAGATTTCGGGCTCGTTCCCAGGCTGTCAGCTAGGGTTTAGGGCTTAAACTTCGAAGCTTGAATTCTCGTGTTCAACTTCCGTCACCCGGCAGTTAGTTGCCTTGGGAGCACTCTCAGCGCAAGACTTTGCGGGGATCACCAAACCCTATAAACCCTAAACCTAAACCCTAAACCCGTAAATCCTTGAACTCCTAAACCCCTAAGTCCCTAAACCCCAAGCCCCTAAACCCCCAAACCCTAAACCCTTAAGCCCCTAAACCCCTAGCCCCTAAACCCCCAAACCCTTAAACCCAAACCCCTAAACCCTTCAGTCCCTAAGCCCCCAAACCCCAGAACCCTAAACCCTGAGGTGCCCATTGCAGAGGAAGCCAAGAGCAAGTCATCGAGCCCGGCCCACAGAGCCCGAGACAACGACGTCCCACAGGAGCCTGAGGCTTCCCTGGGAGCTTCAAGAAGAGAAGGATCTAAAGGTTGTTTACAAAATTTATGGCGGTGTGTATAATATGTATATATATATATATGTATGTATGTATGTATGTCTGTCTGTCTGTATATGTGTGTGTGTGTTTATACTACATTTTATACATACATATATATATATATATATATTTATTTATTTATTTTTTTATGTCATGTATGCATAAGGGTGAGCCATCGGGGTTTTAATATGGGTTTTTGGACATGGGACTCTCCCTCGAGTTTTCTATGAGAAGAAGGCGCCATAGGGCTTAATCAGGGTGCCTATAGGGGCTGTATCAAGGTATTGCTAAGCTGCTTATCTGGTTGTTTATGCGCTTTTTTGGTTGTTTGCAAGCGGTTTGGGGGGAGTTGCTGGGCGGCCCTGCAAGCTCCAACAAGGGACCCCAAAACCCTATTCTAACTACGTAATTATTAAGGCCCCTATATACGCGGACGAGTTCCCTGCGGTGCGACTAGTTTCAGCTGGGCGGGTGGCAAAAATATTACGCGAGCATGCCAGACACTAAGCCCGTAAACCGTTAACCCTGGGCCCACAACAACGGAATCCCTGATGACGACAGCCTTGCACCAAGTGCTTTTAACTTTGGCACACAGCCGATACAGTCTTTCATGTAGGGGCCATAAAAATTTGAATAGGGTTTCCCAAAATAGTATTGGTAATCATCAAGTATTCCAAAGACACCTCAAACCCCGAGTGTCCAAGCCCTATAAAGCTTCGAAGTTTTGCTCATTAACACTCCGGCTTGGCAGGTGCCTGTGGAGCCCTACACAAACAAACGCTGCTTGCCAAAACTGGTGCCTTCACCTTTTCGTCCCTGAAGGTTTATTGGCTGTAGAGTCCCCTGATCTCAAGAGGCCTGCATGTCAAAGTGGCTGGGGGAGCCAGCATTTAGGGTTTTTCTATTGTTCAGGGTGTGAGGCTTCGGGTCGAAAATTCAGGGGTCGCTGGGACTCTCCCACGGAGTCCTTTGTTGGTCCTATTACGGTTACCCTAAGATCAAGGCAACAGGCTTCAATCTTTACAGGTGGCTTTGTGGCTTGGCAGTCACTGCCCTAATCCCCGGACCCGGTAAATGCGGGACCCTAAAACCCCTAAACTCATGCACCGGCCCCTTCGAGAATCGCGACCTTAGGTCTTGGCAGTCTTGGTCCAGATTCTTGTGAAGCTAGGCTTCACGGCTTACAGTAACGATCTACTGAGTCCCATGTTCCAAAAGGTCTCCCTGAACCCCACCCACAGAAACATCATTTTCAAGGGTCAACAGTCATGGATTCAAAAGACAGTCCAACGGTGCTCTGACTGCTTGGCTCAATCCGAAGCTCCCACACCGGTGTTGAAATCGTATAACTGGTGTTGAACACCGTACGTACTTCTGGCGTTGAGGCTGTGCAGGTAGTGCCAGCATTGCGAACAAAAGGCATACAGGTATGGACTCAACAACGACAGCAGATCGTTGCTCAGATGGCCCATTCGTGATGCACGCCCAGCACCTTGTGGTCGCCCTCTGAGCTGCGCGGCAGACATCCATCCGCCTTTGGCATGTGGTTTGAAGCTTTTGAAAGCAAGAGGGGCCCAAGCAACGGAGCGAGTCAGGGCAGTTTCTAGAATCGCCACTACTCTTCCTGAGTTTAGTTCTTATGTTTTCCGCTTCGGATTTTGCGAATCCACTACTCTTCGTTCTCATCCATGGGAGGACAACTGTTGCTGTATTGTACTATACTCAACTGTTCTTGTTCATGCAGGCGGTTGGTAAAATTACACGCAACAGAGTTGTGGTGTGTGATTCTTGTTGTGCTCCGCCTGCTCCAACAAGTACCAGGTACCACTGTTTCGACCAATAATATCTTGCCGCTTGCAGCGATGTCTTTTTCTTTTGTTGGTCATGAAGACAAACATAGCAATTATATTGTCCCTAGTATAAAGAAAGTTTTGGGGTATACTCTACTGCAAGTAGAACAAGGAACCCGAAGAAATATAGTCATCTTACATTCAGATGCAGCACTTTTGGTCCACTGCGTGAGTGGACACTCTACCGAAGCTCAACATCTGGTTTTGGAGTGTTCAGGGGTTTTGCTGAACAGCCAGGGCGGCCAGCCCGCTGCAAAAGGGTGGCCTTAATCCAAATTCAGAAGTCCTGGATTTCTTACAGTAGAGAAAAGTTCAAGGCGTAAAGTCTGATATTATGTTGGGGTCGGGACTGCCATTTAGGGTTTATCGGTTTCTTGACGATATTATATGTGTATACATAACTATATATATATATATATATATATATATATATATATACACACACACGCCTAAGTCGGCGAACAACCAGGCAGCATCTAATACCTCGCACAGGGTTCATCATGTAAAAATGCTACACGAAATTTCCGCACATTGGGCTCATATCGCACACCTTGAACTTTCCATATTAACTACAAACTAAACCGAAACCAATACAAAAAGCGAGTTGCATGGGCGCATTGCGGTAGACACAGCTGCCCCGCTGTGCACTTCGGAGCCTTTCACTGCAGGAGCCTGTCAGAAGATCTTTAGCAAAGGGTCCAGCACATTCCTTCAACACTTTAATGCCCTAAACCTTCCGGGATGCATTATCGGCTTGGTGTTTACATGCTTGAACGATGCCCTGAAGCTTTGCACAAGCATATAGCCTTTCTATTCTTTCTAAACATTCTGTTGGTCGGGCTTTGGGCATAAGCCCATCTCTCATCTTGGGGAGAGTACTGCTTTGACCCATGAGATGCAGACCTCAGTGATTGTAGTGTTCGTGTCACAGGTTGCAAGAAGGGAGATACCAGGCCAACGATAAGGCTGGATGTGGGGTATAGGCCATTATATTTCGCCCTTCGTAGCTGGCTTCAAAGCTTGGCCTGGATCGAGGTACCTTTTTGGGTATCTGGTTTCCAGGGTTGTGGGATGCGGGTCGCAGTCCAGCAGCCTGAACCCCAATGCCCTAGGAGGGACAAAAAGCACCTCTGTCCATCTGTCAGGCTTCAAGGTGAGAACTGTTTTTTCAGGCTCCGCATTTCAGTGCCAGGGGCAAGTTGCGACATGAAGACTTCAGATGGTCGATGACTGGGGGGCGACCAGGGCCCCTTGGTCAGCTGTAAAACTGTACGGTAAAAGCCATGAAATCTCCAATCAGAGCCTTCGAGAATTTGAGTTCGGAGCCAGCAAAGGTATTATAAATGAAAGATCTATTCAGATGTAAGATACGGTTTAGGGGTCGAGCTTTTTCAGCATGAGGGTGAAGGGCTCATGCTCTGGACCAGCAAACCCTTCCCCTTTGACTCTACGACTCAACGGTTTCAGGCTGGTCTTGCCGCCTTGTTCGGAGAATGTAGGTGTCGCAGACAGGCCCCTCGTTCGGTTCGACCCCAAAAGCCCCGCAAACCCTACACGTACTGCTGCAAAAAAGTCCCGTGCACCAGACATGTACCTAAATAAGTGTAATTATGTACTTTGCTGCAGCGTCCGAAGATGAACTGCCAGTCTTGCTTTCCTGGGTGCACTTCACCAAAATCCCAAGTACCTATGCAGGGAGATTTGCTACTTGCACAAACCACAATACTTCCAATATCGATGCCATATGTTATACTGTATTCAAGTATTCAGGACCCTGAAATCGAAACCCAACAAAAAGCCGTTATAGTGTAGAATAACAGCCTTTTATAGGTTTATTGGGCCATTACTTTACCTACTTTTGAGGCTTTAGGTAGGGTTTCTGAGTATACCTCGACTTTCTGGAGCCCAAAAGCGGCTGTGGAGCAGCGGATGACCCAGGGGTGAGCAGTGCCCAGGGGTTTCCGCGGTGTCTGGGGTCTTTAAGGGTTCAAAGCGTTGGGATTTTGGGATTAAAATTTGTGGTGTTCCGGGATCCTGGGACTAAGGACTTTCGGCTTTGGGATCTGGTTAAGGTAAAAGCCAGAAAGTTGGAATATCATTATCATAATCCCTTTAAGGTAAAATATAGGGGATCCTGCCATTATTCCATATTCCAACTTTCTGGAGTTCCCGTTCCCGAGGTTTGGTGTGTTGGAGTTCTCCAGGACTCCCGGGCTTCTGGTTTTCTGTTGCGGGGCGTCAGGTTTGCAGAAGTCAGGGAGTCAAGGTTCGGGATCAGGTAGTAGGACAGTAGGAGGAGATGCTTCGAGACACAAGTGCAAAAGCTAGAGTCCTCGATCCCGATCCAGTGCATCGGTAAGTATGATTTTCTGAAACGCTGTTGACACCTGGCTCCACTACACCTCTGTCTGCGAGTCTATCTCCCCTCGACCCAAGCTCCGACGGCCATGCTTGGCTGCTTGATGTGCATAGGGAGGGCGAGCAACCGAAACTGAGGGCAGGCGGCCAGATCTGGAGGTGGGGATTTCCCAGGGACATTTTCGGGAGGAGTCCGTTTTTGATACTTATGGTGCCAGGGGAGGTCCGGCAACTGACGCTTACCGTCTAAGTGTCTTTTTGAGAGGAGCTTAGTAGCGGTTCGGAGGTACCCACGAGGGGTAAGTACAAGACCTGTACCTGTACCCCAGAGCATCCATATACCCTATAAGCCCAAACCTTAAACCCCTGAACCCTGAACTTAACCCTAAACCCTACACCCCAAATCTCCTCAACCATACTTCGCTAAGAAAGCGCTTACGAACAGCGTCAGGTGGGCTGCTCGACTCTCGCAGTTTACATGTGGAAGTTTCAGCAAAGAAGGGATGGAGATAGACACAAGAATGTAGAAGCCAGATGTGCACTTAACAGAACAACCTGCACAACTAGTACGTTGCAGTGCTGAAGTCCCGGCATGTTGTTTTTATAATGCTTTATATATGTGGTTAACTCCTGACTTAAAGCCGCAGAGCTAGTCTAGGTCGTGATTGAGGCCCCTCTATGATGATCTTGGCCTTTTGCTTCTTAACACTGGCCGTTTGCCCCCGTTTCGGCGGTGAGTCCACCAAGAATGCGTAGCCTTGCTCTGTGTTGCAGCGTCCTGTGTACGTTGGCAACTTAACAATTCATGCACACCCGGCCGTGCATGGAAGCATGGAGCAGTATTACCATGGTGTACCTTGTTAGGCTAGGGGTTGATAATGGTTCTGGTTTTGGATGGTTTGGCTCTGGGGGACATTGTCGACCTTTGCGCGCGCTGATTGGGTGCTTGTTCGGATTTCTCACGGCGTTTCCGGCGCTAGCTGGCCGGTGGTGTTCAAGTCCGAAAGCACTTCGCCATAAAGCAATGCGAGCTCATAGAGCTGGAGCATTCGTGCACGGCCTGGAGTCTCAATACCGTCCATCCTGAGGCAGGTGCACCCATCTGTGGAACCTGAACCCTGAGCGACGCGTGATTTGAGTGTCAGTGCTAATCCCTAATCTGAAGCTTTCAGCTAGCATTACCCACATTCTGTGGGTCCCATAGCCATGATGAACAGGTTGAATCATCCGCATAAACCCACATCTTCACATTCCATCCCTCAGCCCCCTGCCCCGATCTCTTCGCCCTTTCAGAGCAGCACAGACCGCGCCGTGCGCCGACGCACTCATACGTGCGCGCGCAGTTACACCTGCTTTCAAAGGCGCATCAACCTCCGAGACTATAAGGAGCCCCTATACCCGAAACGCGATATATACAAGGGGGGACTACACGTAGGTGTTATGCATATGTCATATGGTTACATCTGCTTGTCTACATATATATATATATATATGTTTCTAGAAGCCCTGATGTTCAGGATTTAACGCGATGACATTCTCCTGAGGGGCCTTTTGGGCTCCACTTGGTCTTCGAGGGAGTTTCGTGCTGCTGGGCGATGCCTTGAGTTTCAAACTTGACCTGGCTCCGAGCGCAAAAGAGGTCCTTGTGCTGAAGTGGTATAGGACAATAGTACACTGCTTCTCCCGATGCAAGGCGAACTGAAACCCCGGGCCTAAACCCGAGGTCCATACAGGGAGCAGGGGGGACCGGCTTCCTTTGGAGGCCATGCGGCCACGTTCGGAAAGAGAGGGCTTTATTTCAGACCGACTCAAGCATTTCTTGTCCAATAGTCTTCTGCATGCAGTGTAAAACCATATAAACTTTGCCAGCATACTTGAACTTCTTGCCCACCGCTCCCACACCATGCCGGAGCCATCGCACCTAACAGTAAGCATTTACTCAACTCCCGAAATCTCCAAAGCCAAAAACCCTTGAAACCCAAATGCAAGAACGCGCGAAATCCTGGAGCCCAAACCACTCTAACAGGTGCGACTAGCCGATATCTTCTCCGAGAGTGCAGGCTGGGGTCCTTCCGTACGACCCAGCATAGGGCGATGCATACCGCTTGCAAGCCCTAAAGAAGTATATACGACCACAGCCTCAGAATCGGTATGGTAGAAAGACTGCTGCTAAAACCCCTGGAAACCCTTACAAGACTACTCCAAACAACCCTTGCAGTCGGACACCCCAAACCCAAAGCCCTGAACGGCAGACTCCTTGCAGTCCTTCAATCCGACCCCCCCAACTCACCTCTAATACACCTTAAATACCCACTCTCTTAAGGACCATCAGGCTCTCTATTAAGCCCTAATACCCTCTCTTAGGGACCATAAGGGCTCTCTATTTAAGCCATCTGGGCTCTCTGTTAAAGGGCCATTGGGGAGGGATCCTGGCCCAAACTGGCAGGCCCAAGAGAACCGCTGCTTCTCATGGCTGTCGATGTGGCCGTTGACGGGGGCGACTGGGGCGACGGACGACTGCCCGAGGCCATGTCTCCTTAGGATTTTTTTGTGTGTATTCATATATGTAAAACCCAAGAGAATGTTGAAAATACTGAATATATGTTATTATGGTTCTAAGGGGTGGTATACTCTATGGGTCTACACTAAACATATTTGGGGGGAAAGGTATTCTGTCCCCAATATGTTTAGTGTTTTATTGTGATGACGGGGTGCATTGCAGCAGGGCCCTAAGGCCCCAAATGAAGCCATGAACCATGATCCCTAATCCGAAAGCTTTAGAAACCAACGCCGAGAACACTCAAGCAAAAGCCGAAAGTCTGAATCCCACGGCCCTGTGACGCTTATAGACCCTATACCTTCAACATCCTTCAACCCTAAACTCATTGACAGACCTCGAACCTTATGCCTCGCCTGGCTTGTCCGAGTGTGAGCGCCGAAACCCTAAACTCCACAACCTCTTCAAGGTGCAAGAGCCGTGCTTACTGCGGCTTACCAAAACTAGCCATACCAACAACTTGCCCCAAAACCGCGGCCCAACTTCTTAAACCCCAACCCCGCAACACCAGACGCACATCCCAGGCCAAGTTGAACAGTAAACCCATGCCCCATCCCTCTAAACGAAGTACCTGGACCCCAAAAGTATGTAGAATAATAGCATTTTTCAGGTATTGGGCCATAATTTTGCCTACTTTTAGGGGGTTTGGGCAAAGCCCCTGAGCTCGGAAAGCAGCAGCCTGGAAGGAGCTCGAGAGCACAGAGACCTGGTCAGGTCCGGGGGTCCGGATCGAACAAGCCTCATACCCAGAGGCGCCATAGTAGTTCCTCTTTGGGGTTACCTTATAGGATTCTAAATTCTAAATATGAACCCCAAAAAGGAACTACTTACTATGGAGCCTCTGGGCACAGTAGTACTTTGCAAGGGGTTCGTGGTGTGAAGTTGTATTTCAATTAATGTTCAGTTTAGGATTCGGCAGGGAACCTGGATCTTGAAGCATCTTGGAAATGGATCCCGAGCTTCTGGCATAGTTTTTGAGTTTGGGGATTTGGGGTTCGTGGGCCGCGGGCCTGTGCGGAGCAGCAGCACCCCACAAAGAGCATAGTTTCCTCAACGGAACAAAGAGCTTGACGAGATTTAGTGGCGATGTTGTGCTGTGATGTTTCCGCTCCAGGTCTACTGGAATGGCTCGACAGAGGTGCCAACATGCTGCCCCTTTGGGGATAGCAGGGGTGCACCGAACTATTTCCCCGATCTTTCCGAACACGGTGGAGTCCCACCTCGGAGGTTTAGGGGAACTCCGGTTGACCCGGACATAGAACATTTGTACTTTTCCAGTGGATTGTTCTGTAGTCGAAACTGCCCATTGAATGCGTGTCGTTTGATGCCTCATGCGCATCTTTCTACGCGACGCGCAGGCTTTGGTCCGACAGGGCATGAACATCGAATCCCACGGTTCAAGATTTCGGGTTTAAGATTTTTGGTTTCGTCCCGTCCGAGCTGTTTCACATGCACGCATACACGCATACACGCACAAGCAGAAACCATTAAATCCCGAAATCGCACCCTTCAGTCCCACGCCAGCCAGAATGTCCGGAAGCCGATTGCCAGGTGGCCGCCTGGTCGCTAACCTGGGCTCCCTCAGTCGAGGCATCCTGCACTTCCCAAGGGCGCCGACTCTTTCTGCGGGCATTGAAGTCCATACTGGGGCTATACGGCTAGTTGCCGTGCCCGCGCGCCGGTTCTGCCTCCGGAGCGTGATCCAAAACACGAAGCTGTGAACATGAGTCCTAACCCTTATAGCCAGCCCGCAAATCCAAGACGCCAAACCTGAAACTCCATCCTTCGGTACGCCCGAAACCCCACCAACGATCTTAAAGGAGAGAGAAACGAGCCAATCAACAGACGAAAGACTACACCCCAACGGACAACCCTCAAAACAAGTATACCCTTTAAGCAAGTATGAGTTAAATCAATCCAAAACCCGACATCCTGCAGCCTATGGACAGTCTCGGCCTAGTTCAGCCTTTACATAGACCCCTTCATGATATAGCTACATCCCTACCCCTTCATCTTACCTTTGGTTAGTAGGGAATGGAGGAATGGGGTGCAATTCTAGCTACTATTACTACCATTCTTCCATTCCCTGCTAACCAACGGTAAGTCATACTTAGCAGACACTCCGATGACAGGCCTGAGCTTGCGATCGCAGGCGGCCCTAAGAGCTCTGACTGCAGCGGCAGAGGCGAAGTCCCTAAAGGCCCGCACCTCAGGCAAAATTTTAAATTTTGTGCCATTCTTAACAGACTTTACAAAAAAAAACATAGGGGGTCTCGGGGTTAGGGTCTATATGGATCTTTTATCTTAAGATCTAAGAGGGTTTTCGGGTTCGGGGTAGCGGAGATTAATGTATTCTGCTTTGTGAACTCATGGCCTTGGGCTTTTCAGGCTCGGTATCGGCTGGCATGGCTTGGAGTTTTGAGGTTCCAGGTTTTGGTGGCTGGGCATTTATGCTCGACTCTGAACCCGGATACTCTCACTTGGAGCCAAAATGAAGCGCAAAGTTCAAAACTTGTTAAGCCGACAAGAAGCACAAGCTGTTCTCATCCGTCAACAGCCATCCGATATCCGAGACTGAAGACCCAATTGTCAGTTTCAAACTCGAATCGAGAGCTCGTAATTTCAATCCTCGGCACCCACTGAACAAACGCAAGTTTGTTCGGTTGGGGCCGGCCACGTTGGTGTTAAGTGCTCTAGGTTGGAATGTGTGGCCATGTAGCTAATTTGACATCAGGGTTTCGGTGCGCAGTGTCCAATGAGTTAGGACTTACAAATCTTGAGGTTCAGACGTTTGAGTGTTCAAGATGCCTGGCTTGTAGCAAGCTCAGACCATTTTGGCTCCTTTCTTCGCGATGTTTCACACGGTATAGGTCCTTTGCTGCATCAAGAAGGCCGTAGGAAACAGGAAGCATCCGGATCCCTGTCTGAAGCCACATCTGTAAGGCTGTACGGAGGCAGCCGACATCTCCCTGGTTTTCCCTATCTGTATATTCAAGAAGCGATCGATCGTGCCAGTGACATTGCAGTTGTCGCTATGTTTCCCTGGCCAGGTGTGGCTGACGAGATATGCCAACAGCCAGGAGGACAGGCACTTGCAGACTCAAAGCAAGGGGGGACACAACCGCAGACTGTGGCTTCCGACGGGTTGGTCGGATGACTTAGCTGTCCTGGCTTTGCATCATGCAGCTCCCATCGATACCAACCTGAAACATTAAAAGCGTGAAGGTTCGTCATGGCCACAACACGCCGGGGCACCTCTTGCACTCAAAGCCAATCCCCAGGCAAGCCAACCCAAGTCTTTCCATTGCGAGCCTCCAACTCCGCACGTTCTTGTTGAAGAGTGTAGTAGTAAGTTGCACCTACCATATCTGGGATACAGGGTGGGGATCTATGCTCTATTCATTCCTTAGCTTCAGTTACCATGATAACTGATTGGGCGAGGATGCACAAGCATGCTCTCCTACCTCCGATAAAATGTGGGGGTTTCCGAAAATCGAGGGACCGAATATATAGCACCCTAAATGGTAGGATCCTTACAAAAATTATAAGGACCCCCAAAGAAGGTACCCTTAATTTTCGGAAACTCCCATGCATTAAGCTCCTCAACAAGAGCCCGATTTCTGAGATTTGTGTCGGCTTGGAGGATGTCCCGGTTTTCGACGGTTTCGACACTCTGCCGGATGACTGTGCCGATCTTATCTCTCCGTTGCTGGTGCAAGGTCTAAGACTTTGGGGTTTTGCGGTTTAAGGTTCAACTTTAAGGGATGTTCGGAGTCTCCCAGTCTCACAATCCACAAACCGAAGTTCTGTAGTTTCCGATGCTTTCACCTTGCGTTAGCTTCAATCTGTGGTTGCCCTCCATTGATGGGAACATCTGGGTGAAACCTAGAGTGCATTGTCCCCCTTTGTCAAGTGCTTGGCAAACCGATCAACATGAGAATTGCGGTGATGTTTCCATCGCATCGCATCGCCCACCCTGGTGGTTGTCGTGGTGACAAGGCTGATACTTGAAAGTACGGCTTTGGGCGGATCTTATGGCACGCTAGTGAGTGGTGCTAGTGACTGCCCAAATTCACAGAAAAAGAATTTGGCCCCATTTAGGGTTCAGAACGGTGTCCTTACCTTGACTGTAGTTCGTTTGTCAACAGCTGAGGCCAAGATGCCAATTTGCTTGCCATGATCGGCACAGAAGTTTCGGATGCCGCTTGGGACGACGTGCAGCGAGGTGCCTTCAGAATTCTTGCGAGAAGTCGGGGCCAAGGGGTGGACGGCAGGAACCTCGTATGTAGCATTGTCAGTGGCCTCACCTGCCCTCCGACACCAAGATCGCTGATCTCCTTCTCGGGTATGTAAACCCGATCCCCATGCTGCGGGTGTTCTCGGATAGTTCACGAGAAGGCTTGTGGCGCGGTCTGGGTTTCTGCTGGGGCTTAAAACGCCAGCACTGACGTGTGTCGGGCCTAGGCGCCGCTAGAACCCAGAGAGGCCTTCAAGAAAAGATATAACTTAAACTTCATGGAGTCGCTTATTGAGTTATTATGTCATATACTCCTAGAGTATATTCTGATATGTTCTAGTATGCTTCCGTAATCTGTTGATATACTCTTAGTTCATTCTGGTATGTTTTCGTATGTTTCGTTAACCATTCTACACTGTGTGGTATTGAGGGTTTAGTTGTATCTTAAGGTCTATTCTCAAGGTAAGGCAGCTCATGACCTTTGCACGAATGCAGCCTTGTAACTTTTGCCCTTGAATTGTACCAGGGGTCTTGGGCGTTCCTGCCACAGGCGACGGTTTAGGATTGACATCGGAAACCCAAATGTCGACTCTAAGTCGCCAGATAGTTCAATCATTTTCCATCTAAGGGCCTGTTTTTGAAAAAGTTCCCGTCCTTTGAGGCCCAAAAGCCATCGCATTTCCTTTTGCTGCTGATAATTGCTCGCGTGGTATCTGGCAGGTCGCTTGCACAGGCCCTGCACTTAGGTCTGGGGATTTGGCATCTATCTGTCTATCTATCTATGTATCTATATATATATATGTATATATGTATATGTATGTATAATATGTATATATATATACACACCATATATAGGACGTGGGGGCTTTCGGTGTGGGATTTGCGGCATAGCGATTGGGGTCTAGCTTGGGGTTCTGCAGTCGAGCCATTCGCAAGTTCGAGGTCTTAGCCTGTCAAGGTTTCGGGGCTTCAAGGTCTGTAGGCTATAGCGCTTAAGGGCACTTCTGGGGTCCGTTGGGGGGGGGGGGGGCGGGGGCGGCTCTTAGCTGTTCGGGTTTGGAATTTAAGAGGTCGCAGTAAGGATTCAGGTCGCGAGTTCAGCGTTGATGACGGAGATGCAAGCAGCAGGCAGACGCAGACGGAGAGACCAAGAGAGACAAGTAGCTTCCTTGAAGAGGGGAGCAGTGGAAAAGCCAAAAATCTGAACTCGGGAGACTGGTCGAAGCGAAGCGCAGTGTAGCACAAGGTGAGGACAAAAGCTTTTCTGCGGAGGTATAGACACCAACAGTAGCGTCGATGATCGCAAGTCAGAGTTCCACATCCCAAATTATGCCCGAGTGGAACCGGTAGTGTTGTGTAATGGACATGGAATGGAAAATGACAGCATGATGCAAATCGCCTGAAGGGTATTGCACCAAAGGTGTTCAGTAAATCGCTTCGCTTCCCCACAACAACTGTCTGGCTCTTAGTAGGGAAAGGGGGAATGGAATATGGGGACTATTATTGGGGACTATAAAGGGACTAGTATAGGGATCATTCTCCTATTCCCTACTAAGCACCAGACAAATCAGGATACCGTGTAAACATTCGGACTCTGAGCCCTTCCACACGTCAGAAACAGCGAACCTTCGAGCTTTTCGTTTTTGAGTCCGTGCCCCTGGGAAAGGCCTGTCAGCTGGAGCCTGTTCGTGCCGAAGGAGTGGCCAAAAAGCCAAGAGCGACACCGGAGAGTTCATAGGGAATGAAAGTTAACCCGCCCTTACAACCTTTTAGCGAATCTGTGGCGTTCCTGATTGTGGGTGTAGAGTGTAGAACCTTCAGGTTTGCTTCACAAGCCTGATTGTTTGAGTTTTGCGGATTGGCGCAAGCCCTTGGGAACGTCAGGGTTCACTGCTGCAAAACACGGCTTGTGGATTGATCTTACCGTGTGCATGTTGAGTCTGCATGGTTCCTGTATCCTGAATCCGACCATGCACTTCTTGGTGTCATTGCCCAACCCGACATACTCCCCGGAAGCCCATATCCAGTTATATGGATCTTGAGCCTGCTAAGCCCTGAAGTCTTGCACGGCCGAAGCGTGATGGCTCTAGCTTTTTCTCCTGTGCTAATTAGTTTCAATCCACGTTGCTTGGACTAGGAGCCGGATTTTGAAATCCAGACTGTTTTTCAGCACGATGTCGATGCGGGAAAGGGAGGTAGTCAGGATGCAGATTGTTGACTTTGAGTTTTCGCTCGGCCAGTCAGAGCTGAGAGGCATGATTGCCAAACGTGTAACCTTAGTAGCTGAGTGGATACACTTTACACTTTTTTGGGATGGTAATACCCACTCTAAAACTAAAAGCGTGCACTTTCCTTTTGGGGCTTATGAAAGCAGCAACTGAGTAACATAGCACCGAGCCGGATCTCACAATGTGGGCAGATGCTGTGGACGCATATTTCTCCAATCTCGTCATCCCCATTGGAAAGAACGTGTTCCTGGGCATCATCCTCTTCTGTGTTCTCCTCGCAGCACATGAGGCCCATGTGGCGGCAGGTGCCAGGCCGCTGTTTGCAAACCATGAGCGAAGCAACAATGTGCCCCTTCAAGTTGTGATTGTTCTTTCCTGGGTTATCATGCTCATGAACGTGGCTCTGCTGGTTCCTGTGTCTCTGGATTTTTCGCTGGCTATGGGCCAGTCAGCCACGGCCAGTGGTGTCTTCATAGGTGGAGGTACAGCATTTTCACTGGCCGGCATGATGGCAGGCAAACCCCTTACCAGCGAGGTTAACTGGAACCAGCGCTTGGCCAGAGGCATATTTATGGTCTGCAATTCGCTTTGCTCCTGGGGCAAGTTTGCAAGCGTTCTGCGCGGTTATGAACGAGAATGTAACACTAATGCTTCGATGTTGATGTTTATCAACCTGGCAGAGACAGGAATTGCAATGTTTAAAGCCTAACCATCCTGGTATAGTTAATCTGGGTTGTCCTTTGGGATCTTTTTTTGATTTCCCCTACCATTTTGTAAAGAACCATAATAGGAAACAATTTTCACAGGGCTTAAAAGACAACTCAGTAATAGATCTCCAAACTCTGAGTAGCCCCTGAACTTCCACCAGCAACCACCAAAGCGCCTGTGGTATGAAGGCTACATTGGGGTCCTCGCTTTTCCCGGGGCCTTTCTTGATAATGTAGGAACCTGATTAAGAAACCCTGGGCCTTTATTAGGGTTGAATACCGAAGCACGTGGCTGTAGTCAACTGTTCAACCGAGACACCCTGCAATGCGGGCTTCGTCCTTGCAAGGTAGGAGGGAAAAAATTAGGGTTCCTTATATGAATCCTACTGTTTGGGGGTTATAGGCCCAGGGTTTCTTAATCAGGCTCCTACATTACCCCAACGCTTACAAAATAGGGAACGGGGGTAACTAAACTAGTCCATTGTAGAATCTTCCTGAAAGCTACTTCGACATGGAAATTTCCATGCCTTAAAAAATGTGTGCGTGACAGGAACTAATGAAAATTAATGTGCGGGCTTGGGATTTGTGTGCGTGGTCCGCAGGACCGTCTCGAAGGTCTAGATCAGCTGGTATATACTGCTGATATGCGAGGAAGGGGAAGTACATCAATATACATACACACATATGTACATATCATCTCCCCTGACATCTTCTACGTGCGCTCGCAATGCTGGCTGCGGCACGCTGGGCAGCGACCTGAGACTTTTTGTGCAGTCGCAGCCACTTCGGAAGTTCAGGGTGACATCGCTAGCGAGGAACCTCTCTCGCCCATGTCTGTTTGTACAGTAGCAATGCTATTCTGATACACCGTATGGCAACTTTGTCAACTTTCTGACGCCGGGAAATCCTCGCCATCCTGCCAATGAAATCCTCGTCGCTGAAGCAGGAACAGTCTCAGTCAAGACAAGGTTGAGCGGATCAAGTACAAGCTATAGCATGCACGCTTTAAAGCTTTGTCACCAAGCCACTGAGAGGATTGAAGATGTGGTGGGTCTTAAGCTGACTCTGCATTTCTCTCCTTACGGTACCATCAACATGCTAGCTTGTAAACTTGCAAAGCACCATAGCCAGTAGCAAGTCGGGGTTCAATATGTGGCTCTGCATGTGCAGCTTGGGTTTGATCTTGTAGAGTGCCCAGCCACGGCTGGAGCACAGCGCCGCCAAAGCGCCGTACCCTTCCTTAATGCTTTCGAGCTATCTCAGGGTTCGGAGTCTTTGCTGGGCTTCCGGGTTGTTGTATCTCGACAAGAAGCACACATGTTGAGCCCGTGTGCCACAATGGTGTCCGCAGCAGAAGCCGGCACCCAAACTCCATACTGATGCAGCGGCTTGTAGAAAGCACTTGTGCTCAGTATCATCCATTCGAGCACTTCTTGGATCTTCTGGTTCGGCCCATCCTAAAGCTGGAAAGTGAACATGGGGTTTACGCTTAGGCTTTAACAAAATTGACAAGACAAAGCTCACTGGTTCATAATTTTCGGTTCACATGGTCCCCAAAACCGTTCTAGAATCTTCAAGACTCAAGCCGCTGAAGTCCTGGTAAGAAGCTGGCTAGCCACTGTAGCAGTAGAATTGTGTCGAAGCCCTTGCCAACACCGGAGGGGAAGGAAGCCATCCTATACACGTGATCCCCAATTACCCCCAATTACTCTTAAGCGATAGACCTTCGATATAATTACCCCAAACTCGACTCACACTATAAAAGCGACAAAGCATGAACAGTATCAGGTCTGCATCGAGGCGGCGATTTCATCTGCTTATATATGGTTTAGGGTCTCTATATAGGCTCAGTACTACCAAAAGACCAGCCTCGCAGGTGCACAGGTGACACTTTCGTTTCGAGCTCCAGCCAGGGTACAAAGCAAATGCCTTCCGTAACCATACCCAGTCTCCTTTGCATCCCAGATACCCGAAACGAAAGTGGAATGACCGTCCCTCATGAGAGACCTTAAAGTGATCAGGCAAGTGCCTTGCGCTTTGCATTGTGCTCAGCCGCTACTAACATATCTTCTTGCAGTTGAGGGGCTTCAACACCATCAAGAAAAAGTGTGAGGCAGTCATCCGATAGGAATTCCAATAAGGAAAAGATGCTGGCATCATTCTTGGCATAGCACTGTGCTGGGAACACAGTATAGAGAAGTCGACTGCAGAAGGAGTGCCTTGAGTCCAGAGCTTATACAGCAAGAGCATACAAGAGCTACCCGGCCTAGCTACGAGTCAAGGTCTCCAAATGACTATGTTGCAGCCAAAACTCCCTGACATGTTGAGCCTGTGGCTGCCATAGTGTGACAACAAACATTGATACGACATTGTCAGGATTGGAACTTTCCCTCGGCCCCGGCCCTCATCGCCGTGGAGGAGATAGGGTATTGTCGTTGAGCGAGCCGTAGGGTCCAGCTCAAAGATGGGGTGGCTTCCGTCGACTCGTTCATATCTATCCCAAAAGGCTTTGAGCTCCGACTTCCAAGCAGCCTCATCCAATATGTTGTGCCCAGCAAGGAACATTTCCCCGCCTTTCTCCAGCTCGTACTTAGCCCAAGAAGATAATTTTAGCACTGGCCACTGCATTGGTACATCAAGTTTCTTCTTCAGATGACAAACTGGCACAGTTGCGTAGGAAACTTCAATTGGCAGTGTAAACTGTTCATCAGCCAGCATGTTGTGTATCTTTTTGCAAGCATTTCCATTGTTGTACATGCCCTGGCCACATCGCCCGAGTCGCTGCAGAACTGGATCCCGAATACCTGATAGGACCCTGATGCGAACCCGTATCTAAAACACACACACACATACTATCTATCTATCTATCTATCTATCTATATATATTCTTTTTTTATTTCTTTATTTTATATGGAAGACCATTTGTATACAAATGGTCTTCCATATAAAATAAAGAGTACCTAAAACCCTATACAGACCACAACTATACAAGTCTTTAAGCCATGCCCTGCCTTTGTGACGAAGTTTGCTCGATGTCTTCTTCGCCAACCGAGCAACTCTAGCACAGGAGTCAGCCTGTAGGCAGCACGGGTTCAACTATTAATTTTAACTTAGATCTAAGCAACTCCTCTTTCCCCTACAAGCCCACCAAGGAGGTCTATAAACCTAAACACATGGTTGGATCAACCGAGAAGCACCACTGCTGAGTCCTCGGAGGAGTTCTTCGACCACATCGGAATCGTCAGAATCATCAGTTGGAGGCACACCTGAGCGCGGGGTTAGGACTTCCTTGAATGTTATCGTGTCTCGGGTTTAAGGGTTGGGAGCCACATGCATAGATATCGGTCAAGGCACCATAGGCCCACTCTAGAGAAGGACCTGCGTGGGGAACAACAAAGCAACATGCAGTTTGATCAACAGCAGGCATGCAGTTCATTGCGACGAGAAAATTTTCAGCCTCGGCATTGCAGCTCACAGTGAGCCGCTTCACACACGTCGCAAATCGGACTGTGGCCATGTACCACAGACCCTACACACCCTAAAAGCCGGCAACGATGCTAGCATCGAACAAAATTCAGCTAGGGCTTCTTCACGGCACCCTTGCTCTTGCTCGAGACCCTTCGGGCTGGTGTCTCCAAACTCTCGGTAGATTTGCCTCTAGCCTTAGCCTTCGCCTTGGTCTTGGGTTTCGTTTTCCCAGTCGCGGGAGGAGCAGCGCCAGCAGCCGAACCCTTCACAGACCTAGGTTGATATCTCATGCTAGAATGCATGTACAAGCCCGGACTACCTGTATAATATTTGACAAATGACTTGGATCGCATCACGTAGTTGTTGAGTGCCAGATCTTGCTTGGTCGCCTGCACGTAGCTGTCCATGATCTTCCTCTCCAACCTGCAGTGGGCTGAGGGTCTACATACATCCAATCTATAAAATTAGCGACACAATCAGGGGCTCACCGTGTTGTGGGCATACATGCAGACGAAGCTCTCTGCGATGATGTTCTCATCTCTGGCGGTCGCTATATTTGCTTGCTGTTGCACGAGGGCATCATAGATCGACTGAAGCTTGGTCAGGCAGCCGTCGATTGACGTGCCAATCCTGATAATCGCAACCGACTCATGCGTATATCCATGCAACCCCCAACTCCAAAATCTAACAAGCCCAAGCAACGATTTGCCTTTGTCGGACTTCGAAGCCAGCATCCTCTCCTGCACGCTTGAGCTTTTGGGGGTTTGCTAGTGGGGATGTCTACACCAACCTCGCAACATTATATACCGTCCTTCACACTTTCGGCACTATCCAGCTTTCGCCCGAGAACTTGCAAGAACGATGGGAGCAGGGCCGATGCAGCAACATTTTGCTGCAGCGATGGAAAGCAGATCCTTAATTTATCTAGATGCACAAATGCTTCATACATGAAGGTCACGTATGCCAAGCAGGAGCTTAAAGGAAGCACCGGCTTGAATAGCAGCTTCAGCAGCTTGCTGTCCAGGATTGGCATCATGCACGGGACCATGCTCGTCTGGCTCGGAACCCAGACCCCCGGACTCGAGGAGGGAAAGGTTGGGGTCCTAAGATGATCAAGAGACATCGGTTGTAGGGCTTTGGGTTTGGGTTAAGCGTTAAGGGTTAAGGGGTTTAAGGTTTTTAGGGTTTAGCTACAGACGGGTTTCATCCACCTCAGCCTCACCCTGGAATTCCGTACGGCTTCCTGTCTCTTTGGTCTTGGCCCAGCGCATGTCCAGAGGGATGTCCGCCTCGTCCTCTCCATGCACTTCATTTTTTCGTTTCAAGCCGCGCTGGGCGGCCCAAACGAAGGCATTGTCTGCCATCGTCCTCAGAACACACACACACAGACAGAGATATATATAATTATTGATATATGTCAAACCCATGAACTATTGTGGACAGGGTGCTGAGTATAGCTCTCATTGTCAATCAGCCATTGCTTTGTGACATACCCACCACGTTGCGTGCTGGTGTTGACATTCTGACTCCACTGCTTTACAGCCACTTCCACCTTCTCCCAGTGACCACCATGCTCCAGTAGCAGCTTTCGAATCTTCTCTCCTGTGCTGTTTTAGTAATACCCATGCACACACACACACACCATGTAAAGCACTTGCAATCGAGCAGCTGCCATCGGACTCCTTTGACATTTTCAACATCTCTGCGGAGCACTGGAGCTGGCCGTTCTTGTTCGGGGTGAGATAGCGACGGACCCTGGGAAGGAGAGCTGGGAGCATACATATACACTTCGGGCGACAGATAGATAGATAGATATAGATAGATAGATAGATAGTCGGGAGAGGAACATATATATATATATATATATATATATATATATATTGTAAGAGCAGCATGCATAACTGTGGAAACATCATACCACACCACGTAACACCAGGTACCGACAAATATAGTTCCGACGATACCCCTACATGTGCGTGTGTACGTGTGTCTCATTCTATGCATGTATGTCTATATATGTAATAGAGCACGGAGCCTCCAATAGCCTTCCAATTTCGGCTCTTTGGCTGCACGGGATGGTGTCTTCTGCTTTGCAGACCGCAAGGCCGACACCGGAACAAAGCCTTTCCCCTTGCCCCTGGAAGGGGTCCTGATCCTGACTGGGGTGGAGAGATGTGTTGACGGGCTGCCAAACTCCAGGGAAACCGATGTCTTGGCTGGGGAGTTGAAATTGCATTTCAGTGGGGACGAATGCAGGGGCTCACCCGGACCTTTGTTCAGGGGCACAGGAGCATTGGTCAGGGGCTGATCCGGAGCTTTGGTCAGAGGGTTACCCGGAACCACACTGGAAGGGGTCTCACCCGGAACCTTGGGAGCTGTGCTCAGGGGCACACTGGGAGCTTTGGCCGGGGGCACACTGGGAGCGGTCAGGGGCACACTGGGAGCTTTGGCCGGCGGTCAGGGGCACACTGGGAGCTTTGGTTAGGGGCTCACTCGGAGCCACACTGGGAGCTTTGGTCAGTGGCACACTGCTCGAAGCATTGGTCAGGGGCTCACTCGGGGCAATGGCCGGGGGCTCACTGGTTGGCTCAGGTGAAGGTTCGATCGGGGACTCACATTGGGTCTCTGCAAGTGAATCCTGCCAAGCGGGCAATCATTCGTTGGGTCTCGGTGACTACAGGCTTCGGGCTCGGGGCACGCGTGGCCGGAGAGCTGGCTGGGGAAGGGGCCGGTATGCGGGCTTCCGGGCTGACCGTAGCAGACTCTAGAGGCCTTGCTGAAGCACCCGCGATGAAGGCTCCACTAGCTTTGGCTATCGTCGGGGCTCCTGACACAATATAACATGGTGTGTTGACATTCGAGGGCAGGTTGCAACCTTTACTGGATTCTGTCCTGGGAGCATCGGGGGAATGGATGCGGGCGTCGGCTCGCTGTCGTCCACTAGCATCTGAATGCGGCGTACCCGCTCTCTCGCAGCCTGAGTAGCAAAGCATGCAGACATGCATGCATACATACTACTAGTACATACTAGTATGTATGCATGCTTTATTATTGCATGCATGTATGTGTATGTACAAGCAATGCAATGCAATAGACAATTTAAAGTAGCATAGAATATTATATATATATATATATATGTGAATATATATATATATATATATATATATATATAGTATAAAATCCGGATATGTGCATATATTATATATAGGTATATGTATGACATACCACAACAAGACAGCATCTATGCAGACATGCAGCAGCAATCTGTGCATCGATATCGTCTTCGTCATTGCCAGAAATCGACATGTCGGATTTCCAATGATGAAGAACCCCCAAGGCCTGGTTTAGGCTCTCTAGCGACCTCATACCAGCAAAGCCGATACACTCAGACCACAGCGATCATGCACGTGATATTGCATGCATAAGCACACGTGCATGCCTGATCGGTGCTTCGTTTTCACTTCCGACACCAGCAGAAGGTGTTCTATAGGGCAGGAGGGCATCCGAAACCCCAAAAATGATAGTTTCACTAAGAAAAGAGAGTGCTTAGAAGCCTAAACACATGGATTTAGATTTGCGGGGGTTTGCGGGCGTGTTGCGGGGGTTTGCGGGCGTGTTGCGGGGCCTTTGTTTTCCTGCACTAACCCAAAATCCGAAAAACATGCGGATTCTTGAAAAACATGCGGGATGGTTTTCTGGGAGGAAAAGCACCCTATCCCTGTTCTAATTTAATCAAATCAGCACTATTACAATCGGACCCCATCCAACCTCTATCGTCTCTAGCCCACCTATAGGCCCCTCCTAGGGTGACACAGCGGCCCCCCTCAGCAGGTCCATGTACTCCTCTCTGAGTTCAGGGCAGGCATTTACCTGGGTCGGGGCACGAAGCCTATCGTATGCTAGTGCATGGGGCTGGAACTCTGCATACATAGCGCTAGTGTAGCAAGGCACCCTGCAATCCAATTCTCGGTCGAATGCGGCAATTGTCGAACTCCACGAATCAGGGATTGCCAGGTGGGGATTGGACCGAGCATAGAAATAAACATCTGCAAGATTGGCGTCTGACCAAACGTCATTAAGCTGCATTCGCTCGAAAAGCTCCCGGTCTGACAGCCCAGGCTCAACTTCATTCTTGTTGCGGAGATCCCGGCGAAGGTGCCGAAGTTCGGTGTGGAAGAAGGCACGATAGAGAGCCGAGCAAAAGCGTTTGGGATAAACCCTAGCAAGGACAGCAGAGTATGCCAGTGACTGCATGAGTGGACCCCATTTACAAGCGAAATTTAAGTGTTCTCGACAGCAACAGCCAAGATGCCCGGAATCCTTCATGTGGCAGCCTCCCTGGAACTTCTTCTCGCCCTTGTCATCTCGATATCGACCTGCATGGTGTAGCTAGGAGGCTTGCTAAAGAGGCAGCTGCTTGTGACAACATATTGCTTGTCCCACCCGTGACTTGTTGCAACCTAGGATCGAACTGTCTTCTTCTTTGTCAGGTTCTTACGAACAGAATTTCGTAGGATTCCCCAATCAAGCTCTTTAATGAGTGGTGAATTAGAAAACAATGATGTGCGCTTCGGGGTCGGGCTGCCAAAGCACATGAGCCAGAGATTTTGGCGATACACCTTGGATCATACGGCTTGAGCTTCCTACTGCATGCATGGTCATGCAGGATCCGTGTGCATACTGTATAATGCATGAAAAAGGGGCCCAAAGGACGGAGTTGCACAACCATTCGAAGCGGTCGTGCCGAGTTATGAGAGAGCATACTGGGTGTTCCAATACCCAGACCACATGTTGCGCCGTCATGACGAGGATGACCAAGATAACCCTTAGAGGACAGCAGGTGCTATGCTAAATTCCTCGGGGTGCACAGACTCCTTGAAAGATTCAGGGATTTGCATCTGAGGGTACATACATAGTCTTACACGGTTCAGGGTTAAGTTATCGTTTTCCGCACTAGGGGGTATAGGGCTTAAACTTAAACAATTTGACAAGGAACCTGGATATCATCATGTTTGCTTTGCTGATATATGGGAGTTCAGTCCCACCCCGCCAATTAACGAAATCTCTCCTGCTTGTGCCCCGGTTGGGCAGTCCCCAGCTGCTGCACACTGGACCCATCAGATTGAAGGCATTGCAAGGCTCTTGAAGAATAATCCAGACCACAAGCCTCCAGATCACACCCAGGCACAACATGGTTTCACATGCACGATGTAAAATCTAAAGCTTCTCAAGTCCAGCTGCAAGAATCCTGCTCGTGAACAGAAGTCCATGTGTGGGCTTCTGCTGATATCTACGGTGGCCACACGAAGCCCCCGAGAAGTCCTGGCATAGTACACATGATCTAGATATTCACAACATATATAACATGGAAGGCAGTTTAAGTTGAGGCAAGACACCAAAATTCCGAAGCATTTGCGGCACCGGCGAACAAGTCCAGGAAGTCAAACCGGGATTTGGGAAAGTTCGGGCTCCACATCAGCATCAACACGATGGCGATTAGCACCTGCAGGGTAGTGTAGTGTGCCTATTGAACTCGTGACGTTTGGCAACGAAGCACCTTTGGAGCCCCGACATGCATCAATCGAACAAGTAGCGAGGAGTCGGGAGTCGAGGACTCCATGGCACAGATGTATGCAGATAGATTGAGATTATCAAATCCCCCACACACACACACACCATGACCCCGCTACAGTCCCCTGCTTAAGCAACCATAAGCTAGCACCACAATCCCCACATATATAGAGGCTTAGAACACGAAGTCGAAGCTAGCTACATGGCCTGTATATTATGCAATGTAGCTATTAAAATCACATCGCTCAGCAGAAGCTACCGGCCATGCATGTACAATATACTGAGCCAACAAGCCAACTTCAGAAAGCGACCTCGAAGCAAGTGGCACGTGCGAAAGCGAAACAGATGCAAGGGAGGAGTCACCATCTTCTGCAGCAGCAGCACGGCGAAGAGCCATTCAAAGCAGATCCTTAATTGAATTGCCGCGATATGAGCGACAAGTACAAAGCCTCCCTCACATCCCCATGCACATGTATGCGGCCTGGGCACAGGAACCGATGCAGGCATCCACACGAAGACGTGGATCCAGGCACCTGGTGGAGGGTTAAGGCGGGTTTAGGGTTCATATGGTAAGGACTTCTGAACTTAAAGGGCTGCTACATGTAATGGATTCTCCCAGACTACATAGATCGGTGTCGTTTCAGGTTGTTGGAGCTAATCAGCTGACCAGGCCTCGGCCGATTCGAATGCTACCACGTGATGTAGGCGAAGTGCAGGGAGTACCTGCGCGTGTGAGGAATTTGTTTCAACCAGGGGATCAGGGCTAGAGAGGCGGGGGGCACGGATTCATGTGAAAGTAGACCGAAGCCTCGAGCACATAGGATTTGAAGTAGTGCGACCTGGCACGAACATGTGCAAAGACGGATGTGTTCATGTGCAGGATTTCGTGTAGTTGCAAAAAGCCACTCATGCGACATGACATGTAGCGAGCCATACAGCCACTTCTTTCGGCACCGTGCTCATCACTCTCGGGGTCAGTGAGACATCTGCACAGTCTTGCTCCCTAGCCTGCGCAGGCTCAGCCCGAGCCACACATATGTTGCATGTGCACATATAGCATGTACACGTACCATAGCTGGCAGGGGTTGGATCATAAATCACCAACATACCAGCTTCCCAAACGACTCGACTGTCCACGAATTTGCACTGCATGTAAGCACACAGGGCTTGTCATCATCGTACCGGATCGAATGATGCGGTGTTCTTGTAGGCCTTACAATTGAAAGAGACAGTATACGACACAAGTGCACACACAGATGACGGTTTCCGAACTTCTCAAACCATGCGAAGTATCAGACAAGCTACAGTCCTGGCTTTCTCTTTGGCTTCCTCAGCCGACAATCCTTGGCCTTCAGCCTCCTTCTTCGCCTTATGATATGCGCATGACTGTCGGCTCTTCCTTTTGCGAGCCTCTTCGAGGGTCTCGCAGCTCACCGCCTTGCGCCTTCTGGTATGGGCCGCGGAGCTGTCCACAGCATCTGTCTCAGATGGCACAACGGGCTTGGCGCTTGCTTTAGCCTTTCCCTTCGCCTTGGCCTTTGGCTTTACATCTGCACGTGCACATGCTTTGGCTTTGGCCGATGCTTTCGGCGCTGGCTTCGCACCGGCCTTGGGTTTGGGGCCCGGTTTGGATTTGGGCCTTCCCGGAGGCCTCTTGACTGACTCCTCCTTGGCATGGTCCTCTCCATCCATGGCGTGATCAACGTCCTTCTGCTTCTTGCCCTTCTTACCACCCTTACCGGCGCCACGAGTTGCTTTCGTCTGCTGCCCAGGAGACACTGCACTCAAAGCTTCGATGCATGCCGGCTTTGGCAAAGGCTCCTTGAGATGCTCTGGGTCCATAGCAACCCCCTCAGGCAGGGGATCCACCTTCGCAACCTCTACCTTGGTCTTTGCCTTGGCCTTGGCTTTCCGCTTCCCCCCACCCTTAGCCTTGCATCCCTCACCAGACACAGCATCGGGTGCAGCAGCCATGCCAGAGGCTTCGGTGCAGGGAGCAACCGAACCGACAGAAGGGACTTCAGCAAGGGGCTCAGGTTCACCACCGGGTACGACAAGGGCCTCAGGTTCACCACCGGGCGCGACAAGGGCCTCAGGTTCACCATCGGGCCGAGCGACAAGGGCCTGAGGTTCACCACCGAGCGGAGCGACCGAACCAGAGGCTTCAGCAAGGGCCTGGCCTTCACCAGCAAACCGATCGACCGACCTCTCACCGGCTTCAGCCGATTTCTCCTCTGCGGTCTTCTCGGGCAGAGAAGCCTGCAAGCAAGTGGCTCGGACCCTTTATGCCATACAAATGCAAACAGGAACACTCGACAAGTACTGCGTGCATGGCCTCCGAAATCATCTGTTGCTCACGCTTGTCACACTCCACCTTTGCAGCCTGCAGCACCTGCTCAGCCACATCGAAGCCCATCGGCTGGGTCTCAAACCGATCCATATCACCTGGGCCATGCACAATGCATATATGTGTGCTAGTTATAATGCTCATGATGATGTCTGATGCACGGTTAATTACTTTGATCTTAGCCACCGTGGCCATGCGGCACTGCTCGAGCTTCGTCACACACTCGCTTAGCCATCTTCTGACGCTTCAGCATGAGCAGCTCTTCCAAGCAAGCACACTCACGCTCCAAGTTCTGGAGCAGGAGGCGCTTCTTGCTCAGCGGCAAGGGCAGCTTCACAGTAGACTCAGGAGAAGGCAACGAGTCCTGCCTGGCCGGCGGGGTCACTTGCGCGGCAGACGTCGCTGCAGTCGTAATCGAATCACCTGGGCCCACAAGATTTAATGGGACTTACGGTCTCGAGCTTTGGGGTTTCACTCTGTATCAAAGCAAGTCACATGTGTCAGAACGAAGCAGCTCAGAGGCACGTGCAGGAACAGGGCTCACAGGAGTGAGCTCCGGCTCAGCGGCTGGAAGGGTTGGGCTTTCGATTGGTCCATTTGCCCTCAAAAGCAGTGGGGGCTGGGCAGCTGCGGGGGCAACACTTCGCAACTCCGGGGCAGGGGCTTGGATAGGGCCATTGGGAACATCAGTACTAGCCTTGGCTTCGAAATCCATGATCTCATCATCTGTGAGACACTCTTCCTCCTCTGCTTCCTCCTCGTAAACCTTCAAGCACAAACCGCATGCTAAGCACCCAAACCCGAAGTCAAGCAATACTAAAGCTACGGCCCTTACTGTTAGCTCACGGGCACAGGCCTCATCCTCCTCACCTTCTGCGGGCGATCGTCCTGGTCGAAGGCGAGGATACTTGGGGGGAACCATATGCACACAGGGTTTCAGAACTTGGCATATTGAACTTATAAGATCGGTCCTTCAGGAATGGGAATGTTCAGAAGCTGATAAAGCTTCAAGATGTTCCGTTCCCGAGGTCTGTGGGGACGTTTGGCAATCGCACAGAAAATCGTAATAAGGTTCCGCACACGCCATCCAGCAGCTTTGCAGAAATCACCTCGGCATCGATATGTGCAGATCGGTTCTTAAAGTTTTGACTATCGATCAGTACATATATATCATGCAGCTGGGGTACGTGTTGCTGGGGGTTTTCCTCTGAGCCTGGTCTTGTGGAAGAAGTCAGCCGCGGCATCCGCCAATGGTTCTACGGATGGTCTGCACCCCACCCACTCAATCGCTCGCCCGACCACCAACCAATTGAAGTCCAGGTCCTCACGCTTTAAGTTCACAGGGCCCACAATCAGCCTTCCGCTTGACCCCCGAGCTTCCATACCCGGAATTTCGCACCAAACTTCCGCCAGCGATGCCATCCCGAAAAAGCTAGCTTGAGGGAGCCTATAGATAGGAAAACCGAAATAAGCCCCGATCGGAAAGCTTCTGCTAGACTAGCAACTGCAACGATATGTTGTGCATGTTCCACTTCGATCAATGGCGCCGAAGGCCTAAGGCCAAGCCTGGAAGCCAGAAAGCTACCATCCATAGGTTCAAGCCCACAACCAATCGAGCAATGCAAAGCACATAGATGCAAAAGTACAGCCAGCGAGACCTCGGCCCTGCTCCAGGCGCCAAGCGACGGCGAGATCGACATGCCTACCTACCTATGTCATACCCATACTTATACTAGCTTAAATACATATATATATATATATATATGTAGGTTTATTGTAGACCCACAGGCATACAGACATGAGACATACATACATATAGTACCGACATACATATACATACATACCCATGCCTACATACCTTGGGCTGCAGGTTGAGATGCTCTTGCATAGACGTGCATGCACATACACACATACATGCACATACACACATACTTACACACACACATTCACCTACACGTGCACCTATACATACACATATGTACACTTACATTACACATACATATATACATGCAAATACATACAAATGCTTACATATACATATATTTGTACATATATACATATGCATATACATACATGTATATACATGCTGCATACATGCATACCTATAGATACATATACATACACGTGAATGTGCATACTGTGGGAGCCATTAGGAGCCTCCAATCCGTATGTCGACTTATTTCCGATATCTCGCTATAAGCTAGTCTCGGTGCTGCTACTTCGATGTATGCACTCCAGCCAACATCCTGCGCGGCTTTGGCCTGCTCCGAGCTGGGAAAGTTGCGAAAGTTCAGGGTGCTTAAGGCTTAAGGTGTTTCAGGTTTAGGTGGACATAATTGAGAGTTTTAGTGCTTATGGTTTTTTTCGGAGTTATGAACGATGCTAGCTACTGCAAGCTGTGCATGCCATGATGGGCACCCATAATAGAGGTCCTGCTGCTGACAATACCTGGGGTGGGTAGGCTTCAGGTAGTTCATGCTGCGATCACGGGATGATACACTATGCACATCGCCTTGCTACAGGCTAGGTCGATTTCGTTCTGCTAGCATAAGATGCAGACTACCGATACCAATTTCTGCACGTTTCCACAAAATCCATCACACACGGAAATCTAGCAGATAAAGATGCGGATTTACCATAAGTGTGCGGACGAAGACAAACATGGAAATTAAGATGCGTTAGAGCTTCCAGGTTTGCCTGGCCCATACCCTAAACCCTAAACCCTAAATCCTAAACAGGCTTTGTCCGAGTGTGAGTGTCAAAAAATCCTAAACCCTAAACCCTATACCCTCTTGTATGATTCGTACTATGATCGGCCCTTTAGCGTGTTTCACATTGTCAGACTCCGAACCATATGCCTCGCCTGGTTTGTCCGAATGTGAGCGCCGAAACCCTATACCCTGAACCGGAACCTCCACGCCGCGAGACCCTAAGCAAACCATTTCACGCAAAGCCCGAAGCCCTGGCTTTAAACCTACCTCCAGGTGGGTGGTTGTCAACATTTTTGGTCCCTTTCTGGGTACCCTAAATATATAATAGGTGCCGTATTATAATAAGGACCCCAAAAGGAACCATAATTTTGACAACCACCCAGGTTTGGTTACTCTTGTGGGGATGGCAATCTTGGTGGAAAGTGCTGCATCCTGGAGCCTTAACACGACGCGGTGGGCTTTTTGGTTGATCGTCTTCCTCAACGGCCTGGCGGGAGAATCCATGTTTTTCTTACATATTGGTGGAGCCCAAATTAATTAAGGTCAGGGATTTCTAGATCAACCATGTTGGGGTCCCCGTTACAAAGAGGTATCATTGGGACCGGTTCTTGGGATCATAGATATCGGTAGGGATCTAAGTCCGCATTCCTTCTTACGCGAAATAAACGTTTTAGTGGGTTTCCAAAATTGGAAGGCGATCCTAATCTTGGCAAGTGTCCAGGTGCAATTTCTGAAGGCGGTCTGGTTGCTGTCATGGACAACAATGTGGCAAATAATCACGCCAGCCAACGAGAAGACTTTCTGGCAGATGATGGCGCAGTGCGGTGGGGGTTTTGCGAAAGCATACATATATATATATATATATATATATATATATATGTTCAGCTGGGCGGGTGGCAAAAATATATAGGTTCGGGTTCTTCCATGCATGACCTCAACCTTAATTATCTTGCAGAATTTTGGGTTCCTGAGCCTTAGCCGTAAATCAAACCTTACACCTGTGCCCCCAAACCCTGTACCTGTAAGCCTTGTAAACCCCTTGACCGCTACTCTCCGGAGAAAAGAGGTCGACTTTTGCTGAGTATTATAGGGGCCTCAATATTTGCCTATACCATGTTGGGGGTTATTATAATTGTGGTATTCTGGGCCCCTAAACCCTATTCTAATTATTCAAGCCCCTAGGTCGGAATGGAGGCTTGGTCCTGGGCCCGGTGGCCTTCGCTGGGCTAAGCTTCCTGGTGCCTGGGCCCTCGTCGAACACATGGGTAGTTGTCAAAATCAGGGTCCCTTTTGGGGTACCCTAATACTAGGTGCCGTGCTATCTTAGGGACCCCAAAAGGGACCAGAATTTTGACAACCACCCACATGAGTTTTGAGTGCAAGCAGCATGGACATACATTTAATTGAAGGAAGATAAGATATACTTCCTCACGCCGAGACCGGGTACCCAGGTTGAGCAAGGTCGGGATGTGTCTCCGATCAGCATGATGAGCTGGTCTATTGTAGGGCTGGTAGTGTTACAAGCTGTGGAACTAGCTTGCGCTTCGCTGTTCTATCCGACTGTTCTCATCGACACGTCTCCTGGCGACAACTTACCAGAACGTCAAGTTTTAGCGTTTACGGCCTTGTTCTCCTTTCTGGCATTCAGCCCGCGAAACCCCTGAGATATCAAGCGACTGAGGTCCGATAAGGGCTCTGAGCTGACCAGCCCTCAGACAGAGGATGCAAGTCTCGTGCTGCCGCCAGAGCAGTTGCCCCCGGAGTCCCGGGAGTTAATTGTGAAGTACATGATTGCATACAGCCACTGGGTCATTGTTTAAGAATTTGTACATGAACACTTCCACCCAGCATGGAAACTTGAAGTCTCAAAAGTTACGACCATAAAATGGCCGCTTTGCATAGCATACAAGACTGCTTCAGGTTACGAAAGGCCTTTCACGCTCTCAGCCATTGAGGTGGCGACCATGATGCTTTTGGAAAGGTCATATGGCTGGTCTCCTGCTCTCTGTGGATCTTCTTTCATGGTGGTGGGAGGAGCGAGCATGGTCATGACTGCCTTCTCCAGTCTATTGATTTCCAGGAAGTGGGTGGCAGAATCTCAAGTCTTTTTGGCCGCATCTGTTGCATCCCTGATTGGTGTGTTTTGGCTTTTCGATTGGAAACATTTTGGGCCTGGCACGTTGTTATGGGCCGACGCCATGATCTATGGTGGCGTAAGCCTTTCAAACGGTGTTGGGCAAGGCCTAGCAACCCGTGCTGCGACGAAGGGCACAAATTACAGCATCGAGAAATATCGCATGCACAACTTAATGGGCGTGAACTTGAGCCGCTTTCTGGGGCCAATTGCTGCCCGCTTCATAGTGGACTTCGGGGGCCGCAACACGTATGCAGGACTCCAGATGATTGTTTGCTTCTTGGGAACTTGCACGGTTTATCTCACGGTACGTGTGCTCTGGGCAGGGGCAAGTGGAGTGGCTTCAAAGCCCGATTCCAGCAAATGACGTGAAGCTAACAGCCCGCAGATTCGATGCAGGAAAGGTGGCTTTTGCTATAGCTTGCCGAATATCGTATATGTACCTTGGATAATGACGTGTGTCACTCTCGCCCGAACAACATATGCTCCATGCAACTCCATGTAAAGTGCGAGTGAATCTGGACACTGGGAAATGCTCTATGCTTTCTTTGGAATATGGGGTTGTTCTAACATGCTACAAAGCCAAACAATCGTGCGGCCAAGATGCGAAGCTGGCTGCAGAAGACATGCCATCTTGCTTACCGATCAGGCCCCTAACTTTGGAGAAGCCCTGAGCGCTCAACGCCCTAGACCCGAAGCCCAAGTTTCTTAAGCCCTTGGACGCGCAGAGCCAGATGCCCAAACCGGATGCAAAAAGGGCTTGAGGTTGCAAGGGTCGTCCAGGTCAGACCTTCTCAGGCTTCCATGGGCTGAAGATCATGAACTCTGGCAGCCTTTCTGATCCCGAACCTGAGGCCCCCGAGCGACTGAAGCAGTGAACTCCAAGCTAACTGTATAGATAGTCGGCATATATGTAGTTACGTGCTATCTCCTTTTCAGTGCTCCTCATCACACGCATCTTTGCCGCTCAAGTTGGCTCCTCTCCTGCATGCCCTAAGCCCTATAAGCCCGGGATCCTCAAAGCACCCTTCAAAACAGCTGGTGTCGTGTTCAGACAGTCCCACACCTCCCCATGGAGCTTGCGAGCACCGCGCCGCGCAACGCCCCTTCCGAAGGGAGCCTCGAAGATCGACTGAAGGCGCACCTGTATAGTTTCAGACGGGGTTCTGCATGGGCATTCATGCGGTTGTGTATGGTCCTTTTGAGAAGTGTTATCAGTTCTGTCCTTTCTGACTATACGGTCCTTTCATCCAGATGGGCTACCTCAAAGGATGCCTTCAACGTCCTGGAGTCCCTTTCCAGAGGTCTGCTGCTTTTATCGACCTTAGGGGTTTGGGGCCCTAGACTAAGCCCGAAGCCCTCAACCCTAAACAGAGGTTGTTACTTATGTACTATGATCCGTTAGTTTGTCTCACTTTGTCAGACTCCGAACCATTTGCCTCGCGTGGATTGTCCGAGTGTGAGTGCCGAAACTCTGTTTCGGATGCAGCTGGCTCTGTGGTCGTACTAGACCTCTGCATGCCCCTCCGACATCTCCTTGAAGCGTTCTCTTCGACAGGGGAAAGGGTTCTGGTTAAGCAACAGACATAGGGTTTGGGGATATAATCAGGAACCCACATGTATACATGCATATATGCATATAGTTCTTACTGTAGCACTGTACTTTAACATCTTATTCTGGGTTCCTTAACAAGAACCCCGTATTGGTGCTGCAGAAAGCATCAGGGCCAACTGATGGATTATGAGGAAGTGCTGAGGCAATTCCAGACGGCCAAAGCCGAACAGGGAGAGGATGAGGATGTGCTCCTATCTGCCTTGCTACAGAAACACCAGCAAAGTGGACGATGGAAGCAGATCGTCGCGGCCTTTGCCAGTTTGTCAGAGACCAAACGGAGCAAGGAATGGCTGCAACGCAGGGGCAGACGCTTGAAACTTCGTGACGAGGCACGGGAGGAGGTGAAAGCCGAGAAGACAGGTTCTGCACCCGAAGAAGAACACGTTGCAGAAGGCCGCGAAGTGCCTGACATGTTCTTCCGGGAAAAATTTCATATGCTGAAGAAAGCAGTTATGGGTTGCCAAACAGATAGTCATGCGCAAGGCTTCCTTAAAAACTCCAGAGATGTGCAGATGGAAATGTGCTCAATCTGCCACAGTGTTGAGTACAAGCCGCCGGTGCAAGGACAGATTGATGCTGTTCTTTTCCAACACTACTGTGCATCTTTGTCCAAAACCTACAACTTCAGAAAGTCTCGACACTGGACCACAGGGTTTTGCTGCGAAAGCCAGCACTGCAAAACTCGGTTTATCGTGATGAAATCGTTGGATGCATTGGGTTCGCCGGGGGATGGTGAGCTCGTCTTCCTCACTCTGCGGAATGCATTGCGTGAGTTCTTTACAGAAAAGGCAAGCAATGCTAGGAGAAAAGCCGCGATTCGCGCAAAGTACAGCGACATCTTGCCACTGTGTTTTGATCAGTTTTGCCCTTTTGCAGACTGCATGTACACAAAGCCTCTGGCAGCTTTGCGCAAGCTTGTGTTCGACCACCTGGAAACACAGCGGGGGCTCCTCAGCCGTGCGTTGCAACATCCTGCAGCTATGTGGTCAGCAGTTGCAGCTCATTTGTCTGCGCCTTTGCAGGCGCAAAACGTCAATTGCCTTCTGGGTAAGAAAGGCACAGCACTGGAACAAGGCTTGCGTGATGCTTACGTAGAATGGCTTCTGGACAGCATCCTTCCTACATTGGGCATTGTTGATGCTGGACGAAGCTTTGGCAAAATGAAATCTGGCATTTAGCTTAAAGCGGTCTTTGCCGCTGTTTCAGGGTTCTTGTTAAGGAACCCAAATGAGGTGACCACACAAGGAATATCTGTCATATGTTAACTAACCAATAACACTAACCGTGTTATGGCCACTTTGTTTAGCTTCTGCAATAAGAAGAACCCAGTGTGCCTTAATTCGTGAGAGCGTTAGTCAGCCTGGGGTCCGGTTGTGTGTTTCGGGCTCAGGGTTTACGGCCTAAGATCTTGGACGAAGTTTGTGGTTCTTAGACAAGATAAGCCCCAATCGGATCCCTTTTTGGACGCCCAGCTTGTACCTGCTTACGAAGTCCCGCAATCTTCCAGAAAAGGTTTAGGTCTAGCTATCCCGGACATGCTCCGGTGGAAGGAATGAGCGAGTGGCACATCATCCCGGAGTGGCAGAGGATCCTCATGACATGCACTACAGCATCAAATCTGGGCATCCCCACAGAAGACCTGCAAAAGATGACTTACGAAGACTTCAGCGAATGTCTCAAGGGTTTCTTGGACATAGAGCTGGCCTTCTTGACCCATCTGCCTGGGGTTGACGTGGATCGTTGGTTGTTGCGCCTGCTGTTGTGGTCTTCCTTCCTCACGAAGTATCTGCTCCTTGTGGACACCCTGTCAGTGGAACTGACGAGTGCGGAGGACATCAAGCTACAGGAGCGCATGCCTGATGCTTGGCAGCATCAATGCGGACAAGTTCCGAAATGGAAGGGGTGAGCAGTCAGGAGTGCCGAACATTAGAAGATTGGAAAAGGTTGAGTTGATCGTTTTGCAGTTTTTTGTTCCCATCTTCGTTTTGCCGGATCCCCAGACACCAGTCATCAGAAGTAGTGCCGCGCCTTATCATTCTCGTGGCACCCTAGAGTCACTTTTCAAATGCAATGACAAGAGCATTGCCGGCCCCAGCCAGCATCAGACAAAGTTCCTGCAAGTCGCGCAGATTCGGCGAGGAGTCCTGAGTTTTTGTTTTTGAGTGCTGGTGTTTGGGTTCTCGGGAGAAAATGAATGCTTTCGGTAAGCTACAGTGTACGATAGTGTCACTGTACTTGTCGCATGGAGTCGCATCCCTAACCCAAGATTGCACAGCAGTAGACAGCCCAGTTCGCAGTATGCGGTTGCGAGAAAATCGTATACTACTTGGGGCATATGGTGCATCCTTTCTTCAGGAGCCCACCCCCTAAACCCTAAAAGCTGTAGGGGGGAAAAGCCTTGAACCCCTGAACCCTGAGCCCCAAACCTTAAACCGGCCCGTGGGCCACGGGCCATTGCAAGCAACAAACCTGACCCGTGACGAGAGCTGGCGAGTTTGATTGTCGAACCCCGCTGGTGAAGAGTAGTGTAGAGGACTCTTGGCTAACACCGAAACAACCAGCGGCGGCTCCGAAACAGAATCTTCTGACTGCTCATCGTATCTAATGCACATTAGTTTGAAGATTCTTCAGCCTTGAGCCGACAATTCGGAGGAACCCGTGGAAGATGTGCCCGCCCTGGAGCTTGCTCGACTGCCTGTGGGAACCTGGGTGCGAAGCACGGAGGATAAGTTCTTCGGCGGACAACCATGTCCCAGCAGATGCCTTAGGATTAAAGGTTTATGTATGCAAAAGCCCACTTAGTAAGGTTTCTGGGTACCGATCTTTTCCTGACGCTATCAACCCTTCATCGCCATGCATCCTATGACTATGATTTTTCATGGGAGGATGGGTAAAACTAGCTCCGTGTCCATGTTGGGTTGCATTGCTTGCCTCAGGAGTGGCATGCGCGGGGAGTTGATTGCAGCGAAGGGTTCCACCTGCTTGGTGAAGTTTCCAAACCGTTACCATTTGGAGGAGCGCTGTTGAAGTCACGTAAACTCCAGATAAATACTATATAAATATAAATATATATATATATATACAGATAGAGAGAGAGAGAGAGAGAGAGAGAGAAAACAAAAAAAGGTCTGGGCACCTGCACACTGTTTAACTCATCATTCTAGTCACATGCAAAATACAGGGTACAGGGTTCAGACTCGCACCCCGCCGTCGTCCGGCGGGGGTTTTAGGTGTGCGGATTAGTTTGGACCAGTAGGGCTGAGGGTTTCAGGGCTTTAGGTGTAGGATATGAGACTTTTTAGGTCGGTGGAGGGTAGGGTCAGTAAAGCGTACCGGTGGGGCGTACCGGCACGTCACAAAGAACCATGTATGCTTCTCTCTCTTTTGTTGAGATTTGTTTCTCGTCCACCTGTGCACATCTTCGAGATTTTGGGGGTTTGGGGTGCAGGGCATTGGGCTTGTTCGTATGTTGTGGCCACTTCGCATAATGCCCTCACTCAATGTTTTGTAAGCTGGCGGGGAATGAGGTACGTTGTGCGCCGCAGCTATCTGCATCGCATTCCGGTGTATGTTCAGTGATGTTCAGAACGTCCTTCCACGCTCTTTTGGGGAAGATTACATTTTAAGTTGTTTTATGGGTCTTATTACCTATATAACCCTTACAACCAATAGAACTGCAAATTTTTGTAGGGCCAGCAAATCCCCCCGGTGTTGTGGATAGGCCCTTGCTTGATTTCAAATTCGCCACCACAAAGTGGGCTTCTAGTCGTCACAGTCTCTCCAACACGCAGTTGAAACCCCTACCATGCACCCCCAAACCCGAAACCCCTATAAATCCCACACCCCTAGGTAAGCCCTTAAGCCCCAAACCCAGCCTAAACCCAAAAAACCTAAACCCTAACCGTAAACCCACCGCTTTTGGGACGAATTCCCCGTGCTGTTCAGCACACTTGCACTGTCAGAGTGGTCCGCTGTTGGGACGAGTTTGTTTGTAGGTTTTTGTTTTTGGGTAGGGTATGGTAATCGCATTTTAAGGCAGTGGGATTAACAGATTCAAGAGGGCCCACACTAAACGCGAAACTCTATGCCTATGTCAGGAGATTGCGTCTCAAGCTCTTTTTCCAGTGGGCACCGTGGGGAAGTGCCAGGGATGCAAAAAGCTGGGCGTTTGGTCCTGCAGTGGCTGCTGCTCTGCGCCACTTGAAGCTGATTCGACACTGTCCACCACCCATGAACCCTAAAGCCGTAAAGCCCTAAACCTCATAAACCCGAAGCCCTGAACCCTAAACCCTCTCCGGGTGAATACAGTAGCTTGGTTTTGGGACGACCTCCTCCTTCTCACTCTGGTCATGGACCCTGTGCAGCAGTTGACGAGCGACGTAATTACTTGTATCACGAGCAATGACCAGCTCCACAAGAAGCCTTCGAAAAACGACACCACTAGTGATGAGAAAGCTGGCACTGATTTACGTGGCGAGGGTTGCTCAATCAATGAATAACCGCTTGAGCCTTGCCGGGAGCGCGCAGGGGCTCATGAATCCGCTGATGCAGCGGATGGCTTGTCTACTCTCAAGGTAACTCCATCAAACCCCACAGAACTCACACAGACATGGGGGCACACCGTTGTTTTTCGAATACCGCCCACTGAACTGACAGGTTGTACTGTTCCACGGAATGCCAGCATCTCCACTGGGCAAACCACTGTGCGATGTGCGCACCGGCCGAGGACGCGCCGGACGCGCTGGCGAGCGAGGCAGTACCTCCCCACGTAGACTTGCGGAGCCTCGTTGACCAGCTCAACTTTGCATTGCAGATTCTGGAGGCGTCAAAAAGGGATGAAGCTCCTTGCGGCGACGTTTGGAAGGCCATTGCGCTGCTAGAACACGTCATGGAAGTTCTGGAGCCAGTAGCGTACGAACCCCTACGTCTGGCAAAAGTTGAAGATGAGGAGAATGTGTACTTTGTCAATGGATCTCTTCGCTACCTTCTGGTAAAAGTTCTGGTGTCTGCAGCGCAAATGACAGGGCATGCTGGAGACGACAAGCGTGCAGTCTCCTATGCCGACCAGGCCATCTCACTTCTTGCAGATCTGAGACAGCAGTATGCGAGCCACCGCCTTGGAATGGAAGACCATGTCGTTCTTCAAGCAAAGGCACACTTTGCCCGGTCTTTGTCCTTACCGTCCTCGCCAGAGAAACGGCAGTCCTTGCACACTGCAACGCAGCTCTGCGAATACTATGGTTTGCCCCGGTCAGAGTGCATATATTTCCCAGATTCGCACAAGAAGAAACTTGGCTGGGATTGGGTCGCCAAGCTCGGAAGCGACTCAGGCACATGCTCCGACGAATCTGTTTCTGGGAACGACAGTGACAGCAATGTCCACGACCCACCACCAGCACCGCCGCTTGCGATTTTGGATTGCGCAAGCTGTACGAAGTGTGGCGATCGGGTCAAGAAGAGCAGGCTGAAAATTCACTGGCAACGAGAGTGCCCGAGTAGGCGGGCGACTTGCCCACATTGCTCTGAGTGGTGTGAGGCTGCCTTCATGGAGGAGCACCAAGCCAAGGATTGTACCGAATATCCCGTCTCTTGTGACTGGGCTCTCGATTCTGACAGGCTTTGACCCTGAACCTTGTAATCCCTGAACCCCTGCGTTCCCAATGAAGCAGCACAACAGAGCACCCAGAGCGGATGCCTTTGAGGCGAGCTCTGCCACACTTCAGTGGCCCGAAGGCTGATGGGCCATCACCTGCGTTCAGACTGCTGCTTCCGAATGGTTTCTTGCAGTATCCTGAGCTCAAGTTTAGGGTTTAGGGTGTGCTGGACAATCCCCTTGTAATCGCCAAAAGCTAACCTCTGTCTTGTCTCTTGCCGAGGGAACTCAGCTACTCAGTATCCCTGGGCTTTTGAGTAGCCCCACTTGAATTGGACTTCTTGATTCCTGGGTTCAAGAGCCGCCAACTTCAAAGCCTAGGTAACAGTGGCTGCACCTGGCAAGATGTTGCAGAGAACGCCTCGATTCATCAGGAAAGATGCCCTTTTGGTCAGCAGACGTGTGAGTTCTGCATGGAATCTTTTCAATCTCGCTTTATGCCTTCCCATGTTTGCCCCATCGTTCTGATGGATCAGACCTGCACTGCTTGCTGCGAGCCCTTCGCAGATTTGGCCAAGCAAGACATCTTGCCTGCGATCTTTTTGCGACACTTGGCAAGATTCAACACCAGAGCCCGGAGCGCTGCACCCCGTAACCTGTATCGCGCCTTTAAAATTTAAACCCAGACCCACTTAGATTTCCTTAAACCCTATAGACCCTGCATACTCCCCCAACTCGCTCACTGGACATTCTCCCTTGAATCAACCCGCACCTCAGCAGCACTATAGGGGGCCTTATAAAATTCCTAGGCATGCCAAGTAAGTCAAAAAGGACCCTTAGGAGGGAGGGGGGTAGGGGGCCTTAATACCTGTGAGGACTTAATAAGTATGATTAAGGGTCCGGCAGCCGGGCCTGCCGCCACGCCAGCCTCTGCGTGCGATGTGCTACCAAGTGGTCGCTCCGTGCCGAGAGCCGAAGCTTGCTGCCGCAGTGTCCGCTGTGCCGAGCCGCTGGGACCAAAGGAGAGCTAAACGGCTCATGATGGTTCGGTTTACTGGATTTTCGGGTTTATGACATATAGGGTTCGCAGTATAGAGTAAATGAAACCAAGCGAGGGTTCGCCTCCAAGGTGGAGTTTGACACCTGGGCGGCATGCCCACCGGATCTTCTGGTGGAGGCGCCTGGGCGCAACTGGGGCACACTTGCTTTTTCAACATGAACAATCAAGCTGATCTGAAAACAGCTTTTTGGAAAGCAAGGAACATTTAACTCTTCATACCCTAGAAGATCGTGAGCGGTAGTGGGCATGGGCGGATGGTTAGGTGAGCCCGGTAAGGTAGCACAACCTCCCACGGCGACTTCCAGGCCGTTCCCACGGATGTGCGACTGCCCAGCAGACTCCTATCACTGGTTGTCGCCTTTGCGCGTGCATTTTACACATGCGAGCATCTCCGAACACTTCAAGAAGGAGGAGTGAGAACCTATAAGTAATCTACTCTGTTATACAGGATATACTCTGGTATACTGTCATGTGCTATTCTGTTCGGTAACATTCTGTAACACATGTAGTACTACAGTTTAGTCTCATCCACAACATTTGCTACCTATATTAAAATGTTGAAATGTACTAGAATGTACGAACACATATGAGAAACTTCTAGAGGTACTAGAACAAGTGTTAATATACTAGAAAGTTCGAAAACATACAAGAGACTATTCTATAGGTACCAGGATATATTAGATTATACTAGAATGTACGAACATATGCTGGCATAGCTTCTGTCTATACTGCAATATACTGTAGTTTGCCGTAGTGTACGTCAGCCGATAAAGACGATGATATCGAACAACGCATGATAACATACCATAACATACTGGAGTGTACGATATATTCCTGTTTGCTAGGTAGGTTCTACGGCAGCAGGTCGCCCGTCCTTCGGGCTAAGGGTTGAAGCGGAAGCTGCAGGGAATTGCAGCACTGCGGGGAATGAGATGCCATCCGCGATTATTCCTTAAAGGGGTTTAGAAAGGGGGATTTACGGGTATCCCCTTCCCTCATGAGAACACATTAATCCTTGCATTGCCGTGTTCACGAATTATGGATGGTAACTAATTAATGCCCTCATGCCTGATTTTTAACCAGCCAGCCTTTGTGTGTTGGTTGTCGGTGCCTTGGAGGAGAGTAGTTTCGGATGGAGGAAACCACGGATCCTCGACACCGTGCAGCAGCTCCTGCAAGGCGTTGAACCAGAGGAACTAGAAGCTTGAAGGAAATCATCGAGTTTTCCGATCAAAGTACGCGTAAGTTCTGGCGTCCGGGGATTCGACTGGATTCGGGGGAACAAAGGAAACCCACCAGCCCCCACTCTCCCCAAAAATGGCCAAACACATTGCTGATGGGGTGGCGCATGGTGGTGTGCACCAGTTTCTTGATGCAGAGCACGCTGGAGTTTGCCGTCATTTGCCAGCTGTCAGTTTGACTTAGGATTGCCTGGAGGTGGTGTGGCACCAAGGCCGTGTCTATGTGGCAGGTTCAGGCAATCGCCGCCTTTGTGTTTGGCGCTGCTTTGGTTCGGAGTAAGTATAACCTTCTACCTTCTTGTGGGTAAGCGAAATCCCCTTGCATGACCCCGGAAGGGGTAATCTACTGAGCCAGTGGGATGTTCCAGGTACTTAACTAGTTCCCCAAATCCCGACGACGAACCCGGTAAGTGTAGCTGCTTTGGGCACCTATACAGTTCACCCCAGAGGCGAACCTTTTGTTCCCCCAAGGGAACTCTGCCAATGAGGTTTGCTTTGCCTTTTCTATCCGCAGCAGTGGGCAGCGGTGAAGGTCAAATTCAAAAACCGGGGCGATCCGCGCATCCATTTCAAGGCGGCCTTCGACACGGACGCTCGTCCCTATTGGCGCCACAAGAGCATGAGTAAAGTTGCAAGTCACGACTTGGGGCAACTGGATTCCCTCATAAGGTGTTCGAACTGGGGCTTCTGCTGGCCAAATAGCGTAAATGCGCCCTGCAAAGATTCTTGATGCTTGTAATTAGTAGGGATATGCATACCTTGGGATCCTTCACACGATTTAAGCCATTTAAGCAACCCGTCAATTCAACCCTATAAGCCCTAAATCCCTAAGCCGAAGCAGAGCCAAGGCCTCAGCCATTGGCGTTCCGTCGACCCCCGACAGGCTAGGCGTAAAAGAGGTGTCCCAAAAAATCCTAGTTTCGGGGTGTGCAGGCCGCATATAGCAAACATGAAGAAAGATCCACAGAGGTCCAAGAGGACTCCAAGAGGGCCACACTACATGCCAAGGGGACAGACAAGCTATATAGCGACACCCAACGCCCAACACCCCGAACCTCCTCCCAAATCCGCCAAATCCTCCAAACCCTAAGACCTAAAACCCCAAACTCGGAACCCCAAACTGCGTAAGAACCATACATCCCCCCAAGCCCTATACACGCCAAACCCTAAATCCCCTAAATGCGAACACCCAAGCTGACTAAGACCTGCAGCGGCGACTTTGTCCAAGTGCGCCGGGGCCGTTTCGTGGGAAAGACCTTGGAGCCGTGTGGCGACCAGGGCTGCTCAAGGATCCCTCCTAAACCCAACCCCACAGCCTAAATTGTAAACCCATGTATCATTCAGGGTTTAGGGAACCCCAAACCTTTAACCCTAAACATTTTTGTACTGGCTCTATTCACGAAGAAGGGAAATGTCGTACATTGTGTCCCCCTGCATTACCCTGTGAAGGGGGATATGAGGTACCCAGTTCCCTACTTCCCTGCAAAGAACCAGTAGGGTGAGTAGGGCTTAGAGTCCGGGGCTTGCAGCTATCACTGCTTGTTTCCTTCCCTTTAATTCCCGAAACCCTGAACCTCACACCCTAAACCCTGAACGCCGAACCCCGAACCCTAAATAGTAATTAGTGCCTTGCACCCTAAACCCGAAAGCCCCTGAAGAAAAGCCTAGGCGATGACCCCGGCGTGGTGTGGACAGAAGCCTGGGACTTGCTGAAGCCGACGCCTCGACGACTCGGCCGCTGATTTCCTCTGGGCCCTAAACCCTAAACCATTCTCTCTCTCTCTCTCTCTCTCTCTCTATCTCTCTCTCTCTCTCTCTCTCTCTCTTTCTCTCGGTTGCTTGCTTACCCCCCCAAAAAAAGAAACAAAAAGCAATGGAAATGCAATGACAATTCTCATGCCGCCCTTATGGGGAAGCGCATCCGACTGAGCTTGGACTGCTAAAGGCAGCTTTGCTCATGTGCTGAAGAAGCTTTTAATAGTCATGTGCAGCATCGCATGACAAGTAGTATCGAGGGTACAAGCGGAAATCTCTTGTGCAGTGTAGAACGAAACCGTTCTCAACCATGAGGCGGGGTAGTTAAGATTTTCCGCGTACCGGTATGGTCGTATTTTACTGTTTGCATTTTGTGCGAATGCTCCCATTTTCCTTTAGTGAGCCCAATGACGTTTGGTGCACTCCGCAGGCTTTGAGTATCAAGAAGATCGACAAACACAACACGAGAAGTATGGTTTTCAGGGTGGCTTCCTCGTTTTTGGATTCAGGTTTGGGGAGCTCAGGCTTTGGGGGTGGCATGGCTCAACCCAGCGTATGGGGGTTTAGGGTTTTTCGGGGTTTTAGGGTTAGAGCTCGGGTCAACTGTCAACTCCCACGACCTTCTAGATTGCAGGTAAAAGCACCTACACTCCTAGACACTTCCAGAATCCTCAGGAAGATGGAAGGGTTTCTCTGCATGAGCGCCAGCTGAGTCATCACCAAGGGGAGTAGGTCGCTTGCAATCCGACCAAAAAACCATAAACACAAGCATAAACAAGGCACAAACTGATTACGAAAAGGGCTTGAGAATGCAAGCGCCGTCCAGGTCAGAGGTTCTCAGGTTTCCGTGGGCTGAAGATCATGAATTTTGGGAGCCCTTCTGATCCCGAACCTAAGGCCCCGAGAGACTGAAGCAGTGAACTCAAAATTAACATTCCTTGTATACAACTACATATTTATACCTGCAGAACAGCGCCCCGCTGAATCGCCTCAACTCGCAACCCATAGCACCCGTGCTTCATGCTCGTCCTGCTCAGAAGGCAACAGCGTTTTGAAGTACTTGGCCGCAAGGCGCATAAAGAGAACATCAGTTAAATACCTACTAGAGAGGATGCCGTTTATGCGGGGAATTCAGGAGAGAGACATTATTTGTAGATGAAGCAATCGGCAGTCTTAGGAAATAGGCGTTGCAGGCTTTACGGTTCTCTATTTGTGGCCGGGGCAGGCGATGGGCTCGCCCCAACTCTTCGAAACAAAAAGCCCCAAGCCCTGCACCACGGGCCCTGGCCATGCAAAGCTTCTGAACCCTGTGCAATCCCATGGCCCTGACCTCAACGACTGACGACTTAGTAAGTACTATTCCACAGGTATCCTTGCTTAAAGTGCAGAATACTATACCCCAAAACCTAAGAACCTCGCCTGGCTGTGTCCGAGTTGTGAGAGCGTATACCCCAAAGCCGTACTCTAATTATCGAGGCCTGATCGAGGCCCTTACAGTGAGTTCGTTCACGCCCAGGACTGAGCCGAGCCTGATGCGGCATAACTTAGAAGCTGCCCCCACCCTGGAACAGTGACCATAAGGATTAAACGAGGGCCCCACCATACCCCCACCACACCACTAACACAGGGTGAGGGCCCCTTCTAAGGCTGTCGAATGCTAGCTTGGTGATCAGGGCATCTGTAGAGTGACCGCTGCTCGAGTTTCCTCATTGCCGGAAATCTGCAGGTTTTTGTTCAGGCTTCGGGTTCAGAGAATCGCAGAGAGCCATCTACAAGAACTGCAGAGCTGGTCAAGTCGCAATAACGATCATGTCGTGAAACCAGCGACTCCTTCTGACGGTTCGATCAGATCTGGGCCAAATTTAACTCCTTTTCTGGCCCATGCGCACGAATGCTGCCAGAAAGTTCCTGCAGTGATCCGCCGCTTGGCTGATGAGGTTTTAGAATCTCTTTACCTTCGCATGTTGTTCTTGGAGCTGCCGCGGTAGGAGGGACAGGGACGTAACGTTCACGAACGTTGATTCGACAGTCCCATTAATTATTGATAACACGATACTTGATGCCAAGGTCAAGACATCAGCATTCGAACGAGGCTGGGTGACCTCGTCGCTGCAGTGTACAATACTTTTTCGAGCTGACATTGACGTTACGGCTTTCGCAAGTTTCCTGATCCTGTTGCCTCTTGTTCAGTTTCGATTAGCTGGGTTTCTCATAGATTATCCTTCACTTCGCTGTGTGCTTTAGGGTTCCAAGAAGGCCTTTTTCTCCTGGGCTTTAATGTCGAATCGATGTCTTCTGCATGCAGAGTCTCTCCTGAAAGTTTGTAATCTTAAGTAATCGCTGAGTGATCTGATACTCCTACGCATTTGCTGGTTTCCGTTCCTGACTTAACTAGTTTCCTCGGCGTTCTCTGCAGAGCTTTCCGCTCATCGACCGGTTTCCATCTTTTTGGCTTCAGATTCCTTTCGGAACCATCGTCCCCCACTGCTCTAGTCCTGCCTTCCTCGCGTACACTTTGGATACACGAAACGACAAAATTTTGTAAATTTCAAGTCTTGCCGCTTGAATCTAACCCTTCGCTCTTTCCCCAACACCTTGGAGCGCACTAGTGCAACATGTTGTCCTGCTCCTGCAGCGGTTGATAAACTCCAATGCAGCTCCGGGGCAAATGTATCGCCGGACGGTTGCTGTGGAAGTGTTTTTGCAGCATCTGATGTACCTCGGCACCTGGAGCGTGGGAGGCCAAATACAACTTGAAAGATCCGCAGCAGTTGGCCGCGTTCCTGAAATATGCAGACATCCTCCTCGTTCGATTGAAGTGCCGCTTCCCCCACTGACAGTGAACTATAATGCATGAAGATCGTGTCCATTTTGAGGTGCTGTGTCGTATGTAGACTACGGTATCGAGCCTGCAGGGATTGCTGCCGCAGGTACTTGTACGAGCTACGGGGCAAGAACAAGCTTCTTCCCCGACGGCAAGAAGCGGTGCCGGCCTAAGACCTGCCCTGTCGGTGATCATGTTGCCATCGGAATATTATCGAAATCCAGTGCAGGAAAAATGGGGCCTCGTGAGCCACGAAGAGGTGAGCGAGTGGGCTGCGGGAGCGCGGGATGCGATGTTGATCTCGATCTCGCATGCCTGGGAGACCCGGGAGCACCCGGATCCTTGTGGCGACCAGTTGAACCGGCTGGTCGACTGCCTGTGTCTCTACGATGCTGCATTTGAATCGGAAATCTGGGTGTTCTACGATTACGTCTCTCTCTTTCAGTTCGAGCGGCAGACATCTGCGGAAGAGGAGAGCTTCCGACGGTCCATGAGCCACATGCACGTGCTTTATGCGCACGCCTGCAACTGGACTTTTCGACTGGAAGCTCTCACTCCAGACGATGTCTGGGACGCCACGCTGCAGAACTCGGAGCATCTCGTGATGGTCTATGATGTTGAGAGCGGATCCGTCCAAGGCCGCCCCCTTGGGGAGCTTGTGCCCAACCGCGTCCCGTATCGAAGTAGAGGTTGGTGTAAGGCAGAAGTTGAGTGGTCCTCTTGCAGGAGCATCTCCGAACAAAACCAGCGGATCGACACTGCTGAGCCCGGAGACTCCGAAAGACAGGGTTTGCGGGGCAAAGTTCCAATGGCTCCAGAGGTTTTCGAAGAAGAAATGAGGAAGGCCGAATTCACGCATCGGAACGATGCCGCAGCAGTACTACAGCTGCAGTGGGAGATTTACCATGAGGAAGTCTCGGAGTGCGAAAAGGCACTGCTGGCAAACTTGCCGAAAGGCGAGTTGGGTCAGCTGGCCAACGCCCTGAAGGACTACAAGAAGTTGAAGGTTCTGAGCCTGCAGAATTTTGAGGTGGAGGATGAGGAGGCCGAGCAGTTTGCGAAGGCTGGGGCCTCAAGTGCTGCGGATGCACAGAGAGCGGTTGCGACATTAGAAGCTGATCTCAGGCCCTCGCCGTGAACGAGACCATCACATATCTGGGGATCAACAGTGCCAGACACTCCTATCGCACAGGTGCCCTCTGGAAGGCGTGACCATCACATCAGATTGGGGCACTGGGCTCGCTGAAGCTTGCAAGCCGCACCCCGTTGCCTGTCGCATCGGAGACGAGGTCCTGGCAGATGCTTTGACGATCAACCACACCATCGCCAGCATCAACCTCGGTTGGAATCATCTCGGAGATGAGGGCTGCAAGGTCCTGTGTTGCTGGGGAGGACTTTGCAGCTTGCAAGCCGGGTCCTGTATTCTCTTGCCAGGCCCTCGCGGATACTCTGAGGACCAACGCAACTATCACAAGCTGCAACCTGGAATGGAATGGCATTGGAGACAAGGGCTGCGAGGCCCTGTGCTGCCGAAGAGGAGCTTGCAGCTTTCAAGCCCGTCTGGCAGGCCCTCGCAGATGCTGTGAAGACAAACACTACGATCACGAGCATCAACCTCCGATTCAACTTCCTCAGTCGCTTCGGAGACAAGGGCTGCGAGGCCTTTGCGGTGCCCAAGCCCTTTGTAGCTTGCAGCCCCGGCCCACCTTTGCCTTGACAGGCTTTCGCAGATGCTCTGAAGACCAACACTGCCATCACCAGCATCGACCTCCGCCGCAACCAGATCGGACCCTTTGGCGGCAAGGCTCTGTGCTGCCCACGAGGCATTTTACAGCTTGAGTGCGCTTTTGTCTGCGAGGCGCTGGCAGATGCCTTGAAGATCAATCGGACCATCGCCAGCATCAACCTCGAAGAGAACTATGGTATCGGACACGAAAGCCTCCAGGCCCGGTTGCGCAGACTCTGGCTAATCGTGCTCGGCTACAGAAGCTTGGGGCTTAGGAGATCGAAGAGACCCTGAAGACCCGGAAGGCCGCCACGAGAGACCAGCAATGCTGCTGCTGTCACAACTGTTTCTTGAGACCGCGTGTGTTTTTTGTTTTTATGGTGCCTTGACTCTCCGATGATGTTTGAGTCCAGGTTTTGCATGTGCAGTACAGGCGGGGGGAGGTGAGGCAGCAGTGCACTCAGATCCAGATCCGAGTACTCAGAAAGTGGCAAACGAAGCCCTCGATCCGACTCGACCAAAGAGATGTCTTTTGGGGCTGGACCAGGAACATCTATCCAGGCACGAAAACAGTTGCTTGAGAGCGCTGGATCCGCACGGCTTCAATCAGGTTCTGAATGGTTTGCCGAAGGAATTGCAGCTTGTGGTATGGAGGCACCTGCAGACATTGCTACTGACATTTATTTGTGCACTGCCCAAGGGTCCAAAGGTCAGAGACACGAGATGCAGACACGGATCAATGCTTTGCGTACTGACCTGGGCAGTGGGAGATGCAACAGTGGACAACGACCCCCATAAGCCGCGTGGTTTGCAGGCACTCCTGAGACTTGTTCCGCATCCTCGTGCAGGACAACTCTAGCCACTGCGTTCGGCTTTGACGGTGCTCGGCTGGCCCACCACATCTGCCCCTGAGCCATCCCGCCGTCAAGGTTGCCACATTTCTTAATTGATCCAACCATGATGGCTGACCACCGGCCGTGGGCGCAGCCGGGGCCGCGCCCGAGGTAATTAGAGCAGCATCCGGAACTCCGGCAGTACAGTGTGCCACCGTTTTGGTGGCACGACCAGTCGGCTTCGGAGGTGTTCAGTCAGATGTTAGAGCCTAACAAAATTGTGCTTCACACGGGGCACTGGCCCGAAAAGATCTTCATTCGCCAGACGATGCGACGCCCGTCTGCAGCAGTAATATCTGCAAAGAAATTTTTTGAATCTCAAAGATTTACTCACCTCCACTATCCGCCCGGGAGCAGCTCAGTCAGACATTTTCCTCACCACGTCATCCTCGGCCCATATCTTCCACAGCCTCGGCAGCAGATCTTGCATCAGCTTCACCCACGTCTTCGGCCCTATGTTTTGAGCGTGGGACCTCGAAGATCGATACACTGTCTGGTAGGAATCCGGTAGGTGTAGTCGCGGCATCAGTGGAGCTGACTGACATAAACGGACAGGGTTTGAACAAGCCTCAGGTAGCGGTAAACGTTGGTGTCCCTCTGACCCCCACAGTCGACAACATGTTCTTCTTTCTGCCTCACCATGTACGCAATAACTTCAGCTCGTATCCTGCTGGTGGGCATCGGTTTGTTCGATCTGTTGTGCCATGCAGGCACCTAGGTACCATCACGATCTATCTCGATGATCTCGGTGCCGCCGCTCGGCCCTCGCGCAGACCTACCGCCTGTCGTTTGGCATCGCCCTGTATTTGTAGCCACAGGATCCCCACAGCCAGGCGGCTGCACCGGTTTGAATGTTAATGTTGCCGCCTCAACTGCAATGACGCCTTCTCAGCGAAGTTTGTTGCATCGAAGGTCCCCGAGCATTGGGAGTGGCCGCCAACAAGTAGCACACCTTGTGCTGAGGCGAACGTGCTTGCTGAGCGGGCACAGCAATGGCATCCACAGATGAAGCACTGCGATAAACTAAGTTGCGCGACCCTTGCGGGTCAACCCCCTGCAAACCGTCGCCTGCTCGAAAACAGCTGCGATGACCACGGTGATAATCTCATCCTGAGCCCACTCCTGCGGCACACTCGGCAAACACCACGATCCAATCACTGCCTCCTTGGCTTGGCCAACTCTGAGCACTTGCTTTCGACCGGCGAGTCATCCCCACGAAGGCTTCATAAGGATGCAGCGTTAAATAGTCAGCCTCAGGCTCGCCGTCATTGGATTCAATCCGCTTGACCCCCGAAGTGGTGCCAGTAAGCACTCGTCGTCCCAAAGGTTCCCCAAGCAGTCTGCCAATCCCTATCTTTTGAATGAGAGCCTTTAAACATTTCCGCCACGGCAGCACGGCACTTCTGTTCAATGGCACTTCCCCAAAAATCCCACCGCCGCTGCGCGATGATGGCAGAGTTCCTCCGATTCTTGCTGGCCCGATTCCAATCCTTTGGTGGGACAAAGTTCCGGACAAGGACCAATCGCAACACAGTGGCCGGCACGGCATTGAAACTTCAAGTCTTCTTCTCAACCAAGCGTCCCCGGTGGCACCCCAGAAACCTTTCATTTGGAGAGCGTGGCCTTGTGAAGGGCCGCCCGTCCTTTCGGCTACCATGTGCCATCATCACAACGAATCACGACAAGCAAGCAAGATTTGAACTCTTTGCCCGCGGCAAGCACCTGCAGCTCTGCTTCGCCACGATGTTTTGGCCAACACAAGCAATAATTCGCCAGCCTCAGCTAAAGACCTCCAACTCGTTTCGTATGCCAATCCTAAGTCCTAAGGCCTCAAAGCCCTTTCGTCATCATGGTGCATAGACCGCCGCTGAGTTCGGCTAGCCTCAGCAGCTTTGGGCACCTGTTTGCCGATCCTTGGAGCCACCACCTCCGTCACTGGTCGCCCTGTGGCCATCTTTCCGGGGGCCTGCAGTGGCACCAAACTTAGCATCAACACCGCCATCTGGAGGAGGTGGGGTTCCCTTCGCAACATCAAGCTGCACCAAGGAAATGGAACTGAGCACGGTCATCTGACTGGTTTGATTGTGCCTGGCCCGGGGTTCGTGGCCTCAGCATAGCGAAGCAGTGAAACCGGCACACATACGGAGAAAGACGACCATGCACAGAGAAGCCCCACATCACGCCGTGGTACGTTGAAGTCTTGAAAAGCATTGATTACCTATCACCCGCAATTGTAGGTTCACAGTCCAGCTGTCTGTCTGCGGGCTCAGAGTCCGGGGCCACCGCATGCAGGTAGCCGGTCATCAAACCCCCGGTGCACGAGATCGTTTTGGTTGTCCACTCCCGCAAGGCCGCCACGGACTCCGAAGATACAGCGACGGGCTCTGCAGACGCGCCGATGTCCCATGCCGCGGCCTTGGCATCCGCCGGCTTGTAGAGTTCTGCAGATGATGCTCATTCATTCGCGCATCGGCTCTTTAAGTCTTTGAACGAGGAGGGTGCGGTTTCACAACATGTTAGTTCGTGTCGGTGTGGTGGCGCCAGGGTTCTTGGCTTTAGAGCGAGCAGTTGGACTGGTTCGATCCACACCTTCGAATCGGCTTCGGCATCGGAATACCGAACACAAGAACCGGTTTGATGTCCCATCCTTCATCTGACCGGGGGGAGGGGTGTCACGTGCGAGACCGAAGCACCAGGTCACTCATTGAGTGAGCTTGGTGGGATCGTCCCAGGCTCCGCGATGAAGGGCCTCACGCCCATGGCTTCCGTGGCAGGTTTCCGGGGTGGGTGAGTTTATAGCAGCACCTCTGGGAAAACAGACAATCTGAGTGTGTTTCGAGCACAGGCTGTAGCGACTCGGGCTTGTGACCTTGTGGCTTTCCCAACTCCGCCAAGAAACAGCAGAGGTGCATGACAACAAGCTGTTCCTTTCCAGCGTCCCTACGCTAAGAGCGCTCAAGGCATCGTCCTTGCCCAGCCAACCACAAGCCGGAACCGACATCCCTGCCCTGTAAAGATCCAAATCCCTGAAGATTTGCATGGCCTTCTTGGGCAGAGACTTGCAGAGCTTCCCAAAGCCTCTCAAAGTTTGGAGCACCTGCGAATGCATTTCGAACTGACTCGGCCGAGGCTTGGACGGGAAAACAATGCAAGGGCATGGAGGACTGTGTTGCTGAAATCTCTGGCGACTGACCGACGTTCTTCGTTGTTGAAGTTTGCCCTGCCACAGGGCCTCGCCTCGTGGCTGGTGGACGTCAACAGCAATTTAACCACCCTGCAGTGCTCGTCACTGAGCTCTTGGGAGGCCTGGGAGCACATGTGATTCTCCTTGGATCCGTTGGTTGCCGGCGTGGTCGTCAGTGGCATCATCCAGTCTCCTTCTTCCCGGCGAGGTGCTCGCGGAGGCTTTGAAGATCAACCGCAAGATCACCACCATCGATCTCAAAGGGATAGACATGGGGGATCAGGGTGCCAAGGCCCGTGCATGAGTGCACACGTAATCTTTGCAGCTTGAGCCGGTCCCCTATCCCTGTGAGGCAATCGCAGGTGCTTTGACGGTCAATTGCACCGTCACCAGCATTCTCCTCCATTGGAACCAGATTGGAGACGAGGGTGCCAAGGCCCTGGTGTGCTCACGAGGTCTTCGTAGCTAGAGCCACGCCGCCAGGCTATCGCTGAGATGTTGATGGTCAATCGGACTGTCGCCCGGGTAGCCCTCTGCAGCAATAATATTGGAAACGAGGGTGGCAAGGACTGAAGCGTGGGACAAGTCTTGCACTTTTGCTGCAAGCTCGGCCCAATCTCGACTGCTTCTCCCTGCAAGGCCATTGCCAAAGCCTTGTCGAAGAACGACACTGTCATTTGCATGGACCTCGAGGGAAATCCTGTCCATCCCCACACTTTCCCCTTGTCCGTCAGAAAAAGGGTGAAGTGTGATGGCCGGTATTGCGCCGCTTGCCTCTTGATGTGAAGCTCAGACTGCGCTTCCGCTTTTACGGCGCACGGCCCGCTAGAGGCTTGCCTTGTTTGTCGACGCAGCACTCCGCAGACGAACACGTTGCAAAAGTCCCATTGACACGAAAACCAGGCATCTCATGCCTTGCAATAGAATGCGGCTGTTTTTGCAAACCGTAAAATTTCAGAGGTTTCCCAGAGCAGTGTAGCAGGTTTCGGTTGGGCCAGGAAGCATTCAGCACATCTGTGATCCTGCGGAGGGCAGCCGCTGCCGTGCAATAGTGCACAATCTGTAGAGGTCGAGGCGGCGTATAGTTATAGGTACGGCCTTCAACAGCCCTGTGTTGAATCGAGCCGCTCAACTGCAACGTGCAGAGTGCAGAGTTTTCTGTGACACGTTGCCTGGCCACCTGTCCTGGCCAGACTTTGTCGGCACAAGTCCGATCGAAACTCTCAAAGGCCGCGATGCTAACCTTCCCGGCTGCAAGTAAAAAAAAGGGGTGCTGGTTGCCAATGTTGCATCTGCCAACACAGCCCTGGGTCCACTTCGGGAAAACGAACAAGCCCCTGCATGATAGGCCGATAGGCTGTCGGGAGTTGGACTCTTGAGGATGTATGTATCATGTCTTGTGGTATTGTTTTACTTTTCATGATTCTTAGTAGTCTTAGTAGATGATTCGCCAAGAGTGCGTCGTCAACAGCCATGTTGGCCGTGGCATCTACATGCGGGGCCATGGATGAGGAGACTCTGGATCTGTCAGACCCGTCATGCTTCCTTGCGCAACTTGGCTTCCAGCAAAGACATGAGTGTGTATTGAGCAATGGACTCCGCGCAAGCACAGCAAGTGCAGTCTCGAGGCCCAGTCTCTTGCAGTACCTTACCGCCCCTTGCCTTCGATATCAGTGCCTGGAAGTGATTCCTTGCGAACGGCATGAAAGCGTTTCAAGTCTGGAGAAGCCACACCAAAGAGATAGCATGCATGTGCCAAAGGTGGTTGACATTCTCCAGTGGCGCCTTACATCCGGTCGTAACAGCAATCCCAGGGCCGGGGGCTTTGAGCATGTTGGCGTCAGCCCAAAAATTGCAACGCAGTGAGAAGATGCACGCTGACAAGGGCAAGCGCTCACCAAGGTTTTGGTAAAGCACCTGTCTGAAATGGGCAGGTTGGACAGGCACGGTGAAGGGGGCTCACATACAGACATCGGTGCACGTGCCGTGCAGGCCCCACTCCATTCTGGATTTTGCCAAGACGCTTCAATTCGCTTGCTTTTGGCGTAGTGGCTTCAAATGCTTCAATGCCTCCAGTTTCTTTAGATACGATGTCCAGCTGGTGAAGCTTTTTCAAAGCCTCTTGATCCGCATTCCTGCATTCTTCATGGAGATTCGTTTAGTGAACGCGGTCGACATTTTCTAATCTCAGGCCGGTGGTGGTGTGTGGAGCTGGCGAGAGCAAGGCAGACATGTTTCGCAGAAAGTGATGTGCGCGACATCGTCGAAACAAACCTTCGAAGCTTGCTTGGGCTGTGTGCCAGCGCAGATGCCTCAGTGAGGGATGCCGCACATTGCGTTCTTCGCACTTACGGCCGCAATGGACTACCTTTTGTGCAGCAGTTGATTGCGGAAACCATGCTTGGCCTCACGCAGAACTTGCTGCCAGATTCCGCGACAATCAGCCAAGAGGTCTCGATCCAGGTTGTGGCGTGCACACGGCATCTTGACAACGTGGTGCAAGCTCTGGCGGAAACACAACGTCGACAGTGGGTGTCCCTGCTGTTCAGAGTCCTACATGGACAGGGTCAGAAGGTACGGCAAGTTACCAGACACCCAAAGGAAGTGGTGGTTGAGGAATTGGTTAAGAGACTCAAGCTTCTTTGGAGAGCTGATGACGATCCCAACCGAAGCTATGCAGAAACAGAGCAGCTGAGGGCCCTCCAAGATGGGTGCGGCGAGCAGTCTCCCTAGCACAGCCGACTGCGACCTGAAAAGAATTGCAGGATCGCCTGTGAGTGAAGGGAACGTGTGAAAGACCCCAATAGTATTAAACTTAAACAGGCAAAAGCGTGCATCGTTATTTACCTTTGGGCCCTTTTATTCTATTGATCACAGTGGGAACGAGAAGGGCTCAGATACAACCAAATTGCCTGCAATGAAGTCGACCAATCTGCCACTTACCATCTAGAGCTCTAGAAAGACCCTGGCTTCCGGCTCGCCTCTGCTCGTGTGCCTATGTGACCGCACTCTTCCTGCGGAGAAGGCTGCTTGTCTCGTTGGCAGCGCTGTTTCTTGTGCTGTTGGGATCTGCTTGCGATTGCAAGCACACAATGCCTCGAGCAATGACGGCAGGAGTTGGTAAACAGGTGGCCCATGAGGTACAGTACATATCTTTTGTCGATGATGCTTTGGTTCCAGTCCAGACTGCCCTGGGATGAGGTGAACATAAGTCTGGCTACTCCCATGCCAAGTTGTGCGAGGCATTACCTGCTGCAGGTTCTTGTGCTGAGGAAACATGATGGTTGCACATTTGTTTGGAAGCATTATGTTTATAATGTTTCTGGAGTTTCTGGATGTTGCTCATGGGATGTCCGGGGCAGCAAAGCAGTGCAATTGTTCAGCGTTCTTTGGTCAACAAAGATGCAACATCAGCACTCTGGCGCAATCAATCCTGCGAGACTGTTGTAGTCGTAGTGCCCACGCTTGCGAACGGAACTTCCAAATCAGCAATTTGCCAAGAAGTTGCAATCTTTATGCAAACAAAGCTGCCAATGCAGTCACAGTTGCAGTCATCAGGCCGGTCCATGTGCAACAGCCGACCGCCACATACTACAGTAAAGCCTTCCCCTCCCAAGTTGAAGGAGGCCCTGAAGTCCCGCCCGGACCCTTCAATTTAGAACTGAGCAATCCAGATCACTCCTGGGTGGATAGGGTTTCGTCTCAATAGAGAGTTTCGGATTCCAGTGCTTGAGGGTTTTCTGCAAAACAGGAGTCTATTGTTTTTCTCACATGGCTTTGCTTTCAGATTTCGTCGAACCTGGTAGAGCTGATGCCGAGCAGTGAAGGGCGCATACCAAAGATGGTGCAAACTTTGGACTCCGCTGCCCATCGAGGGCCCGACACGTCATGAATTCCCAGAACTTCTAAGCATCCCTGAACCCCAAAAGCCGAAGAACATCGGACAGGCCGAGGCCCCCGCTGCACCGCCAAAGTTGCGGCCTCTCGGCCTCCCCGTCTGGTTTTTGGGCTTCGGAGCTCTTCGTGCTCCACTTATGCAAGAGCTGCTGAAGTTTCAGCTTGTGGCCTTTGGGGCCACATCCCAATCCTTGGGATGTGGAGCCCTGGGATCAGGGCAGCCCTGCCGGAATTTCGCCAGCAGTTCTGTAGGGACCCTACAAGAATTCCCTCAGAATTTTGCCACCCTCAGAATGCCGAATTCCTGACCATGTATGCACACGCAAACACTTTCTAAATACACAGCCGGACTGAACCATGCAGACTCAGACTATGTTCAATTACTGCAGGATCAGCTTGTGCTTGGCTGTCCCTGGGGAACCCGGAGCATGAGCAAAATTGATCGAAGCCGAATTTCCCAAAACAGGGATCCCCAACTACCGTTTTCCGAAATCTTCTCCTCAAGGCCTTTCTGAAACATTGACCCTGCGTTCCCCGAGCTTCCAAAGATCGCACCTCAAAAACCAGGAGCCTTCCCACACAGGTACAACCGCCGCTTCATTGAACCCTCATGTTGAGATTGTTGGACCAGATGCCAGTGCCCGCCCACTGGCTGTATACATATGCATACTTTGGACGGTCATTGTCGGCGGAATGCCGTGGTGGGATGCCGTGGTGGGAGAACATCCGCCCCATAGGTTTGGAGTGAAGTGTGTTGTTTGCTTCGTGGGGTCCTGCTTTCGGGCTATTGGCTTCTTGCATCATTCGTTTCGTGGAAGGAAGTCCTGAGCATTCCTCTCGGGTTCTAGTTCGGAGCTGACGCTCAGAGCGTCGAACCCGGGTCTCAAACTAAGACCCTGACAATAGTCAACATGCTGGAGTAGACGCGATTCCCCCTTTAAGCCGCGACAACTGAAGACTCCGCTCGGGCTCGGGGCCCGATGCGTTCAATCAAACAGCCCCAAGCCCTCACAAAATTACTTTCCCATAGTATAGAGCACAGAAACGACCCCTATATCTGCTTGAGTTTCCGAGGCATCTTTCTGATCATAAAGGCAACTGCCAGCAATGGTCAACCGCCCGAAATCCTGCATTCGGGTGACCGGGAACAAGGTCGGAATAGGTTCATTTGGGCAGTGACAGGAACTCCATAGCAAGCAGAAGACTCCCAGTAGCAAGCAGCAAACATTAGTAAAAGAAAAAGAAGCGGAATCCATGCCAGGTTGCCTCAAAGCTGCCAGCTCAAAGCTCGAAAGCATTGTCAGGGCTCGCGGCTCGGGCTTACCTGTACTTACATGCTTGTGGGACCCATCGTCATGGGGTCTCGCCAATCCCAGACTTGCAAAAGAAGTGGAGTTCCTCTCGGAGGCTTTGTGGATGTGTGGGATGTTGGATTTCGGGGCAGTGTGTGTCAGAGGAGCCCTGCCGAAATCGAACTTCCTTTGCAGGTCTTCTGCTTCTAGAGATTAGAGTCCTAGAGGCAAGCGGCTGTCTTAGCTGGAATCCGGCCAGCAGATAGGGATCCCCATCTTTCCAGAAGACATCGGACGCCCCTGTTGCCGCAGGCAGAGTCTGACAGATGGCTGAGAGCAAGGCTGGATGCCGCTGCTGCTAGTGAGATCTTGCTGGCTGGTGTCTTGTGCGCACTTTCCGTAATCTAACCTAGAGCTCCGATTCCAGGTGCGTGTGCAAGTCTTGGAGCTTAAGATCTGAGGGTGGGGGATGGTCCCTCCTTCAAAGTTGAAGGGCGAAAAACATCCGCAGACCGCAATAAACCGCAGAGCCTGACATACGGGCCACCGCACTGACCCTTTGCGAAACTCGCGTCGTGGTCGGAGCCTCCTCCTTTCTTTGTGCTTCCTTGACTTCTTGCACGGGTCACAGACTCACAGGCTTGAGCTTGGCTTGAAGCGGCTTTTCAGGCACTCGCTCGGGCCTTTGTTTTTGCTTGTTCTGCTTTCTGGCTTTTCAACTTGCATGCTTTCCTCCTTCGGGTGGTGGCCCTTGCTCTCTCTAGCCTGGGTGCTCAGGGCGGTTTCTGCACTTGCGCGGAGCAAACAGATGTGAAGCTTCGTGTCATCTTATTCTGACAGTTTCTCGTCAGGGCTTCAAGCTTGGATGCAATGCTTCATTCGTTTCCAAGTGGCCTGGATCACAGGAAGCCGATGGCCTGTATGCATAAATCCCGAGCTTCAGCGGAACACCAAAGTGCAGCAAACTTTCGACAGCAGCAGCTGGGGTCAATTGGCATGGGATTTTGCTGTCGTGCAGCATCCTCTGGGCTTGGAGCATGTCAGGCCAAGTACAACCTGGAAGACCCGCGTCAGTTGGCGGCGTTCCTGAAATACGCAGACATCCGTCTGGTTCGGACGAAGTGCCTCCCCCAAGCTGACGGAGAGTTCGTGCATGTGAACAACCTTTCCAGTCGCAGGCATTCACGGTGGGCGTGTGTCGGAAGGGAGTCAACGATTGGCTAGGGGAGGTAGCATGATTCATTGCGAAGACCTTTGGAGAGTTCTTGTATTGTTGTCACAGGTACTTGTACGAGCTGCGAAGCCAAAGCAAGCTTCTACCTCGACGCCAGGAGGCCGACCCGGCCTTAGAAACCGTATCATCTTCTCGTCGGTTTCTCCTACAGTCCTACAGCTCGCCAAGGACGAGTGGGGTCTGGTGAGCCACGAAGAGGTGAGTGAGTGGGCCGCGGGAACGCGGGATGCGATGATGATCTCGATCTCCCATGCCTGGGAAACCCGCGAGCACCCGGATCCCTGCGGCGACCAATTAAGCCGGCTGGTCGACTGCTTGTCTCTCTACGAAGCCGCCTACTATTCAGAGATCTGGGTGTTCTACGATTACGTCTCTCTCTTTCAGTTCGAGCGGCGGACATCCGCAGAAGAGGAGAGCTTCCGACGGTCCATGAGCCACATGCACGTGCTCTATGCGCACGACTGCAACTGGACCTTTCGTCTGGAAGCTCTAACCCCGGACGATGTCTGGGACGCCGCGCTGCAGAACTCGGAGCATCTCGTGATGGTCTATGATGTTGAGAGCGGATCCGTCCAAGGCCGCCCCCTTGGGGAGCTTGTGCCCAACCGCGTCCATTATCGAGGTAGAGGTTGGTGTAAGGCAGAAGTTGAGTGGTCCTCTTGCAGGAGCAGGTCCGACCAAAACCAGTGTATCGATGCTGGTCAGTCCAAACGTGGAGTCGAAAGCGCGAAAGCTAGAGCCGCTAGAGTCTCTAGAGCCCCGCTGCAGGGCAAAGTCCCAATGGCTCCAGAGGTCTTTGAAGAAGACATGAAAAATGCCGCCTTTACGCATCGAGACGATGCCGCAGAAGTGCAGAAGCTCCAGTGGGAGATTTTCCATCAGAAAGTCTCTGAGTGCGAAGAGGCACTGCTGGCAAACCTGCCGAAAGGGGAGGTGAGTCAGCTGGCCAGAGCGCTGAAACATTACGAGAAGCTGAAGGTTCTGCGTCTCCGCAACATCGAGGTGGGGGATGAAGAAGGCGAAGAGTTCGCGCAGGCTGGGGCCTCGCATGCTGTCGATGCCATGCAAGGAGCGGGATGAGAGAGAAGAAACTGATCTAAGGCCCTCGGCCTCAACAGAACAATCACCGAGCTGAAGCTCAAGATCATTGAGTCCTCCGGGGCTCAATGCGGCGCCCTCTGGAACGAGCCCATGACAGACATGGAGATCCTGATCAAGAAATCATATCAGAGAGGGCCGGCCTTGCAGTTCTGGAAGATGCGGGCGTCACATCAGTGAGTGTTCACCTGATCTTTCCCCATGATAGGCCCTGGCGAATGCGCTCAAAGCCAACGAAAGCATCACCACTGTCAACCTCGAAGGCGATGTCATGGGAGCCGAGGGCTGCGAGGCTCTGCGGCGCGATGCCCTCCGGCTCACTGCATCTTGAAAGCCACAATTCTGGCGAGGCCCTCGCAGATGCTCTGACGATCAATCGTACCATTGCCAACATCGGCCTGGCATACAATTACTTCGAAGACGAGGGCTGCAAGGCCCTTGCGGTGCTCACGTGAGCTTTGCAGCTTGCAAGGTGCACGCCCGCGGTGCCTCTTGCCTGCAGGCCATTGCAGGTGCTCTGAAGACCAATCGCAGCATCGCCCGCATCGACCTCAACTGGAATCGCATCGGACCCCGCGGCAGCCAGGCCCTGCCGTGCCCATGAGGTTTGTCGCTGTTTGAGCTTAATCCCTTTTGCCTGCAAGGCCCTGGCAGATGCATTGATGGTCAACCGCGCCATCACAAGCATCAATCTCCGCTCGAACAACATCGGAGACGAGGGCTGCGAGGTCCTGCGTGGCCGATTTGGACTGTGAACCCGGTCCCCCTTTTCCATGCGAGGCACTCGCAGATGCTCTGAAGACTAACACTACGATCAGAAGCATAAACCTCGAGATGAACGGCATCGGAGCCCAGGGCGGCAAGGCCCTGCTGTGCGGTTTTTTGTAGCTTTGAAGCTCCGGCGGGTCCTGCTCTTGCCAGGCCGTCGCAGAAGCTCTGAAGTCCAACGACAGCATCGCCAACATCCAACTCGAAAGAAACAGCATCGAAGAGGAGCTTCGCAAGGCCCGGTTGGAGCCCAAACTTACCTTTGGTTAGTAGGGAATGGAGGAGTGGGGTACAATTATAACTACTATTACTACCATTCTTCCATTCCCTACTAACCAAAGGTAAGCGAACTTCTGGAAGTTTGCGGGTTCGATCTAGGAAAGCTTGCTGCCAGGAGATCGAAGAGGCTCTGAAAATACGCAGGGCCGCCACTCACTCCACAGAATCTGAGAGGGACAGGGTTGATGCGACGAAGATCTATGCCGTGGGCTTGGTATCCTCCAGCTTGTGGGGTCTTGCATGTGATTCTTTGTCATGCATTGCACACCGGCTCCATGACGCACGATCTTTATCCTCGGACACGACGAGTGTTCAACACATGGGTCACGGGGTAGTGCGGCACCAGGGTTGTCGGCTTGAGAGTGGTCTGCTGGATGAGCTCATGTCATGCGACGTGCGACAGATATAGATCGTCGAGGCGAGTCCGGGTAGTTTGCTCGGTGTTGGCTTTTCCCGGGACGGGTACTGCTGCTGATCTGATCGTTTCGATTACGGACCCATCCGCACTACATCAGAGCATCTTGTGGTCGGGGCAGGACAGTGACCCTCGACCGACCAGTCTGGCAACACCATGCTAGGGATATCTTGAAACCGTCATCATCCGTCATCATTTGTCATGTGGGCCCTTTTCCGTTTGCATCCTGCCGGAGGGCTCGTGTCGCTGGCGGTTGTCTGCAGCATGTATTTCTGCCTCGAGGCAGCCGTATACCTTCTATGGAGGGTCTGAGGTCTGTTGCATGCCTCGATCGAAGTTGCACCGTGTGGTCGCATTGCGAACTCAGCCCAGGCTTGGACGGGGAAAGTGCGAATCAAGGACTTTTGTTTTGCCTTCTTCTCTGGAGAGCGCATGCTTTGATTCACGGCAATCCGTTCCGTGTGACAGGGCCTCGCCTCCCAACTGAAGACCAATAGCAGCATCACCACCTTGAACCTTAGAATCGGCAACATTGCCGGCGAGGACTGGGAGGCCCGGTGGTGCCCAGTAGGTCTTTGCTTGTAAGCTCGGTCCTTCACGCCTGCGAGGCGGTAGCAGGCGCGCTGAAGATCAATCGTGGTATCACCGCTGTGGACCTCGTGGGGAGCTACATCGGAGACGAGGGTTGGAAGGCCCTGCAGTAGGACGGGGTCTTCGCAGCTTGTGCCTCTTCCGTTTTCCTGTGAGGCGTTAGCAAACGCGTTGAGGGTCAATCGTATCATCACCAGCATCTTCGTCGACCGGAGTGTTGTCGGAGACGAGAGCTGCAAGGCACTGCAATGCCGCGGGAACTTCTCAGCTTGTAAGTCCGTTCCCTTTTACCTGCAGGAATTAGCAGAGGCCTTGAAGACAAACACCGCTATTACCTCCATCGGGCTCGGGCACACGCACATCGGACCCCAGGGCGGTAAGGCCCTCCTGCCCTGCGCGCGAGGTTTTCGCAGTTTGGCCCTGCTTTTGGCTGCAAGGCCCTCGCAGATGCATTGATGGTCAACCGCACCATCACAAGCATCAATCTCCGCTCGAACAACATCGGAGCCGAGGGCTGCAAGGCCTTGCAGGACTTTGCCGGTTGAGCCCGGTCCCCTTTCCATGCGATCTTTCCCTTGCGAGGCGCTGGCAGACGCTCTGAAGATCAATCACACGATCGAAAGCATCAACGTCGGCGAGAATGGCGTGTCTGAGCTTGAGCTCGCCTCGTTTCCCTACTCCGTCAGAAGGAGGCTCGAGGGGCTCACTCCTGGGCCTTGGCTTCTCTCACCTCTTTGCCTCCAGCCCTGCCTGTGGCTCCTGCACTCCGCCGCAGCGCTCAGCTGTCTGCCTGCAGCAACCAGCACACCTCCGCAGCAGCGAAACTGACGGCGGATTTAATGTTTTAACGGCTGGTCTGAAGTGCCCGAGTGCAGAAGTCTCGTCGCGGCACAACCGGTCCAGATTCGGCATGCGACCGGCTTGTCAATTGCAGCACCCAAGGCTTTTCGAACCACTGGTTCGTAGGTTCGTCCTAGCCAGGCGGGAGGCAAAACTGGCAACCAGTCTCTGCTCGCAAGCGTCCAACTGGACACTCGCCTAGTGCCAAACGCTTTCAGGTGATCCGCTTCAGGGCTTTTCTGGCTTTCAGGGTAGAGAGAGCATCGAGACCCGCCGGATCCCGAACCATGTTCTCCGTGAGTCATATAATCATGAACCTAAACTACCTGCCATCTAGCAGCTAGCCCCAGCGCGGACCTTGACTTCAGAGTGCCTCACCCTGAAGTTCATGATGCCTGCTTCCGATAAAGGGGTGGGAAGGCCTCTTCAGACACTGAACACAGTTGTGTGATATGAAAGGTTGGGCCTTCTCGGATTGGTGAATGGTGGTTGCTGCATTTTGCGCAAGAGCGGGTGCCAAAGGCCCACTAAGGAAGCCTACTTAAACCATGACACCGGACATGTAGACATTGAAGTCGAATTTGTCTTGCAGCTCTTTCCATGGTGTTGTCTTGCAGCTCTTTCCATGGTGCTGGTGGGCCGGCGAGCTACCAGCGATTTTTCGAGCAAGAGGGCTTCAATGCGGCTCAGATCCGCAAGATGAGTTGCTAAACTGCTGGGCTTCAATTTCGAGAGCTTCAGAGGCTTATTGTAAGCCTTCTTCTAAAGCTGACTTTCTCTCCGGGGTATCCGTCATGTCTCGCTTTTTGGGCTTGCTCTAAATTGCTCACCCGGGCTTTCTGGCGTTCGGCTTGTTTTTCATCGATGGCTTTTCTCACTCTTCACCCGGCAGGCCCTGGCCGCAGCTTGGAAGAACAGCAACATCATCAATATTCCACCTCTCCATTGAGGTATATTGAGGTTGGGGGGGCCCGGACATGGATACCGACTCATGCAGCCTTTACCGTATCACTCCTGCCAGGAGAGTTCTGAGGCTCTGAAGACCAGCTGTGACCGAGGGCTCAACCCCGCATGCGGGAGACGAAGAGACTCTGAACCCGAAACCATCGCTCATAGGGTTTATGGGGCTCCACTCAAAGGGGGGTAAGGCCGGGGCCAAAGCATGGGTGTGTAAACGGGCTTCCCAGTGCGGCACCGAAATCGTTGGGTTACGAGGCGCAGCCGAAACCTGCTATAACAGTGTTTCAACAGCCCGATAATGACCTTGCAAACCTTACACTGCAGTTCTACAGGGCTTCAAAGTTTGACTAAACGTGCCGCAGTAGGGGTCTGCATCTGATTACTTTGCATGTATGTTTGCACATCTGCGTTGGATTAACGACTATGGCGAGCATATAAACCCTATAAACCGTAAACCCCACCCTGGCGAGCATGGGAAGGGATCCTCGAATCCGAATCGAACTTAGAATTCATGATTGGGGTACCTCTCAGGTTCAAGCTTAAAGTAGTGCTCTGAAACTTGAGAGCTTTTGGAGTGGATAGAGGGATCCGGGCAAGGTGCAACCATTACCGGGTTGCTGGAGATTTCTGTAATAGTAAGGGTCTGAGAATCCAGATCATGGGGTCATGGTGAAAGGCTCTATTGAGGGTTTTCCAGCGGCTTGAAGTGGGTTTTACAAGGCTTCACATCAGAGGGGCCTGACAAGGCTCTTGATAGGGATTTTAACAAATTCTTCTAAGAGTGTTGTAAGGGTCCTTAAGAGCGCCTATATGGTTCGGTTGGTTTGGATCTTGTTTGGTGTTGAGTTAGTTTTGGTGCGCGTATGTTCTGTCTCTTTCTGGCACAGTGCTTTTAAGTCGAGAGCCGACGACTCGGATTTGTCTTGCGGTATCATGCACTCAGCTTCAAATCCCAACACCCTGAAGCCTGAAGCGCTAAAGCTCTAAATGCGAGCTTCGTCCTTGCTAGCTAGGAGGGACAAAAAACTCTACAGGCCTCATGCTTAGTTGCAAGACATGCTTAAACCTCCCCCAAAAAGATGCAGATCGAGTTTGCCATGGCCCTCTCATCCTCAAACGTAACAGCGATCAGCAACACATAGGAGTTTCCGAAAGTGAGGGGTACCTTAGTTGGGGGGTCCTTATGATCAGGATCCGACTGTTTAGGATATTTGGGTCCCCTATTTTCGGAAAGTCTCACATCAACTCTGAACCACTTCGGTCCGCTGCGCTCTGGGTGCTGGGAGGTCAAGAGCACGCGGCTGGTGATCTCCTGAGAAAGGCTGATGCGATTTGTAGAGAGTCAGATAGAACTATATAAAAGTAGTCATGAAAGTGTTTATTATTGGTAACAATGAGAATCATGTAGAACTATAAGTAATTAGTTATAAAGGCTTGAACTTGAAGACACTGGATCTAGAAGCCAGAGGTGAGCAGCTTATGAAGCATATATCGGGAAGCACAGGACACTTTACTGTGTGCCCATCCAAACATTCCACTTATAAGGACAGATACATACAGCCTTTGCAGTCAAGCTGTGTAGGACTGGCCGATGTGCCTACTGTAACACTCTCCTTCCCAGAGGTGCCGTTCAGCTTGCAGCATTAGCACGTGCTGGCTGGACCACGGGTGCCAGGCAGCGCGTCGCAGGGCGGAGCGATCCAGGTCTCTTCTTTCACAGCCCCGATCGTCCTTCCTTGTGCAATGTGTTGCTGGTATGTTCCGAATGCGGCTCCGTCTCCTGCACGGCACACATAAATTCACACGTTTCGAGTGCATGCTCACCTCTCCTGCGCCTTGCTGCCGCTGGGGCGTCCTCAATGCAGTCACTGGAAAGGACGCCCCCTGCACAAGATTGTTTTGCACAGCAGCCCCCACCAGCAGCAGGAGCAGTCGCAGCCGCCCCAGCCCCCGGTAGTACCAACACATGATGTCCATGAACCAGAAGAGTCTTTCCGCAAAGCTGTGGGTCTGGCTCACTGCCTCGTCTCCAAGGCCAGTCGCTGGCAAGCTGTCCCTTAGTACCTGCCTGGCACTGTGACAGTTCTCAGGCCGTCAGGCACACAAGTTGCAGACACAAGTCCAAAATTGATTAATCTCGACAGTAGCTCTAGTATCCGCTCGGCACCATGGAAGAGCTGTCCTTCAGCCCTGACGAAAGCTGCCAGAACTCTGAGGAGGAAGATCAGCGTCAGAACCGGGATGCCTCGCTGTCCCGTGATGTTTCCAGAGATCTGCAAACAGCCCTTGAGCCGTCGCTGCTACGAGGGGTTGCGGTGTCTGTGGCCCTTGCCGGCTGGGGCAAACACTGGGAGACTCCGGACAGCGGCATGTTCCGTGTGGACCCGCAGAATTACGAGCTGAGCCGGCCTGCAGAGACTCTGGATGTCTTTCTGAGCCACGACTGGGCATCCAGCCGCACCCTGAAGTTCCTGTCGTTGCTCATTGTCTACAATTCCCTTGCGGCCTTCTGGGCGTCGCTAGGCGCCAGCATCCTTTTCGGCCTCTTACGGGGCCTCAGGGCCATCCCAGATGAGCCCTGGATAAGTCACTTCGTTCACCTCGTCTTCCTTGTGGTCTTCTTCTTTTGGCAGCGGATGCGAGAGCTCTTCTGCCGACCGCAGATGGCCTTTCTTGACAAGCTGTGCATTGCGCAGCACAGCGACGAGATGAAGCAGCAGGGAATCCTGGGCCTCCCTGCTTTCGTGCTCAACTCCAAGAAGCTCCTTAGGGGTACTTCGAAAGGTTTTTTAGTTTTCTGGTTATTATAATCCCTCAGAAACAGCTAAAATTGTAATTTTTGCTGGGGTTCTAAGTTCAGTATAGGCTCCTTGTACTTTGGACTCCGCGGTACTTTGGTCGCCTCTGGTGTACAACGGAGATTGCATCCTTCCTGAAAGATCCTGATGAGCGCCGCAGCATTGAGTTCATGCCGCTGAAGGTTGCTGCGATTCTGGTAATGGGGGCAGTTTGTTGGCACCTGCTCGCCATCGGCCATGGCATCTTTGCTTTCACTTTGGAGGATGACAGTGCCGCAGGCATCACCGTGGTGCTACCGATATCAGGCGTCATGATCACTCTGGCTACCGCGATTCTACCGTTCATCTTCTACGTCGGCCTCTCGCTGGTGCGCGATCTCGAGGAGCTTCCCGACCAACTGTCCAAGTTTCGGGTGCAGGACGCTGCTTGCTTCTGTTGCACAAACAAGCACAGGCATCCTGACACAGGCGCCGAGCTGTCTTGCGATCGCCTTCTGGTCTTCAAGTCCCTTCAGCGCTGGTTCAGCGGGAAAGAGGGGGGCACCGGGAGCACCAACAAGGACTGCTTCTTGGATGACTTCAACTCGGTGGTCCAGAATCAGCTGGCGGCCCAGGTTGTGCAAGGCATGAGCGGTGCTACGCTGCCTTTCAGATACACGCTCTACATGGTTGGTTCTTGTGCAGCACCCTACCTCGCCAACATCGTCCCGCTGTGGATGACGAGGTTTCGCTCTGGGCTGGCCGGTTATGCCCTGTTCGCATGGACCTTGCGACAGCTGATGGATGCAGCCATTACTGGCGTTACTGGCATTTGCGCGGTCCGTTTGTCTCTTGAGCTCTGGAAGTTCGGCATGCGCCTACAGAAGACACACAGAGCTTTCCGGTCACGCATGCTAACGGTGGCTGTCCTTGTGCCCATTGAGGTGGTGCTGGTAAGCCTTTGCTGGCTGTCCTTTGCTTTCTGCAGGGCTGCCACCAGCGAAACTAGCCTACTGCCAGCTTTACCCTTTCTGGCGGACGTGCTGGCCACCCTCTACCTGTTTTGGCCGTGTCGGAGACTTCTGGCTGGCATGGATCTTGCACCCCGCAGGGCAAGGCGCCCATCCACTGGCAGTGTAGGGTCGGGATTTGAAATTTAGCTTGAATGGATTTTGGCGACGAGATCTCAGCTTGTCGGAGACAAACTAGTGAGTCGATCGGTTCAAAACAAGTGAATTTGGCGCAGCCGCTTGAGCTACAAGCCGGCTGATTTTCCCCTTGCAGACATTGTACAGATGCAGGGCTTGCTCATCCGATGCTTTTCACCATGTTAGCAGCTAACAGTTAGCTGCTGAAGGTGTCTTTCCGCGTCTCTGGCTCATTCCCATGGATGCCCCTTTGTTGTGTTTCCGTCCCTAAGCCCATAGGAGTGCTTTCCTGCTTCGCTCGTGTCAAGTCATGGCGAGTAAGGTTGTAAGTAGCCATTTGTCGATATGTACGTGGATATCACTTGCCACAGCAGCGTATGCCCCCACACCTTCTTGGAAGACAGCCGTAGTAATCAGCGGCCAACGCCGTTTTCGACTTTCTCATGGACCCATATCGCGTGGAAAAAGCTGCTCGCATTCTAGGGGAGAATTTTCAAAAAAGGGCAGGACATCTGGCGTTCTGGGATGCAGGTAAAGACTCCTACATGTATGACCCCCTAAACCGGCCCTATACCCCACACGCCTCAGGCTGGGCAGGGATTTCTGGGGCGCTCTCCCAGTTCCGCCGGGGAGCCGGCAGAACTCCAACTCACTGCTGCCCGGCACATCATTCGAGCCCCTGACTTTTTTTAGCTGGGATTTACAGGTTACACAAAGTTCAGGGTTTGGGGGATGTGCAAGAACTGAAGTTGGATCCTAATTCACACAATACGGTACCTTCTTTGGGGATTCATATACTGATATACAAGTAATTCAGTCAGGGGCTCATTTATATAGGGCTTCAGGTCTACCGTAACTCAGGTCAGGCTTCCTTCGTCAAGGCAGCAAAAAGGAGTCATTCGGATTTGAAGGCAGGTCCTGTGAATCGCATGCTGGCAAACTTGGCACCCGTTGGTACAACCCCAAGGTTTTCTTATCCTTAGAATCCCGGCGTGGAGAAGATGTAGAGCAGGGGAAGGGGTGGCGGTTTCCATTATCTTAGCAATGAAGCCTAGTCACCCTTGTTGTTGGGGACAATGCCTGAAATATGGACGACAATCGTGCAGCAAATGGCGGCCAAACACTGGTAATGGTTGTTGTAAGAGTCATGGTCATAATTACAGTGCCAGGAGTGATGGTAGCAGTAGCAATGATATCAGGGGATTGTCGGAACATGGCATTGGCTGTGTGAGTGGCTTTCTGCGGGTCCTTATGGCTAGGAACCATAATTCCTAACTCTCCATTTCTTGTTCACAGCCGGCCCCCGTCTCCAGCCCCAAGTGGCAATGCCAGTGGCTTCTCAAGAAGTCCCAGCTGACTTCTTGATAACGCCTCCCAGCAACTCTGCATGGGATCCCTGCCTGTTCCTTGAATTCATGTCCCAGGAGAGCCCAGGCGAGGAGAGCTCTGGACCGCGCGAGGCCCTGATTCAAAAGCGATGAGACTTAAGACTTAATTCCCGGCATTCCAATTCGGAGACGGGGATTCAGCGGGGTTTCGGGCAGGCCAGCAGCACGCGACTGGTGATCTCCTGAGAATGGCTAATGATTAGCTAATGCATACTGTATAGAATCATATAGAATTATATACAAGCAGTGATAAAGATAATCACATAGAAGTTTTTGTATCAGTGGTTATAAAGGCTTGAAGACACTGGATCTAGAAGCCAGAGGCGAACAACTGCTGAAGCATATATCGGCGAACAGACGACACATTACGCTCATCCGAACGTTCCACTTATAGGGACAGGTATATACAGCCTTCGCAGCCAAGGATCGTAATTATTGCAAAAAGAACTTCGTGGAGCTTTCCTGCTGTGACAAGCACGAATGCCGCGTCTGCTTGCGCTTAGACCTGTGCTGCGATTCAACACCCCAATGCCCCGCACCTCAAGCTTGGCATGCCTCACCTTGGCGCATTAACCATGCTAGTCGTACCAAAAGTTTTGGCCAAGCATTCGGTTTGCCATGTGCTTGGGAGGTGCTCAAACTGCTTCGGCGTCTTCTCAGGCTAGCTCGGCATGTGAGTGCAGTTCGGCGGCAATGACTGAGAACAAAAACCCAAAACCCGAACACCTGCTTCACAGTCAGATGGGCATGCAGTCGCTTCAGAGGGGCCTTAAGAATTAGATTGTGGTTTTGGGGTATATTATACTGTAAGAAGGAACCCCAAAACAGTATTGTTAATTAGTGTATTGCTGCCTCCAGTTCACGTCACCCGAGCCCGGCATGCCACGTCGCTTCGAGCTTCTTGACGTCAAGATCGAAGGCATTGCAAGGGCTTGGGACGAGATTCTACTACAGTAGAAGCCAGAAAGTTGGAATATGACTATCGTAACCCCCTTTATGGTAAATTATAAGGTATCCTACCATTAATCCATATTCCAACTTTCTGGAGTTCCCTGTAGATTCTTCTGGGATGCAGCGCGGGGCTCCTGTGATTGCATTCTCCGGTGTGGAAGGGCTTGAGATGCGAAGATGCCGCGGTTGGGCTTCGAAGTTTTTGTGAGATGCTTTTCGGTATAATTTTGGGCTCCGGAAGGGTCTGAATCGTAGCAGGCCGAAGCTCTTAGTTAGTAGCTGCGCGGATACACTTTACACTTTTTGGGATAATACTACCCACTTTAAAACTAAAAGTGTACACTTTTGGGGGCTTATGAACTCATCAACTAAGAGCTAGTTTTCCCCGGTGTCTCTTGAGGAAATGTTATCCTTTGGTGAACAATACCTCAACTGTTTCTCACAACCCTGACACCGTGACACCCAACCCTTCAAAGCCAGCACCATGAAACATCAGACACTTGCAGATACAGGAGCCTCACGAACAGATGCCTGCCGCTCCCTGATATAGCGCTTATGGAGAGCCTTATGTACGGTGTGTTCTTTATTCCGATTCCCAAAAGGCTGGGCATGACGCACGGCTAAACAAGCAAGGCCGGACGTGGGTTCGTGCTGCTTCGTGCGCTTGCAGTTTTAGTCCGGCAGTCTTTTGCAACCTTGTGCTCCAAGTTGTGTGTATTTTTTCTTGGATGGTACCATGCAGAGGAGTCCCTTGCTTGAGGTTTCTGGGCTCGGGCCGAGGGATCGAGGTGAACCTGTTTCTGAACCGCAAACCTCGAAGCCTGACACTCGGACTCCCTACAGATCCACGAGACGAAGTGCGAAACCTAAC